>JARJCM010000106.1:0-349077 GCA_029233265.1 Mycena alexandri | reverse complement strand
GAGATGCATTCCACAACTCAGAGCAACGATATCCGCCACCGAGGTGTTACCCGAACACAAGAAGAGCAGTACAAAATCTCTTGCGCTCTTGGATGGACGATAACTCGTCTTCGATGTGGCTTCATCATGAAGCCACATGGGCCCGCCGGCGGCGGGAAGTCCGCAATTGCGCAGACTATGGCAGAATTGTGGCAGGTGGAACGAAAGCTCGGTGGTGCCTTCTTCGCCAAGTGGCGCACTGGGGGTGGCTCTGCGGAGCGGCTGTTCCCCACGATCGCCTACCAGCTTGCTCTGTCCGTGCCCCAGCTTAGGGATCATCTCGGTCTTGCGGTCGAGTCCGAGCCCGCCATTGCGGAACGCGCACTGGAGGAGCAGGCGCAGGTTCTAATCCGGCGACCTCTAGAGTTACTCGGGACGGAGAAGCGATACGTTGTGATCATCGATGGCCTAGATGAATGTGACAGCAAACCAACGCAGTGTCGTATCATCCAAATCCTCAGTCAACTAGTTGCCATGGAGGATTTCCCGCTCAAGTTCTTTGTCTGTAGTCGGCCGGAGCCACACCTTCGTGAGGTGTTTGAATCAACCTCCTCCCACTCACGATTCGAGTCGGTTTCCCTAAATAGATTCGATGCCAGTCGCGATATCCTGCACTGCCTTCGCGTCCGCTTTGATGATATTTGGCGAAGGTGTGCGGCATCTATGCCAATGCAAGCCACATGGCCCTCTGAGGAAGATCTTACAACCCTGGTCAACAAGGTCTCGGGACAATTTATCTACGCTGAAACAGTCCTCAAATTTGTCGACGACGAATATTCGCATCCTGTCGAGCGCCTGCGGCTAGTGCTCGGTATCTCATTCACCCCAAAACATGCATCGATTTTCAGCGACATCGATGCACTCTACACGTTCATTTTATCAGCAAATCCCAATACGGACTTGGTCATCGAAATTTTGGCGCCTATTTCGTACTGCCCAGTGATTCTTATGATCGAGGGCATTGTGTATCGTTTCTGGACGGGATCCTGCAGCTTCCCCCAGGCAGCGTCCGGCGTGCCATCCGACCTGAGCTTGAGGTAATATACCCCATTCAAAATGACGCGCTCTTTGCCAGACGACCTTCCAATTGTACGCAAATGTACGTTTACAAAGTATTCTGCATTGGTTCCTCTCTCTCCTCGCGTCGTTACAAAATAAGTATTGTTCATCTCTCACCACAGCTACCTACATATAAACCCCCCCTACGTTACGTACATCAGGAAAAACCAAAATTCTATGATAGAACATGGCCTTTTATGGAGGTCTTTGATGGTCTATCGGTGTCTATGGGGCAACCCCCAGGTTCTATGAGTGTCTATAGGGAGCTATGGTGGTCTTTCAATGTACCCCGCGCTGTTATGAGTGTCTATGGGGAGCTATGGAGGTCTTTCAATGCACCTGCGCTGTTTATGGCTTTCCTCAGCGGTTGATTAATGTGACACGGTTGTAAGTACATAGTCCAACAAGGGCGGAACCATGCTGGCCAGCGAGTCATGTTGGACCAAGCTTGGCATCAGGAAAACCAAAATGCTATGATAGAACACGGTGTTTTATGAAGGTCTCTGATGGTCTATGAATGTCTATGTGTCGACCACCTCTTTTGGAAAATCCTTGTTTTGAATTGTTCTGGCTTTCAAACTGTTGTGTATTGGAAATTATTTATTCCACATTTTGTGCTTCACTTAAGCTGTTTAAGGAAAATTTGTGCCAGACAACTCTTTTTGAGCTTTACAATTTTTGTTTTGGGTCTATTTTTGGATCTACAAATACATACCTTTGTGGGAAATTTTCTGAGTTACTTGCTAGGGAAGGATGCTCAGACACTTTAGCAGAGTGGGCCGGACAGGCAAGAACTTGGAGAACCACTTACTTGGGAGAAGTAAACTGACCTGGAGATCGAAGGGTACACCTATCAGATTGGTGTCCATGTACTTACATGGTCTGTTGGCTCAGTGGTAATGGATCCACTTGTGTATTTTGTCTGAACCCGCGAGGTCGCGAGTTCGATCCTGTTAGAAAGCACCCTTTATTTGTTTAATTCGATATCGTTACTAAGTCTGTAGTCAATGTGTACGGTCCCTTAGCTAAAAGTAATTAAGTTCAAATGGAAAAAACCCTTAAATAGTAAGTAAGTGGTCAAGACTTCTCTGGGGTGAGCCAAGAGAACTACGTGGAAACATGCTATACAATATATGTTTTTACCGTCATCTTTGTGTGTGTTTTAAGCCACTGTAAATAAATTTAAAGTCGACAACTCTCATAGAAATGTCCCTAATCTCATAGAAAGTAGGGGTTTATGGGGGTCTATGGGTGTCTATGGGGTCGACCCCCCCCCCTCCCACCAGTCTATGATAGAAGTCCATTGTCTATGACGTCTATGATGTCTATGTGGGTCTCTCTGGGTCTATGGGGCAACTTTGGTTTTTCCTGATGTAGAGTACTGCTGCTAGCCCCGGGGCCAGATACAGCGTATATAGAACTATGAATGAATGAATTGGTTCACCTTAGTCACTCGTGATCTGTCTAACTAGTACAATCCCAGAATCTGGCACCACATTCGGGGGTTAGAAAGGTAGGAATGTCAAAATGCCGTATACCCCTGATTCTCAATTTTGTTCTTCCCGTTGGCAGAGAAGGCAGGAACGGTAGTAGATTCCACACACTTGGCACCGGAATGGCACGCGACGATGCAAACAGCGTATCATCTTCAGTGGAAAGCTGGCCCGGAGTTGAACTGGGCCGGACGATTCCAGAGGAGGAAGTCACCGAGTGGTCAGGCTCTGCGTAGGGCGAGAGGCGCCCTGGTCCCGAGGCAGCGTGGTGCGTGGGTGCAAGAATACGACGGCGGGCCTGGAAAAGATATGCGTGTCAGTGATGGACATAAAACATACTGTAAATACAATGCGCCCATAAGAGAGACAGAATTGGATAGACAGGCAAGATGATAAATTGAAAAAATTGATGGTGGCGAAGAGGAAGAGCAAAGACGAACACGAAGATGAGAAGAGGCGCACTCACATTGATCATCCAATTGATACTTGAGACATGCTCAAGCCCGTTGCGTGACAAAGTTGTTTCTTCTCTTCTTCCGACGGGTAGGGGTGGTCTGAATGGCGGTGAAGCCATGCTTTTAGGAAGTCGGTTGTCTCCTTGGGGAGCTTGCCGCGCTTGCGCTGAGGGCGGTAGACGAGGGTCGAACTTTCTAGTATACCCGCCGACATCGCATGATGGCCCGAAATATGAGCCGAGCCTGCGAACATCTGGTGTGACGTATGGGGGGGCGCAGAGCTAAAGCGAGAATAGCGTAAACCATCCTCGTATTTGACGGCCGGACTGGAGAGCCGGCTCGCAGTCGAGCTGGGCTGAACGATTCCAGCAGGGGAAGTCCAATGGTCAGACTCTGCTGAGTAGGATGAGAGATGAGAGCTCCGCGCATAGTCTGAGAAAAGAGGTGAATTGAGATTTGAAGAAGACACAGAGCTCGAGGGAGTAACATTAGAAATCACGTTAGGAGGCGGGTAAGAGCTGCCTTTGTTGTAGTCGAAGCGGAGGTCTGGACGGAGTCAGTGGCGCGGATTTGTCTTGGTCTTCGTTCGTTGGGGGGAATGTGTACGAAGATAGAGACGAAGGGGCGTCATTTTCACGCAGATAGGTCGAGGGATATGACGCATGGCGAATGCTGCTGCGGCCGTCCAAGTTGGGCAACGACTCCGGGCGATACGTGTCCTCGAACGTGGCGAAAATAGAGGGCAGTAAGATTTTTGTCGGATCGAGCGTGTCCTTCTCATCCTGAGGATTTAGGCTCTCTTCCGAGTCGACCTCCCAGTTGTTCCGGTCCACGACGCGAATTTTTTTAGGTCGGGGAAAGTCATTCGGCGTAATGGGGCGTTTTACGACGTCTGAGAGAACCGGACTCTGTGACCGCAGATGTCGCAGAGCTGGACATGCGGCGGCTGTTGTAGTCGACATCTGGCACGATCGGGGTAGCGTCAGGATCGAGCGACAGGGTGTTGACGAATGATATGTTTTTGGCTGCCCCAAGTGCGTCCTGGGGCTGGGCTACATTGTAGGAATTGAGCTGGTCACCGCTCTGGATATGGGTGGCGTCGGGAATGAGGAGCGGATAATGATCAACACTACTGATCTGAGTCGGCAGTGTATGCGCGGAAGGCGATACATCGATATCAGGGGTCTGAAGACACACTCCGCCTGGAGAATAGTTAGATTTATGAGTCAAGAGATGATATTATGAAGTATACCAGAGACGATGGCCATCCTGAACTTGCTCAACATGCGCTGAAAAGCTCATGATGGCCAGGGACCTCGTTATCTTGCTGAAATAGAATTTAGTAGGTGTAGAAATTGCAGAGCACAGACGTACCTCAGTCAGCACGGAGGCCCATTCATCGTCATGAGTGACCGCAACAGCTGCTTGGGCAACCTGTGTAAACCGAATTCCAGTCAGTTCTAGAAGGAAGCTGAAAAGTTGAAGGAGGGATATCTCACACAATCGAGTAGATATTCATTGACAAGATCCGAAGGATGATAGCCCTATGTGTATTCAGCCACTCCAGATCCATTAGGCCATCGTTCTCACCCCACGTGGGAAGAAGGGATGAGCGATTCTTCATCCGAAGAACTTGCGGTACTACCTCGTTCCCACTGGACGAACTTCGCGAGAGGCGAGTAACATTGTGACCCGCCGATTGCGGTTGAGCCAAGTTGAGATTGTGATGAAGACGGTATGAATGTGTTGGGCGCCGAAGACTGTGCCTGAGGAAATGACATGAATGTGCCTTTTGACGAGATATCGGACCATTTGGAATCCACGATGGGCAGTGTGTTTTGGTTGTAGCTTCTTCCTCAGCTTCGAACGCACCATACTTTGAAGCCTCGCAGGAACACCGTTTGATTATCCCGCCATTTCTCCCTCCCCCGGCTCACGCCATGGGCCCGAGTTAACCGAAGAACCCCCACTCTCCCATTTCCAAGAATACGTAGCGCTGCATCGCCAACCAGCGCGGATTTGAGACTTAGCGATAATGCCCCTCGCCTGATTGATTTTTGAGCGCCGCAACACCCCAGGACGTCGACTTGGTGACTCCAGTTACAAATAGAGGTCCCCGTCTCCGACCATGCGGCGGCAAGTCCATTAACAAATTCGTACCACTTTCTGCATGCTCCAACGCGTACTCCCGGAACATCTGCAGCGGGCGCAAGTCCCAGCGGAAGCGCCATCAGGCAACAGTAACAGTCCCGTTTCTTTGGAATTTGTCGACACTTCGACGACCCGCGCCTGCTCCGACGGTAAAACCCTGCATTCGAGTGAGGATTCCTGCACATATATAGTTTTAACCGACAATACTTTGCACATTTTCGACACCGGCCTCAACATCGAGCCGCTTTTACTGATGGTCGTGTTGGGATATGTCGGATCCTGGGTCAAAGAATGGGGCTTGTTTGGCGATTGTCGGAAACAACCAAGAGAAACCGGCTTAAAAGTCGCGCGAACACCGAATCGTTGGAGGGGATCGTCTGTCGCACGCAGAATACTGAAGATTGGGTCAAGGATCGTCCCTGGTAACAATGCCGCCGTCCCCCAATCTCTGTGCCGGTTTTTTTGGGCTGCCTCGGAAAGGTCACGGAATGGATGTGGGCGAAACATTGGGAATCCGTGCTTTTTCGGAAAACAGGAGCTGGCTGTAGAGTTCGCTGTCCGACATGTTGACGTTCACTGAGACTGGATGTGGTGGGATTGTGCGGTGTGGTTGCAGGGCCACCGCCTTAAGTACATCTACTGTTTTTAGAAAGCTGTAGAGCCTCTTGCGGTTAGCTGTACAAGAGCGTGGCGGGGCGCTCCGCGCCCCCACCACTTCGGTTCAAGATCAAAAGAAGCATAAGAGCTGTAAAAGCTGTTAAGGTCTGAAAATAAAGCTGTGAGTTGTGCCGACGTGGGATCAGCCGCGGCCAGGCTCGGCATAGGCGAGCTGGACTTATCCGGCTGTGTGATCAGAGATGCCGCGGTGAAATGGTGGTGCCATCAGCGGACCTTAAAAGCTTCAGACGGACAGGCGTAATCTTATAAAGAGAGTGACAAGAGCGCGGCGGGGCGCTCCGCGCCCCACTACTTCGCTCGAATGCTCAATGAGGCACGAGAGCTGTTTGATACCTGTAAATAAAGCTCTTGCGGCTGAAAATAAAGCTGTTAAGCTGCAGGCAGTTCAACAAAAATGGAAGGCCTCGGCTGATAAGCTTTTGAGCGTCAAAAGCTTCAGACATGCATAATCTTATAAAGAGAAGGATTTTAGAGCGGCTAAAAATGCCGAGGCGTGTGGGCACAGCCGGCTACATTTTGGGTCATCTTCAGTCACGGAATAGGGCAGAACTCATCTAAAAGAGATTACCTTGTGAATTTGTGACCAAGCTGCACAATCCACCGAGGCTGGTGGACATGAACAGCTCAAGCAAATTGAGCGGGGCCGAGTGTTCTGAGGCGGTTCCCGATCTGCCGAAGTCACCGAAAATGAGGAACCCTGAGCCTTTTTCAACTTATGGGTCATTAGATGATACCCTGACTCAAAATCTAATTAACTCGTCCCAAAAAATGCCCTACTAGATCAGCAAAAAACGCCTTGAGTATGTAGCGCTACAGTGTCTCAGTAGTCGGGGTAGCATGGTAGTCTAGTCCCCTAGTATGAGGCGCTCCGTAGCCGCGCGCCAAGAGCTGGTAGCTCCTGGTAGCTCCGGCACGGGAGCTCCGTAGCAGCTGGTAGCTCCAAGTAGCGCAAAGCTTGTACGTTCAGTAGCCCACCCATATCTCTCGATAGTTGACAGTATCCAGTTGTAGTCATACTCAAAATGGCACATGGAATCCAAAATATAGCGCGAGCAAAATAATGCATTCAATTCAATTACATACGGGACACAGAAGTAGAACGTGTGCGAAATCCACCCGGGGCAGAAGCCGCGGGGTGCAGGGATGATAGGCAGTATACAAAGTAGAAGAACATGAGTAATCGAACGACACGGAATCATCGGAGTACACACCAACTATGATATTGTGGTCCCACATCCCCCAACCCGCGGGAGCTCGCGCACGAGACCACTGCCGACCGCCGGGCTTGCAGTTGATGGCATTGAGCTGAATTGAGGCTTTGAACATGGATTGAGGCTTTGAAGTCCATCCTGAGAGCGAACTTGAAGGATATTAGGGCCGTCTTGAAGGATTAGGGGCCGTCTTGAGAGCCAAAATATCGACACAATTGCTGGAGCTTGGAGCAGCTTGAGGGTACCAGCAGACAGGACAAAATCGAAAAGCAAAGTCGGTAGGGATCATGCCTTGTTGGTGGGAGGTTCTTGAAGGTGCATTGGGGCCTTGAGTGTCGTCTTGAGAGCCACAACGGAAGGAGCGCCATAACTCAGAAAAGCGTGGCCTGAAGGCCGCGTCGAGTCCCACGGTGTTCCAGCAGATGGTGAAGGTCCGTCAGGGAGTATGGTACTTTGCGAGCGAGACACGAGAGAGAATGGGCGGAAGGGTTGTGGGGGAAGGAAGGAAGAAAGCGATGAGCTGGCATCAACCAACACGAGTTTGATGACGAAATCGACACGTGTTGGCGGAGTTTGAATGACTTGCTTTCCAAACGGCAAAATCTACATGAAGCCAAAATTGTCTGGTGAGTCCCAAGCATGAACCTTGTCAATGTGGGTGTTTCCTGTTGAGAGGCGAATGTCGGACCCTCGAACTGGTCATTTCGCGGGAGCTCGGCTATCTAGCGCTACTGATCCGGTGCCGACTGGCTACCACGCACTACTGATCCTCGGCTGGTCGGCTACCAGCGCTACCAACTGCTACAGAGCTCTCCGCGACGGCTACCACAGCTCCTCGTTTATCATATCTTTGGCCTGTGGCTACTGAACAAAACAGTGTTTGCTGATGTACCCAGTGCTTCCCCAATACGAGCTGGTTGACACTTGCACGTCGACTGAGCGAAGCGCTGGGAATGTAATCAGTCTCTGACATTGGAATAGTTGAAGGATAACACTTGGTGTAAGCATTCGTGCAACAGTCAAATTGCTGCTAAAAAGTGTTCACCCCTCAGAAATTAAATGCTCTGTTTGCTCTATTCAACTGTCGACTCGGGGGTCCTAAAAATCGAGTTAAGTAAACCTAAGGTTCAGCATCGCCTCGAATAGGCCCAATCCTCAGTCATTTTGTGAAGGGTGTAAAATCCTACGACGACCGGGAATCGAACCCGCGGCCGTGTTTGATTACATCATCTGTCCTATGTCTGAAAAGAGACATAGGTCTCCACAGGCATGTGTCATGAGCCGGCGTGTGGCTGGTACCTTACCGCAGAAAGAAAATGGAGTCCGCGCCACCTTCGTCACTTCGTCACTTCGGCTAATTTTGAGAAAAGTATGTAACTTGGCTTGTGGTGCCATTGCTCCGCATGGCATGTTAAGGTAGGCGCCATCCGCATCCATCGAGTCACGTGTACGTGATGTTACGCGTTACAGTAGCGTGGGAAAGCGCCAAAATTTCAGATTCAGAACTTTTTTTTTTTTTGCATGGCTAGAAATCAAAGAAATAAAATAACATTCCACCTCATAGTACTACTTTCTCAATTTAAGGTCCTCAAGGTATGTCGGAGGGAGGGTCCTGTGGCCACAGTACTTTTTATTGGCCACCGGGCGGACGACATGTGCGCAGTGCGCGAGGCCAGCCACCATCAACACGGTGTTTGGTCTTGTTTCTCTTGAAAAAGTGACAGTCGCTTGGTCCGAACCTCTTGGGCCTACAATTTTTTTTCTATCTTTCTTTGAGGTCCGTCGCAAGAAGACCCGTCAACGCTCAGGACGTTACAAAACTGCATCGCACTTGCTCAAACGATCCATAGAACCGCGGCGTCTTTGTTGAGGGAATAACATAGGAAGAAAGGAAATGGCACAGATGCCGCCTCGCACGAAGAGTTCGCTCGGCCCTCAGCACGGTGTGGGGAGCGCGGGGGGGAGTCCAGGGACACACGATACGCGGGGTGCAGGTGACGCGGCGTCGGCGTCGGGGGCGAAGCCGACGGAGAAGAAACGCAAGAGCCCCGATTTGCAGGAGGCGGGGATGCGGAAACGCTCGCGGGTGCGCTGTGCTGAGGTATGTTGCCTGTCAACTTTTAGTCGAGGAGGAGGATGTCGTGCATGTGGATGGTTTCGTCCATCCGCCGCCATCCTGCCCTCTTTCTCCCACCTCTCCCTCACACCTCTATTCTACCTCCGGTTCTGTCCTTATTCCATCGCATCCCCTCCTATGTCTCCACGCCGCTCGTATTCTCTACACCACCCCTTCCTTCCATTCCCTTCATTTCTCTCTTTATCATCCCCCGTCCGTCAAGCCCATGGACTAACCTTCGTTCTGCTTATCCACAGAAACCACCCTCCGCGTCCCACTCCGCCCTCCCCACCCTCACCATCACGGGCGGCGGGGCGGCGAGCCCGCTGAGCTCTACGGTGCGGGAGCGCGGGGAGGCGCCGTGGGATGTCGCGATGAGGGAGCGGGAGGTGGTAAGGCGAAGAGGGAGCCAGAGGAGCTGCGGGTGAAGAGGAGCCAGAGGAGGCTGCGGGTGAAGAGGGAGCGCGGGGAGGCGCCGTGGGATGTCGCGATGCGCGACCCGGGCGAGGGAGGTGCGGGTGAAGAGGGAGCCGGAGGAGATGCGGGGTGAAGAGGGAGCGCGGGGAGGCGCCGTGGGGATGTCGTGATGAGGGAGCCAGAGGTGGTAAGCGTGAAGAGGGAGCCGGAGGTGGTAATGGCGAAGAGGGAGCCGGAGGAGGTGCAGGTGAAGAAGGAGCCGGTGGAGATGCGGGCGAAGAGGAAGGCCGGAGGAGATGCGGGTGAAAGGGAGCTGAGAAAAGGGAGTCGAAGGAGGTGCGGTTCCCGAATGCTGCGTCGTCGGTTGGGGTTGGGGGCCAGCGGACAAGAAGGAGAAGATGGACACCGGGTAGGGCTCGATGTCGTCCTTGTCGTCGCTCTCGACGTCGCACGTGACCGCTGGGATCGCAGTCGCAGCAGAATGGAGATGGGTCGAGAGAGCAGGGAGAGGGAAAGGGAGGGACAGATGCGAGCAAGCTGGGTGCCGACGTCGAGATGCCACTAGGTTCGTCGTTCTTCCTCTTCCTTTTTATTACTCCGTTCGCTTATTCGTCGACCTTCAAAAGCACACTCGACATCGACGCCGACACCGGCGCCGGATACGCGGGCGGGTGGGGACGTTCCCGATGCCCCCTGCGACGTTTAATTACGAATACGAATACGCTGGCAGCAGCAGCGCGTACGACTTCGACGCCGACTCCCACGTCGTCTGGCGCCAGCACCGGCAGCATGGGCAAGGGCCCGAGTGTGACTTTGTACCCCGCGCGCGCTCTCCCCCGAAGACCTCGCGCCGCCCGTCCTCCCCCCGCCCGCCGTGGAGCTGTCGCCCCTAAGTGCGCTGCACCCAGGCTCGGCCGCGGCGCAGCGACCCCCCCGGTCGATCGCGTCGACACGGGGATCGCGCTCGTCCTCCCGCGAGGAGAGGTTGGGCAAGGAGCGGGGCGAAACGGAGGAGAAAACATCGGAGGCGGCAAGGCAAGGGAAGGGCGACGTCGGCCCAGATCCAGGACGACCAGGCGAACGAGGCGGGCATGGGCGCGGAGCAGAGGAACGCGAAGAGGTTGGCATTGCGACGTCGGTACCAAGTTCTGTCGCAGCGTCCTGATTCGGAGTCGGCGACGCAGGCGGTGCAGCGTTTTCAACATCTTCGTGCTGTGCGCGAAGATATTGATATGCGGGGTCCTGACGAGGACGTTGTTGTGTTGGTGCAGGAGCTCACCAACCCTCTCCGGGACACTCCGGTCCCCGAGGCGCCACCGGTCGACTCGAAAGTGGTCGGTTCTGGTGGTGCTGAGGGTGCACCAGAGGATGCTGACGATGAAGACGAGAGTGAATCGGAGAAGGAGGAGGAGGAGGAAGGAGAAACCAATGTTCCGGACTCTGATGACGACCGGAGTTCGGAGTCGAACCCAGTGGAGGCCAATGATACGGAGATTATGTGGCCCAACCCCCGACTATGTACGATTTGAGGGTGATGAGCGTAAGTCTTGATTATTTTTACTTTTCTTTTGCTGAAAATTTGAATTTAGGATGTGGCACCTGCCAAAACAAAGACCATGCGTGTCTCCGATTGCGGGAAACCCGGAAGAAGACGTGCGAGGTTTGCCGCCGTAAACGAACAAGGTGTTCGTTCAACCCACCAACTACAAGGATCAACAAGAGATCCACATCGCACCAAGCGGGCCCCTCTCACCGAGTCTCCGGTGACTCCGGGCATTCCAAACGTCCCGGAAGCTCGCGTCGCAGCGGGGAACCAAGCGGCCGGCCACTCCGTCGCAAACTCTAGCGACGGAGAAACGGAAAACCCTTCTTCAAGGCGTCATCCCGGGCGAAGGTTTCACCGGCCCGGAGTCCAAATGGTACTTCGGTACCAAATCTCGTCCGGCCAAGAAACCCCGGACGACCCCCTTCGCACCCCGCACGCCCCTCCACCTCAAAACCCCGGTCCTCTCGTGGAGTCGGCACATCAAACTCTATGATTACGTAGAGGATCTGGAAGAGCAGTGGAGGATCGGAGGCAGGAGGTCGAGTCGCTCACAAACGAGCTTGTCTTGGAGCAGACGACGGTTGAGAACTCCAGAAGGGGCTTGCGCGGGCGGAAGATTAATGGGTGATACGCCCATGATGCAGGCAGAATGAGTTGAAGGAGGTGGGAAATACAAGGATATGGTGATCAGCTCAGGGGTGAACTCGAGATTTACCCAATCACAGGTAAACCTCCCGTCGAATTCCTTCCGAAACGTTTTGCTGACTCCGGAAACCGGGTACTCCGGAGATTACCAGAGTGGCTTCGACGGAGAACAAGGGAAGGTGGATGACAGAGGAACGGGAGTTGATGGAGCGGGATGCAGCAGAGGAGCGGGAGATGTTGGGCGGTGCCGACAACGCGGTCGAGGATGAAGATCCCGTCGGATCTCAGAAACCTCCTCCACTCCGCGATGGATGTTGATGTACCAGGGATGCTGGAGGCATCGGGAAGCGGAGGCAAAGCGAGTGGAAGTGGGGGCTCGACGACCGAGATAAAGGTCGAGCAGCCGGAACAGCCAGTTCCGATTCCGGGCCCATCCCGGCCACTGCGCATCGAGCGACTGGAAGTTAGACGTAAGCGGAAGGCTGGGGAAGAAGGTGAAGAGAATCGCGGAAATTATTGTGCTGGATGATAGCGACAGTGATTGAATATGTTGACTTTTTGTACTTGTATCTTTTGCTGATTTTCTTGGAGCCCGTTGGGCTATAAAAAATGTAAATATCCAATGTTCCATCTGAAACGAACCAGAGTGATGAGGAGTGAGGTCCGGACAAGACCAACCAGAGTCAGGGACTCTGGTGAATACCCCGGTATTCCAGACACTACCGGAATGCCCACATTTGACGAAGAGTGAGCGTGGTGATCCAGGAATTGAAGGTGAATGTTATGGATGGATGTAAAATGAAGGTTTGAAGATGGTGACCTCGGAAATGGTTTTCCAAGACGACCTTCCAGAGTTCCGGTTCTGGTAACGGCATCCAGAGTTCGGAGATCGAATTGGATCACAATTCCAATGCCAGTTAAGGGTAGGGAAGTACGCTGAAAGTATAATAGAGAGTGTGTGGCATGAGGGTTAGGTTGAATGGTGATTCATGTTGCCATGACCTAGTGGGAACTGCAGTGGAAACTTGAACACTGATGTATTGATAGGTCGTAGGATTCTCCAAATGTTGAATGTGCCAACTCCAGCTACTTGCTGGCCTCGACAAGAGGTCTCCGATGAACGGAGGTTACTGGAGTAAGATAGAGGGTGTGGAACCCCAGCACCCTTATGTAAGCGGCCATCAGATGAAAATTCGGCTTGTTATACCGTCAACCCATGAATACTAGGGCCCAAAATTCTACAGCCAAGTTATAGTATGCTGACTTTGAAAGGGGTTGGCTGTTGTTATTTTTTTAAAAAAGTTATAATGTGTTCAAGAAAAAGAAAATTGTTTTGTTCCTATGTGGTTGATGGAATGAACGGCATACTTTTGTAAAAGATGGCCAGCAGATTTGGCCAGCACAGCCACTGACATGTGACCTCACAGCCACAAATCACCACACCTTTTACACGTGTTTCAATGTGTTTTCAGCGTGTTTGGACACGATTTTGAGCCCTTTTCTCCCTCCTTCATCCACCAGCATGACCAGACCCAAAAGGCGAACACAGCAGCTGCGACAAAGTGCCAGACATGCTACAGAATCCTGGCAGCAAAGAATTGAAGATGATAGTTCCTCTGGTCCAGATCTGCCGGGCACCCATAGTGAAAAGCCCTCTGTGTCAAACAGGATGATGACAAGGACAAGAATCTTGAGAAGTGGCAATTCTGCCAGCGCCAGAGGCAATTTCAGAGCAATCAAAGGGAACTGGACCAGTGCAAACTGCTGCAGAACGATGACAGAACTCGACAAGTTCGATCTGTTCACAGAGAATGAGTCGGAGTGACAGGAAGTGCTGAAGAACGGAAAGAGGTGGAAGCGGCAAGCCGGAGTAGATGGGAATGACCAGGTGAACATGAAGGAAAGGATTTGGTCGAGGGGAGAGAGGTCCGAACTGCACCAAAACATTCCGAAAAACCGGACCGAAAGGCATGCTTCAAGACACCACACTGCCCTCGTGCACCTGGCACCCCAAGGCCTGTGAGCCACATTCTCTTACGCCCCTGAGCCCACATCGGCTTCTCTCTCCCGCATGCGACCCTGCTTCCCTACACCCACCACAGACGCGAAGATACACCACCCGATCCTCCCGCACCCAACGCCAAAACACTGTTAGGATTTAGCGTTTTACGAGTGTAGGTCAGTAATCAAATACAGATGTCGTGAGTGATGTTTAGTGAGTTTTGTGAGTTAGTTGTAAGTCGTAAAGCGTGTCGTGAGTCGTAAGAGGATATCTGAATAGTTCAGATGGGAGGGATTCGGAAACTCTCAATGCGAGTGGTCTCAAACTTGAATCAAACAACAGGTAACTCCAGATCCTGTGGGCTGTTAAGCTAGGAACTGCTTTGAATGTGCTATGGACCCTACGGTTAGCAGATTCAGCAAGAGTGACTACTATCCTATGGACCCTACGGTTATGTTATATCCATGCAACCACACCCCCAAACCCTGGTCTTCATCACCCAAGACCACTCCGGTGTTTCCGGTGCACACCGGAATACTGGTATTAGTATTGGAATGAGTTCTCACGGTCAGTCGTGGCTGGTATCGAGGGTAACAACTTATCCACATGTTCCCTCTTGCCTTCCATCGCCTCATGGCAGATTTCATCACCTCATGTTTCATTTCCCAAGATCGATACTGATACAGGTTGAACTTCTCTTACCGCTTATGGAATTCCTATTCTTTCAACCATATACTCATCCACATGTTTCTCCTTTATCTCCTTTACACTAAATTAGGATCCTACACTATTTAATCAGCTAGCATACTTCCCTGTTCTTCAGTAGTTTAATAAATGTTGCTTCCCTCCTTCCGAAGTGGTATTGGTCGCTCCACTCCTCCCCTAGACCTTTCCCTCTCTTCTTGGTGATACCTGGCAGTACACACTCACCCTGTGCCTCAGTGGTGTTGTGTCAAGCAACTCTGCCGATCCCTTCTGTCGACTCTGGTTATTCCGGTCCATACTCCGGCACTCTGGTGTTCCCGGAATCCCTTGCTCAACTCCGGCCAAACTGGTCCTCTATCCCGTAACCCCGCAGCACGGTACATAACAGGCTGGTGGCTGAAACAATAACTTTCAGACAGGCCGAAAGCAGCAAAGAAGCGGTTTAGGCCGGCCCACAAACAATAGTTTTTGAAACTGCTGCCAAAACTAATTGTTTCGCCGTGCCTGACAGTGCAGCTGAAACCATAGGTTTCAGCAGTCATTTACGCTGGACTGTGATTCTGACTGAAACACAAAGATTCAGTCAGGTTGATTTTGACGCTGAATTCAGTGGTTTCAACAACATTTGTGGCGGGCTGAATCCTACAGTTTTGTACACATTTTCAGCTTCCTTTTTATTACAGCCTAATCTAATGCTTTCAGGAACCATTCAACTTGGCCGAAATTTCTTTTTTTGGTGGTGTGAAGTACTTGGCTTGTTGAGAGTGTGTAAAAATTCCGAGCTCAATTGTGATTCTAAAAACTGTGACTAGGAGTACTTGTAAATAATGGCTGGACAGTAATAAACTTCTAAAAAATAACAGCTACAGTGTTCAATGGTGAAGCGAAATGTACAGGGAAGCGAAACCTTTGGTTGCAGAAGGATTTGGCCACAGAACTTCCTTGGAGCTCAAGACATCTAATTCTCTGTTTACACACTTATTTGCTGGATTGACCAAGTTCAGACATCGGGCTTGGTCCTGGGCCAATGACTATTCCTAATTTTGCACATTTGGGGGGCTTTCAGGGGGAAGGATCACAAATATTGACATCCTGGAAGTCGAAGGTAACTTGTTGCACGACAATGGGACGTGTTTCGCTTCCCCCGTGATGGGATCAATCTGGCGGTTTCAAAAGATGGCTCTCGTTCTCCACCAGAACAGTAGCAAATCACACAGAACTTTGGGTAACCAGGATATCGCACAGTCGATATACCCCAAAATCCCCCCTGGTTGTGCCCACTATTGCATTGTAAATGGTGAAATTACTTGGGCATTTCGCTTCACCGTTAAACACTGTACTTGTCTGGTGCTGAAATCTAGCCAATACAGGCACATACCTTTTGATTTTGATTTTGATTTTGAATTTCAAGTCTGTAACTACATGAGGCCTGGTGGCTAAGGTAGTTGTACGGGTGGTGGGTTATGGAGGTATTCGTAACGGTATTTGTGCGGGTGGTTCATTTTATACGTAAGAGATGAGTAAAAAGAAAAAGATATTTAATGCAGACTTTGGTAAAAGGTCGGTTATATGGGGTTCTGTATGTTGGGGTGGGGTATTCATACGGTAAAGGATGGGTATTCGGAGTCGGGGGTATGATGGATATGAGGATCAATCGAAAACGTATCACAGAGTCAATGCCAATAAATAGATAGATAGATAGCAGGATAGCGAAAGACAAAACAATAACAGTACTCAGCGATTTTGGTGATTGAACCTTGCCGACGCCTCGATGAACGGGCCTGGAGCTTTGAGGGTTTTGGGCTCGGAGAGTAGCGTCGAGACGTGTAGAGATGCAAAGTGGCCGGCCTTCTTAGCGGCGTCGTGGAGGGGTTGACGGAACGGTTCAAGAATAGGGCATTGAAGGAGGAAGTGAGCTCGGGTTTCGAATGGTTCCCCGCATGCTTCGCACGCCGGGGATGCCGTGAAGCCCGACTTGTGACGGTGAGCATTGAGGTGGGAGGGTCCCGTGCGCATGCGCGAGATGGCTGAGATGGTCTTCCTCGAGAGTTTGGAGGATGAGTAGAGAGCAGATAATTTGAGCGACGGAGGTGATTTGTCGATGGAGCGTAGTGATTCACAGGCTTTGGAGCGTGCCCAGATATTTCACCATTTTTCAAGGACTTGGAGGTGGATCATCCGCTGCACGGTAGTGAGCGAGACGAACAAGCTTGGGTCAGCTTCCATCTCGGTCGCCGCTGCATCTGCCAGCTCATTCCCGGCCGTCCCAATATGCGCCGGCATCCAAAGATTTGTGACAGTGAGATGGGGGAGGTGGGCTTGCGTCGAGCGAAGGAGTTTGTCGTATTGAATGGTTCTGAATTGGCCCAAGCGTGGTGCTGTCAACAAGATGCCGTGGAGTGCTGCCTGGGAATCCGCTATGCACAGGATCTGCGCATGTCCTCCTTGAATCGCCCGCTCCGTCGCTCTCACGAGCCCCTCCATCTCCTTCTCGCAGACCTGCCCCAGCCCCAGCGGCACCACCACCTTTTCCACCTCCACTCCGTCCTCCACCCTCACCGCCGCTCCCCCTGCACGACCATCCAGCAGTGATCTGGCCGTGTACCATGTCGACTTCACCACTCGCCCGTCCTGCAACGTGTACTCAAGCGCTTGAATTGCGCTCTCCTTCGGTGTGATGATCGTGAAGACGGGGAGCAGGTCGTTCCACGGCGGTGCGTAGACCGGGTGAATCGGCTCCATCCCCAGTGTTGCGTCCAGCACCTCCCCCACCCTTTCCTCCTCCCCCTCCCCGTTGTCTGTACACGCCTCCCCTTTCTTCCTCAACCTCTGCCCCCGCCTCGGGATTCCTTTCGGCCACCGCGTTCCAGGGACGAGCTCAACGTAATGGAATACCGACGCCATCTTGCAATCCTTGGGTGAGTGTGTCAGCGCGCGCTTTAGGTGTCGGTGAATGCCGTGGTTGGGTGGGAGAGTGAGGTAGCGTGCGATGCTGAGCAATGCGTCCCGCTCGATGCGAAGTTGTGCAGTCAGGATCACGGCCTCCTTCTCCAGAGCTGCCAGCAACGCCGTCCGGAAACTTCCCGTGATGCACCGTGCTGCAGACCTGTTGACGCGTTCGAGGGGTTTGAGGATGCCTGGTGCGAGGGGTAGGAAAGCCGTAACTCCGTAGTCCACGCGTGGAAAGACCGTCAACTGGATCAAGTCTCGGATAAGCACCGGACGCAGGCCCCAAGAGGCGTGCATCACCGCCACGGTTGCATTCATTGCCCTCACCGCTGCCGCCGCCCTCATCACAACGTGCTTCCTCCCCGTCAGCCCCCGGTCTAGCCACAGACCCACCCACTTCCCTTCCTCCGACGGCGCTATCACCCTCCCCCCAAATTTCACCGCAAATGTCGAGTAGTCCGCCCTACCCTTCGACACGTGCAGGAGCTCCGTCTTATCCGCCCTCAAACACCGCCTCATCCTCCATCTCCCATTCCTTAGCGATTCGTCCCGCCTCCTCGAGTTTTTGTACGTTCTCCATGATTGAGCGGCTTGCAGTCGAGAAATTAACGTCGTCGACGAAGCCGTTCTTCCATGTCGGATTGACGGAGACTTGACAGAGATGGGCGAGCTTACAGAGGAGGCAATTGATACTAATCTGGAAGACGGTGACAGTGAGCACCACCTGCTAAGCCCAACTAAAGGTACCTGTTAGACCACATTTAGTCCCCTTAAATGTGGTCCAACAAGACCCCCTCCCCCGCTATGTCCCCGCTACGGGCACCCTACGGGGACCTAGGGGGAAGCGAGGGGGACCAGAGGGACGGTCACCCTGTGGGAGGGGGGACAGGTAGTGTTCTGGCGGTGTGAGGGGACAAAGCCGACTTGGGGTGCTCACCGACACTAGGTGTTAGCGGTGGGGGGACAGGGGGGACATGGGTAACCATTGTTGTGGTGTGGGGACAAGGGGGAACATATTTGATGTATACCGGTGGTGTAGGGACAGGGGGACATGTTTGATGCATACCTGTGGTGTGGGGACAAGGGGGACATGTTTGAGGCATTGGGCAGTGTGGGAACAGGATCCCTCTAGGGGGACGTCACCACGACATATCGACGGTGCGGGGACACAAACAGTCTTATCCGAGTACATGGACATGATAGACTAGGAGGACAGCGGGTAGACTGAAGGGACACCATGACACCTGCTAATCCCACATAACAGGTTGTATAAGACCACAATTTGGAAACTCACCGGGGGCACCGGGGAGAAACACAAAGAGAGGGAACAGAAACCAACAAGAAGAGTGTACAGTCAGATTACTCATAACGCATAAGCTCGGTGGACCCCCGAGGGCATTCATTATGAGCAATATGCACTGCGAGGTATGTTACACCATGTGATATTTGTGACATCAGCAAATTTATTTTCAAGAAATAATATCTTTGAGGTGTAAAGTCAATTTTACCGTGCTTAAATGGTCCCGAGGGAACCCCGAGGGCATTCTATGGGTACTGATACCAGCTCTAAAACTTCCGACACTCAACATGCTCACGTGGCCACCTGAACTTTAATCCTACTTGAGTTGCAAATTGTGTATTTTGCTATGAGCAATCTGACTGTATGTATATGTGAGTGCCAGAGATGTACGAGACAGCAATATAAGTAATGGTCACAGTGATGTGATGTGTACGTAAGCAGCGGACTTACACAATTGTCCGCCCTCATTGTGGTCCTAGACCTCCACCAGCCAATGTCCCCCTTCATAAAACCTAGGGGGACAGGTCTACCCTTCCAGACGAGCTAAAGGGTACATGCCCTGGTGGGAGGGTACACTTAGGCACAGAGGGGGACACCTCCAGTTGAGGGTGGACAACTAGGTAATGAATCGGGGGTGGGGGACAACAGTAGTCATAGGCATGCTAGTAGACACGTCACTTTTTTTTTTATCAGTGGTTGGGGACATAGGTAAACAAAGTTGCTAACAAATCTGCACTGGGGGACACAAATCATGTAGGGTAGACACTTGGTAAATATATCAGTGGTGACGGTATTTGTCACTGATACCCCTTACCAGCTTTGAGCAACATAAAGAATGCATTATCCTGCACCTGAGTAAAGCTCCTAGTCATTATGGGGTTAGATTAGAAACTTATGGAGTAGCAATAAAATCAGTCCAACTGATAGGGTATATCCTTGTATCAACAAGTAATTTTGACTTTTTGTATCACCCCAACTATGCTTCAGTATTCAAACTGGCCATGATATGAGCAAGAACAGCTAAAATCATTCCATTTCCTAAAATGGCACTACCACCTGTCACCCAAATAAGGAAATTATCACCAACTGCGGTTTCCCAGGCTAAATTTTGATGAGATGTCGGGTTTTTTACCTTGCTGTCATTTCTTTCACTCATCTTCAGTATATATTGTAACCTGAGGACCACTGAGTATGCTGGACCAATCAATGTATAGCTGCTTTGAAACACAGGAAGAACAGCAGGGAGTGAGCTCCCAGGGGGGACAAGGATAGCTAGGAGCCTATCACACGACTCTCAATGGCCCTAAGGCCCTTCAAAGCTGTTCTGGTGATTTATGGTGCTGAAATATACATCCATGTCTTTATTGTTCCAACAGATCAAAATGGGCAAAACCTGGACAAGGAGCAATAAGGAGGGGTATCATACTGGGTCATTCACTTGTGGGCCTATGTCTGACTTAGATTAGACTGGTTTTCTATGAGTGGAAAGGCTTTAAGGTCTCTGAAGTTGGGGCTTTGTTAGTTCAACATGGTTTCAGTGTTCAGCTACCCCTTGGGCAGCCCCAGGCATGTAGGAACACTATTATGAACTCAGGTAGTCATATAGAACATTCCAGACACAAAGATCACAGCTTAACATCCCTTCTTTCATGAGTTGTGAAAAGTCACATTTTCCGCTGTTTTGATTAACAGAGGGCTAAGGAGGGGTCCTAGTGGCTTATAAAGTATATAGAACTCAAGAGACAGCTCATAGGTTGCCCATATGACTTTACTTGATGTGTTTTGGATGAAAAATGCTTCCAGAATGGCAGACACACAAGTAGGATATAGAGTTTTGAGTGAAGTTTCAGTCCATTCAACGCACAATGGTAAAACACATCTCAGAAATTTGAAGTAAATAGGGGAAAATTCAGAGATCATATTTCATCTAATTAAAAAATATTGGCCTCTTACGATTTTGTGTCCACCCTAAGGGAAAGTGCTTTGCATGAATTGATGCTAATAGCGTGTTCGCGATCACATGAAGACGTGTTCGCGATCACATAGTTATAGGAGGGACTTTTGTCCCCTTTTGTCTGCCTCACCATCGTTAGATGTCCCCTTTATATGGCAAACTTGACTTTACTTAGAGTGTGTTTTCTGTAATGCCTCTGCAAAGAACCCGTTGTATTAACTGGTATCATTAAGTATTGGCAGATAGGGGCCAACACACCATATATACAACATAGTGCTTTAACTATGGTCTGGAGCTTGAGCTGACTATATATCCGACCTTTTATCATTTCTGAGAAGCCCAATATGACCCTTGACTACACACACAATGGTGAAAAATCCTCAGCAGTAAAATCTCCAGGAAAATCAAATAAATAAAAAATGCCTAAAAGGTCAACATGCACTGGTGCACAGGTCCCCCTGGTTGCCGAGAGCTCTCTCACACCTGTGGGAACCTTCCGAAGTGTGAGGCCACCTGAGGAAACCAGGTATTACGGGGTGGTTCATGGTATTTACCTCTGCAAGTGATCAACCACCACAGAACACATAATGTCCTAGTAATACCTGGATTTCACCCAGGTCTCTGTGCCCTGCCAGTTGCAGGTTATCATGATGAGGATGTATCACCCTTTGGTGAAAGGATGACAGAATGGAGGGTAATAATATGGATCATCGATTCCAACAGAATCACAATTTCTTGGCTGTTGAAAATTCAGGTACTTCTACTACCAGAAGTCAATATTATGCCCTGCCTTCATGACTGAGTAATGATGCCCAGGCCTGCTTTGGAGGGGATAACAACCACTAACACCACTAAAATGTCTACCCTTAATGCTTCAACAATTGCTGTCCCCCCCACCGCAGATATGCTAGCAACTGTGTTTACCCTATCTCCCCCACCACCGATAAAATACTGACACGTCTACCCATGACATCTGGTGTCCCCCCACCCCCGATTCATTACCTAGTTGTCCACCCTCAACTGGAGGTGTCCCCCTCTGTGCCTAAGTGTACCCTCCCACCAGGACATGTACCCTTTAGCTCGTCTGGAAGGGTAGACCTGTCCCCCTAGGTTTTATGAAGGGGGACATTGGCTGGTGGAGGTCTAGGACCACAATGAGGGCGGACAATTGTGTAAGTCCGCTGCTTACGTACACATCACATCACTGTGACCATTACTTATATTGCTGTCTCGTACATCTCTGGCACTCACATATACATACAGTCAGATTGCTCATAGCAAAATACACAATTTTCAACTCAAGTAGGATTAAAGTTCAGGTGGCCACGTGAGCATGTTGAGTGTCGGAAGTTTTAGAGCTGGTATCAGTACCCATAGAATGCCCTCGGGGTTCCCTCGGGACCGCCCTTCACCATTTCCTTCGTCGCCCACGCTATGGGATTCAAAACTGACCACGTTCGCTCGATTCCCTCCCCATCCGTCCTCCCCACGCCCTCCAGATATGTCAGGGAATTCTGGTTCTGGCAGGACTCTTCGTGTGCTGATGCATGCCAGACAGGGAGAGCGAAAAGGAGTGTGATGAGGGCGAGATCGAGTTGGAGGTGCTCCGGCATCTTCTCCATGCGCTCTGGCAAGTGGATTTTGTTAGCATCTGTACATCGGGCTACGCGTCAACTCAACAGTGCGACCTCGCGGAGCCGCACGCCAAGCTGAATCATTTTCACCTTACGTAGTTTTCCTCTCACTGGTTCTTACGACGAACTGCGTGAGAGGTATGTCAACCTATTCCTTAATCTACATTACAGACACTTACTATTATCATAGATTATTTACTGGTTCTTACGACGAACTGCGTGAGAGCTTGTACTTACTGTGTTCGTACAGGTCTCCCTAGTTCACAGGTTATAGGGCCCTGAGCAGCGCTTATATCCACGCGCAACCAGTCAACCAGTTGTTCGTAATGTTGGGCACCAAATTCGCGACCTTCGATGCTCTTGCGTACAAAGTTAACGGATCTCCGGACACTTGGCCATCATGGGAATCCCAAGCCAAATCCGCACTCGTCCTGTCCAACTTATGGAACTATATCTCTGGGCGTGGCATCATCATCCCGCCCAAGATGATTCCTGACGGCGCGTCACCGCCCGGGGAAATCGAAAACCCCAAATACGAAGATTGGCTGGAGGAAAATCTCATTGTGCTATCATGTCTCCGGCTACGCCTCGGGAAAACAGACCTACGTCTCATCAGGGATGAAGTCATTGCCAGTACGGCTTGGGCCACACTCAAATCCGCCCACCAGCCCTCAGGGGCACTGTCGCAGCTCACCATTCTGCAACAGGCACTGGCACTTCGGTATTCACGTGAGACCGCTCTTGTGAAGACCACGGAACAACTCGACACGCTCGTCGATTCTTTCTTCACTATCAAGCCGCCCACCGAGGATGAATGGCGTTGCATCATCTACCTCAACGCCATGGCAAGCTCCGAGTTTAAGGATGCTCGTTCGTCTCTTGATACTCTACTCAGTGCCGGCAAGCTATCCTCTGCTGCTGTCGCGGCCAGAATCAAGCACGAACAAGTGCGCATCGATGGCGAAAATGCAGATACTGCCGCCAACGAGGCTTCCTTTGCAGCGTTTACGAAACGTGCGGCGGCAGAAATACCACAGTGATCGTACCCTAACGGTCAAGGACCTTGCGCAAACCCGAAATGCACGGGTCGCGCGAAGCAGTTCCACGACTGGGACCACTGCTATGGTCCAGGCGGGCGTATTAAAGCGCCGGCCGCATCAGGGAGGGCGAAGCGAGGAGCAGGGCCGTCTCGCAAGAAAGACAAGGCCAAGGTTGCGGTCGATAGCTCTGACGAATCAGATGATCAGGCTGCCTTCGCCAGCGACAGATCTTTCTTCGCGGATACAAACACCCCCCGCGGAGAAAACCACGTCTTTCGATTGGTCGACCATCCCCGCCGACATTGCTCACATGGCCCACAAGGATCCACAGGCGCTTGTAGCCATCACCCTCTACCTCGATACGGGTGCCACCAGCTCCATTTGCCCGATACTCAAATACTTCACCAAAATCACACCGTGTGCGCGCACCGTGTCCGGGGTTGGGGGATCCTCCATCAAGGCCATCGGCATCGGCGAGGTCAGAATCCGCGTAGGGAAAGGGCGCCACTTCATTCTGAAGGACGTACTTTATTGTCCCGCTGCAACAGTCAGTCTTATCTCCGTCGGCAAGCTGTGTGACGACGGCCACAAGGCCTCATTCCTCAGCCGTTCCTGCTCCATAGAGCGCTTGTCAGGCAAGGTTGTCGCGACAGGCACACGCGCCAAGATGGGCCTTTACACCCTCAATGCCTACAAGGTCTTCTTCACCGCCATCTCCGACTCATTTGTCATGGCGTCCCGTACAGCCATGTATCATTCCGCTGATGCGCAGGCAAACATAGCACTCAAGGCACACCCAACACTTAAAACCTGGCATTACCGTCTTGGGCACGTCAACATCGAGACCGTGCGCGATATGGCTCGTGGGAACGCCGTAACCGGTATGGACACCGACTTGTCCCACATCCCCGCCAAATGTGCTGACTGCATTCTTGGGAAACAGAAAAAGAAGCCAGTTCCCAAGAAGCGTAGAGGGGCACGGTCGACGAGGAAGCTGGAGAAAGTTTTTGCCGATCTCGCAGGACCCCAAGCAGTAGCTGCACGAGGCGGATACTTGTACACACTCCAGTTAATTGACGACTATTCTCACGAGCAATGGACAATTCTGATCAAACGGAAATCCGACGCAGCCCAACAAATGAAAGAATGGATTGCAGTTGTCGAGGCAGCATCGGGCGAGAAAGTCGGTATCATTCGTGTCGATCTCGGGACGGAGTTTGACAAAGAGGGGTTTATTCGCTACCTACGAGAACATGGCACGCGGAAGGAAACCTCTGCACCATACTCATCAGCGCAGATGGGACTCATTGAGCGTACCCATCATACTCTTATGAGTCGCGCCCTAGCGTCGCTCTCCTCAGCAAGGCTGCCTCGAAACTTGTGGGGCGAGATGATGCTCACCGAAACTTTGATCAAAAATCGCACGCTGACGAGCGCGTTCCGCGACCCTGAGCAGACTCCACATGAGAGGTGGACCAACAAGAAACCGGACCTGTCGCACATGCGCGAGATCGGTTGTCGCGCGTTCGTACTAAAGCTGCCCAAGTCGAAAAAACCCCAAAGTTTTCAACCGCTCTGTGGAATGTGTCATGATAGGCTACTCCCCGACACAGATGGACACGTACCGCTGTTACGACCGCAAAACGGGACGCATACATGTCACCCGCAACGTCGAATTCATCGAGTCACAGGATGAGGTAGACCGCCCACTAAAATCAGTGCAATCGGTCACCGGTGCTGTCAACGACGACGACATCGACATCCCTGGGCGTTCAGAGGCACTACCTTTTTCAGGTCCAGACGAATCTGCGTCCGAGGGGGAGGAGTATGAGGGCGATGAACAAGCACCACAGATTGAGGAGCACATACCTGACCCTCCCCAGGATGTCCGGCGTCCAGCGCGCAGTCGAAAAGGGCGCGGCGACGATGGAGCATTCCCCTCCACTCGCAAAGATGCTGCTGTTGCCGAGGCTCGCGCCGCCGAAATGCGCGCGAAGGAACGTCGCGTGGAAGCAAAGGCACGTAGAGCCACTGTCGAGGAGGTTGCCGATGAGCCTACCACAGCAGTCCAGGAGGAGCCCGGACCACTACCCAATGTCGAGGAGTATGAGTACTGGGCGTTCAGTGCATCTGTGTCAGACGACGAGCCAAAAACATGGAAGCAGGCGCAAAATTCACCTTTCTCGGAAGAATGGCGCACCGCATACCAAGCTGAGCTCGATTCAATAAAACTCCATGGCATATACGAGCTTGTCCCTCGCGAAACGGTGCCCGCGGGACGGAAGATTATACGCTCCCGCCCAATCTTCAAGATTAAGCGTGGGTAGCGACGGCGAGATCCAGAAATTTAAAGCTCGTCTGGTGTCCATGGGGTACGCTCAGATTGCGGGACTCGACTATAAGGACACGTACGCACCAACATCCCGTTTTGAATCCTTCCGTATGGTCCTACACGCTGGCGCCACCCTCGATTATGAAATTGACCATGTCGATGTCAAGACGACTTTCCACAATGGCCTGCTTGAGGAGGAGATTTGGCAAGAACAGCCAAAGGGTTTTGAGGTCCCAGGGAAGGAGAGTTGGGTGTGGAAGCTCAAGAGAGGAATGTACGGGCTAAAGCAGGGCAGCCGTTCGTGGAATCAACGCCTTAATGCCGCAATGATTTCGATGGGGTTCCAACGTGTTTCGGTCGAGCACAGTGTCTATTCGAGACGTCGAAAGGGTGCCTCATTGTTGGTGGCCGTGCACGTCGATGACCTGTGTGTCGCCGCCAGTTCCAAAGATGAGATGAGGGGATTCAAGGAGGAGTTAAAGCGGAACTTCGAGATCACGGACCTCGGACCTGTCAAGTGGATCTTGGGAATTCGCGTCACCCGCGATCGGAAAGCCCGCACAATATCCCTTGACCAGCAATCGTACATCGAGAAAATGGCAGCGCGTTTCGGTCTTGAAGATGCTCACCCCGTCCGCACCCCGATGGTCCACGGGGAACCGCTTGCTCATTCTATGTCTCCTACATCGCCTACTGCCAAGGCCCGAATGGCCGGAGTACCCTATCGCGAACTGGTCGGCTCGTTGATGTACGCGAATGTCGCAACTCGCGCCGATATCGCCCACGCCGTTGGGATTGTAAGCCAGTTCTGCCAAAACCCCGGAGAACTCCATTGGCTTGCCGCAAAACGTATCCTGCGCTACCTAATTGGTACAAAGTTCTTTGCACTCGTACTCGGCGGCACCTCTGCGCTCCGTCTCGCTGGTTACACCGACTCCAACTACGCTCCCCCAGGTGACTTGGACAAGCGAAAATCTACATCAGGGTACTGCATGACCCTTGGCGGCGGTGTCATCTCCTGGAGTTCGAAGCGCCAAAGCACCGTCGCGACCTCTAGCACTGAAGCCGAGTACATGGCTTGCTGTCACGCTGCCAAGGAGGCTGTCTGGCTCCGGATGCTTCTGCATGCTGTCAGACATACTCAACGCAAAGCGACTGATATCCGCTGCGACAACCAGGGGGCGTTAATCCTCACTGCCGACCCGTCGTTCCATTCACGCGCCAAGCACATTGATGTGCAGTATCATTTCTCTCGTGACCGCGTCGAACGGGGTGAATTGACGTTCACCTATGTTCACACTTCGGAAAATATGGCAGATATCTTCACAAAGCCTCTCCCTGAACCCTTGTTCAAGAAATTCCGAACGATGCTGGGCATCGTTGGTTGACTTGCACGCGTTTAGCACGCTGAGGAGGAGTGTTAGCATCTGTACATCGGGCTACGCGTCAACTCAACAGTGCGACCTCGCGGAGCCGCACGCCAAGCTGAATCATTTTCACCTTACGTAGTTTTCCTCTCACTGGTTCTTACGACGAACTGCGTGAGAGGTATGTCAACCTATTCCTTAATCTACATTACAGACACTTACTATTATCGTAGCTTGTACTTACTGTGTTCGTACAGGTCTCCCTAGTTCACAGATTTGCCATTGGCAGGCAATGTCGTAGGAAATCGCCAAGAACATCGCCGTAATACCAAGAATGGCAGAAAATGCGATGTAGTCCATATTCGCGTATCTAAGGACCGTCAAAACGTCAGTAAATGCAATATCTCGCAATCCGGACACCTACCGCTCGCCCTTTTGTAAGTCCCCGATTCCCTGTGGCCGCACAAGCTCATGCCAAGCGCAAACGACTCCCCCGACTCCCGAGGCACGCAGCCCGGTCGTAAGGCGAGTGTCCTTCTGGAGGAGGGCGGCGAAGGCAATACATGTGCTCACCTATACCGTGCTCTATATTAGTGACCGCTGCACTTAACATCATATGCCCACTTACGTTCTTTTCCGCGACATAGCTGCGCAGGTGTTCTTTGTACGGTGCATCCTTGTTACATCCATGCACGGATAACTCGGACGAAGGTCCGAGTGCGGCCCAATGACTCCGTTCCGAGATTCACTCCCGAGTTTTCGGAGTATCGTAGGAGTCAGCACATCCATGCATCGATCCTTCGGACCTGCTTCGGACCTCGCTCCGAGCTGACCAATCACTCCGTTTGAACTCCGACTCCGGATTACCCAATTCATCCTGAACATCATTCCGAGTCGGATTGCACACCATACACCATGTCCTGTGTCTCCTGTGATATCTCATGCATGGGACTCGCACTCCGATCCTGCTGTCACACTCTGGTCACGCTCCGTCTCCGGTCACGCTCCGCTCCGCATCACGGAGCTGTCAGGAGTAACCACACGGGTCTGGATTCCGTGCTATGGCACCATCCAACTCGTTCAACAATGGTCCGACATGTTCCTTACTTCTTACTTATTGTTCCAGTACTTCTTATCAGTCACCTGACTTCTTCTCCTCCTTTTGGTACTCAGCTTTATTGTTGCGTCCACATCTTCTACACCTTTATTGTTACATCCACATGCTTCATTACCTATCTCCTTTATGCATTACAATTAGCCTGTTTACTATTTAACCTCTTAGTCTACTCCCTGTAAATCAGTTTGATTATTAAAGTTGCTTCACCCCGTTCCTCGTGAAGTAATCTGAGTCTCTGTCCGGAACTCACTGCGGACCTCACCCGCTTACTCCTGTCCATCCGGACGAAGGGAAGTATGCTCACACTACGTCTCCTTGTTGTGTAGCGCTACTCCGGTCCCCCAGTTCTCTGTGCCCCGCGCTCCGTCACTCCGGCGCTCCGCACTCCGACGCTCCGACGCTCCGTAGCTCCGATCACTCCGATCCGGAGCCCGGACCCATCGGACCCATCACACTTCTGGTCCGGACCACTCCCTTCATCTCTCTGTCCATCTCCGAAGACTAAGGCAGTACGCTCGCGCATGACCTGTCGCGTTGTGTCATCCAGCCCGCCGATCTTCATCATTCGACCCCGGTCTCTGGTTCCGTTCTGTCCGGCCCTCAGCTCCGGTTCGGAAGGTGTCTGATCGTTCGGTTGGCCCATATCCTAAACCCCTCGGCTCGGATATAACAATCCTCCACTATGTATCCCCAGCCATCGGCTAGAGGCGGATCATCACGTTCGTTGGCGCGCAGTCGATTCTTCAAGCGGAAGTTGGTGTCCATCGCCAAGAGCAACATGTAGAGGAACCTAGAACGACAACGGTAAGAAACATCAGTACATGAAAAACTTCGTTAATTAGAGGAACGAACTGGAACTCGGGCGCGACGTCTCGCCAGCCTTCAGGAAGATTCTTCCCGTCGTGAGGACACGTCCAGCACAGGACCGCGCACTCCCCATTCTGCGTAGAAGCCAGAAGCCCGTTGTCATGAGCTCGTCCAGCGCGCTTCATTCGTTTTAAGAACGAGTATTGGCGGCTCATTCGGCCAAAGGCCTTATATCGATCCTGAAGGCGCGCAGTCAGTCGACCTTCCTGATTCCGCTTCAGAAAACTCACCGGCACTGTCTCGACTTGACAGGGATCAGTCTGACGCTCCATGGCGCCAACAAAGTTGTGGACGTTAATGTTGCCCACGACGTTCAATGTCCGAAACGTCTCGAGCGCCACGAAGGTCGCGCAGGTCTCTGGATCGACCGTCGTCGCTGGATACCAGCCGTTCCGCATTAACTGCTCCAAATTGTTGGCGCGATCTGCCTTGTCGCAGCCACAGTACCGATCGTTGACGGTCTGGATCACCTCAGTGTCCATTACGACCATGTTGTGAGTCGTAGGTGCTGGCCGGGGGCATGTGTGGTCACCATGGCCCAGTTGGTAAACACACCCGAGTTTCGTCAAAGTGGTGTTGACCCAAAAGGTACCGTTCCATTCCTGGGGCCGGTTTAGCGTCGGTTGACGAAAGGCATGATACAACTCACTTTGACTCTATGCAGAGGGCTTAGTGAGTGGCGTGATTGTACACACTCTAAACACTGAACGAAAACCCCACAGTCGGCACAGCAGAAACGACGAAACTGCCTCGAGTGAACGCGCTGGCAGCAGGGGCACTTGTTCTCGTCCAGAGCATCTCCGAGACCATCGTGTCGCACTGTCTCGTCGAAGAAGAACTGTTTCATTAGGCACCAAAGTCTCATCGGCTCATCCTACAATTGACATTACTACATGAGCCACGTCTTGAAATCTACTCACTGAGCTTAGATAGCGCTTGCGCTTCTCGCCGGTATCAGCATCGGTGAAATTGTCGGCAGGAATTTCTTCTTCAGCCTCTCCAGGTAGGGGAATCCATTCGCCATAGGCGTCGAACAGATCCGACGGGCAGACCTTGCGTTTCTTCGCCCCGACATTGTGAGCGGACTGGAAGCCTTGAAGTCCATCACTGGACATATAGAATCCTCTGTCGCGGGATTGTTCGGTAGGGCGCACCTCGTACTCGTAAAAGCTGGCATTGTCTCGTTGTGAGCGATTGGGCGCCCTGGTGAAGCTTTCGGCCCTCGTGTAGCCCGTCATTCGAAGTGTAGCGCGAAGGCAGTCGTCGTCCAGCGCACGAATACCGCGGGGAAACACCTAGCAAAAGAGAACCACTTAGTGATCCAGCGCACGGATACCGTCGGCCAGCGTCCCACCAAGAATCTTGGCTAGTGGCGCGCGCGTTGGGATTGAGTGGGAGAGGGTGGTGGTGGAAGGAAGAGAAAGATAAACGAAAGAGGTTGCCGCATGGAAGAACGATACGCAACGAATCCCAGATTCGAGTGAAGTTCAAGAAGTGAAGTTGAGTTGAGGCACACGTGCCCGGCCTCTCGGCCCGCGCATAATTAGGTAAACAATCGTTTGTTTTCTATTTTTTCATAGTCACACAGCCACAATGAGAATCAATTTGAGAGAAGAGGACATGCAACAGTATACAAGACGCAAGGGTAATTAGACTTCGAGCCAGCTCATTAAGTTACGATTTCGCGAAACATTGTGGACGTGGCCGTAGACCGTTTTGCGAAAGGTTGTGGCCAGCCATTTAAGGAAATTTGGAGTTACAAGAAAAGAGTGGCAAAAGCGGGAATTGAACCCACGGCAGGATGCATATAGATTATGCAATGCAGGATACATCACCAGGCTAGCGTCGTAACCAACTAGGCCATCATTGCTATTCCTTCCTACACTTTTGATTACCTTTTATGACTGCCTCTGAGCACATATAACAAATCTCCTAAACTACAATAACAATATCCTTGGGACCCTGACTCTAACCAACCCTAACCTAACCCAAACCTTAACCAACCCTCACCCTAACCCACACCTTAACCACCCAACCCTAACCTGTGTGAGCTGGACAACCTAGTTTGTTCACTAAATGCTGATTCTGTGCTTAAAAAAACATATGATGTATGGCCATCATCTGGACAGGATTGCATGCTCTCTTGGCTCAGTTGGTTACAGTGTTGCCTTATTGGTTGATGATGTAATCCATTCCGTTTTGCATTCGTGGGTTCGAATCCCACTCTTTTAATCCTTTTCTTAGTGGCCGAGATGTTTCGCAAAACGTCCTATGGCCATATCCAGGATGTTTCGCGAAAACCCCCTATACTGAGGTGTTCGAGCAGTAAGCATTTCGACTTTTTCACCACAATATTTCCATGCCCATCAGGGAACGCGTACGCCTGACGGCGTTCGAAACACATGTGCTTCCCGTTGGAGCAGCGGCAGTTGACGAAGAGGACACCAGTAGGTGTGTGGATCTGTGGATAAAACCTCTGATGAGTAACTTGAAAAATATTTGAAAGAAATCTTAATCTCACCTTGAGGCGGTGGGGCGGGTCGTAGTCGTAGGTCCGACGGCCGGTGCCGGCGCTATTGAACTGTGGACGGTTGACTTCATTCAAGAGAGACCAAACGCGCTCGATGCGCTCGGCAGTGGTGAACTTGACGCCAGGAAACTCCCCTTCAAGATCTTCAGCAACTTCCGCCACAGGGATGTACTTGTTCGGGACGGCAGGGGTGTTGTTGTTCGCGACGGTGGTGTTGTCGTACGACTCCCCGCGCTCCCCAACGGGCTTGGGAGCACTAAGGACGTCGGTGGCGGCAACGGGCTGAGCGTCGAGGATGAGAGCCGGAGGATCGACAGACGGTTCATGGGATGCCTTGGCGGCAGCGGTGGCAGCGTGGAAGGCGGCAGGGTATCCCTCAGGGTCGAGACCGGGGGACGGTGGCAGTGTCGAGGGCTCGAGAGGTGGCATCGACGACACATCAGACTGGGAGTCGCATTCGCTGTCTGACGATGCGCACTCATCCGCTTCCCTATGCACACGGTTTAAATTTCAAAAACTAGAATAGAACTGGGGAAACTTACGTATATAACGCGGCAGAGGACGCCGTCTGCATGGTGTAGACCTCACAATAGTATTCGCAGCACAAGTCGTACGTTGCCAAGTTGGGCAAAGGACGTTGGTGACGGAGGTAGGCGGGGAACTTCGCTCGGATGAGCCGGGTTTGGGCCTTGAAGTAGCGCTGACAGTACATATCGAGCATCTGCTGCTGCTTAACCCTGACGCATTCGATGAGAACTGAGGGATCACCAACATGGAAAAAAAACTTACAGCGGTAAGCCATAGTTGATAGTGGTGCTGGAAACTCCGTAGGTGAGGAAGGCGGCGGTGACCGCTCCTAGCAGGGAACGGCGTTAGAGCAAGACATAATTGGTACAGGTAGCAAGGACGTACCTTCGTGCTCGTCGTTGGGGAAAGACATTTTGGAAGCAGAGAAGATGGGCGTTCTCTGCAAGAGGGTTCGCACGGTCGATGGCTTTTATACCTGAGGCTCTATGTTTGTCGTTGTATGTTTGCTGGACAATCCAGATCGACCAGGCGGAGGTAAGTGTGCGGTTATTGAGATCAATCTGTTCATTCACCTATTGGTCTGTTGTCTCTCGGTTAATTGACGCGGTCCTAGCCAGGAAACTCGGCAGGAGATAAGTTAAAAGGGAACTCACCGCGTTTCGCATCCTCGTCCCACTCTCTTGTCCCCGCTAAAATTTCTCCCTCCAGCAGACTCCACAGCTAGACAGCATGCGCCCTAGCCTTAGTATCCGCCCCCTTCCCGTTGAACAGCCCGGCCAACCTCTCCAGGGCAGAGTCCCAGATTATTCCATGCCTGGGCTCGACAGCCCGCTCGAGCCCCACATCAAGTTTCACTTCCAACGCCAGCTCGACGAAGCACTGCGTCTCGTCGATCCGCCGGTGCCATTCCCCGACGACCTCCTCCCTGAAGAAATGCCTCGTCCCGGCTACGCCCATGCCGGCGTCCAGGCTTTCAGCCCCGTGTTATATCCATGCAACCACACCCCTGGACAATGGTCTTCGTCACCCAAGACCACTCCGGTTTTCTATGGGCACTCCGGTCCACTCCGGTGTTTCCGGAGTCAACCGGAAACCCGGAGCCAACCGGAATCCTGGTATTAGTATTGGAATGACTTCTCGCGGTCAGTCGTGGCTGGTATCAAGGGGTAACGACCTCTCCACATGTTCCCTCTTGCCTTCCATTGCCTCATGGCAGATTTCATCACCTCATGTTTCATTTCCCAAGATCAATACTGATACAGGTCGAACTTCTCTTACCGCTTATGGACTTCCTATTCTTTCAACCATATGCTCGTCCACATGTTTCTCCTTTATCTCCTTTACACTAAATTAGGATCCAACACTATTTAATCAGCTAGCATACTCCCTGTTCTTCAGTAGTTTAATAAACGTCGCTTCCCCCCCTTCCGGAGTGGTGCCAGTCGCTCCTCTCTTCCCCCAGACCCTTCCTCTTCCTCTAGACGATACCTGGCAGTACACGCTCACCCTGCGCCTCAGTGGTGTTGTGTCAAGCAGCTCCGCCGATCCCCTTTGTCGACTCCGGTTACTCCGGCCTACTCTCCGGCACCCCGGTTATTCCGGAGTACCTTGTACGACTCCGGCCGACTGTTCCACTATCCCTTAACCCCGCGGCTTGGCATATAACACCCCATCAGAAAGCTGCCCCCGGTCAACAGGACTGCCAGGGCCGCGCACAGAGCGAACCGCTTTGCCAAACACCAAGCGGTTGCGGCAGCGGCACGCCGGGCACACTTTGAGTGGGCTCCACACCCCCCAGCCGCGCTCAGGGTCTCGCGTGGGCACACATTTGATCCTGGCCTCATCGAGGACCGCGACTACACCTTGGACGAGTTGGTCGGCCCACAGTCGAGGTTCAAGCTGCGCGCGGTGTCCATTGTGGGAGGGTAAGCCACATGACTAACCCATGCATCGACGATACTTATATATTGCGCCCCAGGGCCCCGCGTGCGGTTATTGCGGAAGATAATAGCTTGGTGGCTTTGCTCGGCGGGTATTCAGCGAGGAGGACTTGGCTCACAGATGTTGTTGAGCCCGCGACGGAGGCTTGCGAGGAAGCTGCCCCGCACGTTGTTCGTAGCCCGGAGGAGGTGAGGTACGACATTGCCCCTACTTTGCACGGCGGTGTCGGCACGACATTCAATGAGCCAGTTGTAGGTCCAGTCCACTCACCAGAAGTATCCATTGACTAACACGTCCCGTAGACTGAAAAGAATCCGGGAGTCTTGCTGAACGCGCTCATTTTCTTTGAGTTGATGTCGTCTTTGGCGATGAAGCGCTTGCTCGGATATGGAAATCGTGAGGCACTGCCGATGGGTTGATATGTATTATTTACTAACGGGTTCGCAGGCCTCCTCTCAGTCTTCTGCCCTACCGCCTACAACACGCTCCACAACGAAAAGCGAAGCTTTCTGGACAAAAAACCCGACCTACTGTATCCGTCCGACTCTAGTGTCTTCTCGGCGGCCACCTTCGAGCTCGGTGGCCCCCACCGTCGCTCGCTTGCGCTCGGAGTCGCTCATCGTTACCTCCCCAGCGCGTGGAGTGTCCTCATGGCCCTCGGCAAATTCAATTCGCGGCGTGGGGGTCACGTCATTCTCTGGGAGCTTGGCTTCGTCGTGCGCTTCCCCGCCGGCTCAAGCATACTCCTCCCCACCGGCCTGATTCACTACTCCTTCGTCCGTGTGCGCGCGGGTGAAACTCGTTACTCAGTTCTCCAATACACCGGTTCTGGCATTCCCCGGTGGTTCCGGAACGGTCAAAACACCGACGTCGAATTCGCCATGAAGGCCGATGAGGAGAAGCATGCGGCTCGCAAAGAGCGTCAGCAAGCCGCCCATGCTGACGCTCTCGACGCATTCCCCCTCGAGGAAGAGATGCCGCAGGAACATATGCTCCTGCGTTTCGTTGGAACGCACTGACCTCTCTACGCCGAATCCTAGTCCGCCAGCTATACCTATTCTTCTAGTCTTCCTCTCTGCGCGCTGCCACGTTACTTTACTCTCTTCACCTTCTCACTCAATACCTCAAACGTCAAAAGCTCCAAAAAATACCTATCTATGTTTAGTTACCGCCCCTCAAATTTATCCTTTGCACAATACAATGTGATTCAAGAAAAAAAAATCATTGCAAAGACGTCCTATTAAAACCAGTACCGACGTCCACCCTTTATGTACGGCTGCTGCCCGTGCTCTGGCACATAGTCTGGGTGTCCAGTGATGTTCAAGAGCGGTCCGTCTGCGTCAAGATACTCCCACCAACGATGTATGCTCGTTATGCGATGACCCATATACACTGGTTCATCAGCATCACTCTTGTCCTCGTCGGTTTCCTCTCCCGGTGAGTCTTCTGCATCAATGGCCACCAGAGATTTCGGGGTACGCTGCTGATGATTCCGACTCTGCGGTGTGGGTGTAGGTGGTGGGCTGCTGCGGTCAATTGACCCGCGCGGGGACCGGGGCTTCACCAAATTCAGATCGGCGAGTTTGCCCGGAGAAGAGCGGAAGGGAGAGGGGGCATGGCGCAGGGCGGGGGGAAGGGCGGGAGCAGCAATGGATGGGTGCGGGTTCGCGGCGCGCGCAATCGGTTGGGGGGCTTTTGATAGTTGTTGGCGCCCGGTGGGTCCTGTTGCTTTTGTCAACGTCTTCTCATATTCTGCGTGAGGTTGTGACGCAGCCCTCGCGCGTCTGTTTTTTCATTAGGTATCGACCTCTACAGCGCCGGACAACTTACTCATTGTACCTTCGGCGGTATTGACGCGCTTTTTGCGTGGCCTGCTGCTGAACGTCGCTCGAGGCGTGTTTGAGAGCTTCTCGACGTCTGCAGAAAACGGTCAGTTAAACGAATGCCTGAAGTCGTCCAGCCACCACTCACTTTTGCATTCGCAGTCTCGCCTTCTCATTCACAGCCGTGCGATGCCTGTGGTGTATTCAGAAGTGCTTGAGGAGGCCGGGCCCTGCAACACACACCGTTGTCGGTACTCCCAGGCTGCTTGAACCTGTCGATCCAAAACTTCAGCATCGGTGGGTTTGATTCTTTTGGGCTTGACGGTCATGAAGGGAAGAGATCATGTGGCGGTGCTCATTCAAAGTTCTGTTTACAATGCTCACTTCGTGCTCACCTCAGATACATCGCATCCGTGTAAATTGTGTGAAGATGGAACGGCCTGTTATATGCCCTTCGCCGGACTTCTGCTCTCACTAAGAAGATAGGAAACTCGTCTGGATGACGAACTCGCTCTCGTATCTGGGAGTTCGTCATCGGGAAGCATTGAAGGCGAATTGCGCAGCGGGTGAAGGATATAGACTGCACAGGGGGAGTTAGCAATTGCAGGTTTACATGCTCCTGATTCAATATGATTATTTTCACTACACTTGACTCCACTTCGTTCGTGGGGAATTCGGTTCTCGAAGGTTGCTTATTCCAGTTCCGTAGTAGAAAGACAGATGTACTTTCCGGAGTTCGTCATTCTTTTGAGTTTCCTGCTCACAGAAAAATAGTGCTGGGTTAATTGTTTTTAATAACAGTCCAATTATGACCCCTCAGGCCTCCCCTAGCTTCCTGGGTAGCCTTGGGAATTTGTATGACACAAAAATGGCCCTCAACGCCATGCGTGACACTGTGACTTCGTGGAGTTCATTATCTATATTATCGCCGCGATGACTGCTTGAACTCGGTGGATGTTCGCGGACTCGTAGTTAAGAAATGAAGTCAAGCAAATGGATTGTAAACACTACAGAAGGCACATTTATTTGGTATACAACGCGCGGACAGACAGGTTATTCCACTGGACTAGTGCGAACCAACGTCTCGACCAACCCATTGCAAAGGGCCTGAGAGAAAGCGTGTTCCGCCCCGGCGCGCGTGTCAAAAGAGCTATGGAGGCTACGTTTAACCCCCGAGACGTTCAAACTGCATTCGAGGTAGGAGCGGTAGACGCCAGGGGCGATGCCCCGACAAACGGCGTACCAGCGTTTGTTGATGGTGCCTTGGTTGAGCGCATTGTCGGTCAGGTCGGTGGGGAGGGGCGGACGAGCATCATACAGCGGTGGGGATGTGTCTCCAGTCCACCCCTTGCGACGAGCGTATTCAAGAGCTGCTGTCGCAGCCGTCAAACTGGTGTATCCGGCGTAAATGGCGAGGCCATGGCCGCTTGTTCTCGTCTGAACGTCGTTCCAGGATTCGAAGACACCGATTTCGTGCCCAAAGAAAATCGCGTACGCTGCAGCTCGCGTGCGCAAGCGCGAATGCGATCCTGCAGTAGCGTGGACTGAGGAGTTCAGGACCCCTTGTGTAAGCGCACCAGCTTGGAACCAGGTTATGGTGGCCACTGCCGGACGGCGTTGCATATCTATATCCGGCTGGACCCGGGGCTGGGGCTGACTGGGGGGTCGCTGGGGTGGATTGGACCTGACGAGGTCTCAACGGCGTGCTGGGGATTTCCGGGGAGGAGGGCGGGGGGGTGGAGGTTTCTGGAGGATGTTAGGACGGTAATAAAAAGTTTTAGGTCAAACGTACCTGCAATTTCGAGCGTGTCAAAGTCATCAAGCAGGTCACCGATTGCATCCTCGTAGTCCGTGGATGCGTCGTGAGTAACGTGTTGGGCGGAAAGGAGAATGCAGTGGAACAAGGGAGGGAGTTGGCGGACTAAAGTTGGGACGCCCAGACGGCGAATGAGCTCGTCGAGGTGGGCTTCAGAAAGATCGTTGGTGAGCCCATCGAGTTCTTCTGCAGAGAGGCGCCCAGGGTGATTACGAGGCGCGATGAGAGCCGCGACCTCGGACGGCGTGAGGTCGTGAAACGGCATGGAGGACGCGTCAGGACAAAGCCAGAGTTCGAGCGCAAGTGTTTGTGCTGCAAAGTTGTTAAGATGTTGTTTGTACCAATTGTCAGCCTCTCCACGAGTTCGTGCCCCTGGCAGCGTGGAACGTCCTGGCCCACCATCGCATGGAGTCCTTGAATCGAAGTGGCAGATCATAACTCGAAATGGGTCCGATGCTGTTCGACGGAGTTCGGAGCGAGGACAAATGGGTCTGGGAATCGAGATATGTACTGCTGTAAGATCTCCGTCCATTCCCGCAGGAAAGGTCGTATTTGCTGGACCGTGGTACTCGGGTCAGAGCTTGAGCGGCATCGGTTGAACGAGAAAGGTCCCAAGAAACGCACAAGAACCGCGCAAGAACACGGTGGAAGGAAACGGAGAGAGTGGGAAACGTAAGTAGAAAATGACATCACATCACAGCTGTCAGGGTCCCGAACGCAGCCAGGACAGTGGCTTCAAGGGCCACAGGTAGGTGGAACACTCCTCTTTCCGTCCTGGTGTCCCTGGGCACATGTGGGAGCGATCTCAACAACAGCGCATCCACGAGGCCGAGGTCTTCACGGAGCTCAGAATTCCTCAAATTTTTTCCACCCGTTACAAGGTCACTTTGTTTTCCTTTCGGGGAGGGACACGAGTGATTTCATTCATTTCGTAGATAAAGATACTAACTACTGTACCAAGTTGTAGGGAGGCAACGGTCACGGGTAACGGGAGGCCCGTTGCGTTGCCTATTTTCTAGCGTGTCACGGTAACGGTAGGGTTGGTTGCCTTGAAAAAATCGTGACATTGAAGGGGAAATTGTTGGAAATTTTTGTTGACCCTGAGAATGAGCTCCAATGGCCAGGAGTCCATCCAAAACCTCTCCTCAAACCAAGAAAGTGCCCACACAATGCCGGAATGCGGATAACTTGCCTTTTAAAAATAATCTGGTTGCCTCCTTAAGCAACGGTCACGCTCACGGTCCGCTCCGTTGCCTAAAAAATAGGCAACAGAATTGTCATGGTCCTCAGGGCGTTGCCTCCCTACAACTCGGTACAGTACGTAGAGGCACTCAGAGTACAATCACGACTATAATCGACTTAAACGACGAAAGGAAACAAAGAAATTAAGAAGACACACCTTATTTAAACGACCTGAACGCCACCCCAGGTCAACACCTGATTGAACGCGTTGAGGGCGAGGACCTGAGTGGTGTAGGCCTTGTTGGCGTTGTGCGCGACACCGCTGATGGCGAGGACGGCCAGAGCACTAAAAATAATTAGAGGGAACCGGCGTAGAATAAGAGAGTACACACAATTGGTTCACGACACCAACGAAGCGGCCGCGAGTAATAGCGTACCACTCTGCGGCGGGAACGACTTCGTTGATGGGCTCCAGGGCTTGGGTGGGGGGCACACTGAAGACCTCATTCGCGAGGAAAGGTCCGTCCTCGGTGCGCATGAGGGCCAAGAGCGGCGCCGGCAAGCCAGCACCACTGGGAGTGCGCGTGGCGGGTTCCTTTTCTTTGGGGGGGGCGGGCTCCTTGGGCTCCTTGGAGTGGGCGGGAGTGACGACCAGCGGCTGGAGGCAGGGAACAGCCATCGGAAAGGCAGGGACAAGGATATAGCAGGCCGGGGCTACGTTCATGTTAGAAGGCACTGGTTGGTTGAGGAAAGTATAACTGACCTGCCATGAATAGCGCGAGGGCGAAGAACAAAGCAGGGGACGATTGGGTGTGGTTTGGGACAGCCATGGTGGGAGTTAACCGACATGCAGCCCTTTATATACCATACGGTAACTCATCAGCGGGCCAAAGGCGTGACTGGTTCTGCGCTGTTGATTCGACTCACTCTCTCTTGACAATCTTCGATTTGGATTTGCGCGCTTACGGAATTCTTTGACAACCACCACATTACGCTGACCCTCTCGTCTGACCCATCTTGGAGAAAATTCGACGTGACTGATTATTTAACTATGAGTTGATTCATTTCGTTGAAATTGAGAGAGCGTGAACACTCATCGAGCTCTTTGTTTTCCTGAACGCGCTGCAGGCAATGGCAAAAAACAAAGGACCACGCAGAAACGACAGCAACCGAAAGTGGAAGCGTATCGCGAAGAAGAACCGTCGAAATCTGAAGTTGTGGGCCGAAGGCGCGCGCGAGACGGTCTTGAAACCACATATGCCTGCATACACGGACGCGCTACAGCGAGGCTGGCGCGCCGAGCGCGATTACCTCACTCTTGTTTGCAACGAATTTCACGCCCGCATCCCTTGGCGCCTCGAGGACCATGAAGAGCCGGAGTTGCCACTGCTGGAGTACGACAAATTTGCGCAGGTCCCAGAGGAGGAGCTAGATGATGAAGAATTACTTCGCAAGCGATTGAGGGTTGAGGAGATGAACGCTGTAAGTGTTACCATGTTTGTTTGTACGCGTGACTGAATGAACTTTCCTTGACTTTTGATTAGCGCATCGGCCGGTGGTTAAAGTATCGTGCACGCCGCCTCAGCAAGCCCTCGACGAGAATGGACAGCAATTGGGATCCTTGGGCAATTTATCTCGTGAAATTGGCCGGAGTCAGCACACCCCCTAAAGCCCGTCAAGCCTTCCAGCAGTTTATGCATGAATCATACGAAAGCGAGATCGCACCCGTTGTCCGAGCTCGCTGGAAGGCGGCGGAACAAACGGGAGGCGAATTGACGGGGAAGAAAGGGCCCGACGCCCCTTTCCGAGCTGTTTGCCGAGCTTCCAGAGGAGGAACAAGACACACTTCGAGCGCGCGCGAAAGCGGAGGCGTTGAGCGCACGCGAGGTGTACACCGCCGCCATGAAACAGGGTCCATCTAGAAGCCCAGAGGATCGTCAACGGTACGTCTACGTCTATCTATTTTTTACAATCTTATTGACACGAACACTCAGCTGCATCGACACATTGGGACCTTTCGTGTCCAGCTTTCTGCGAGGTGTCTCAGACTATACTGGGCTGCATTCTTTCGCTGTTTTTGGCGGCCCGATTCCTGAATTTGGGGGCAAACTGAGAACATTGCAGTGAGTATGAACAACATCTTTTTCTGTGGCAATACTGACTCAAATTGCAGCGTAACGCACGGATACAATCGCTCGGCTGTGCCATGTACCTTCCCTCAATGGACAAAAACGCGGTTCAGTCGCGACGTCTTAGAGTTCATGAAAGACTATCTACGCACGGCATTCAGTAAGTCCTCTCTTGCCAGAATCTACGTGCAAAGCGCTGATGCGGGCGTTTTTCAAGCTCCAGCAGAATGCAAAGAGGCGGCGCTCCCGCAACCGGATGGGGACGACACGCTTGCGAGAGCCAAGCACGACACGCTCGCGGGAGCCAAGTACACTCTGGCCACCGACCCGGACCTGGGCAGCGACGACGAGTCGGACTCAGACGACGCGTCCGGCTCTGATTCCTCGGACGATGGCTCCGACTCCGACTCCGATATCGAGAGCGGGCTGGAAGATCTGGCCAGGAAGGAGAAAAAGAAAAGGGGGAAGGCGATGTCGAAGGGGATGGCAAACGGCGGGAGGAACACGAAGGCATTACAGCCGTCAAACGGGCAGAAAAAAGGAGCGGCAACGGGCAAGTCGGCGAAGAAAAGGAAGCGGGGTGAATTAGAGGATGAGGAGGGCGGTGCAAAGAAGAGGGCAAGGGCGAGGAAGCCGGCCCCAGCGGACATGGAGGAGTCTGACGCTGATCCGCAGACGGAGCAACTCAGCTACGAGAAGCAGCGCCAGCTGGCCATAGAGAAAAATAAGGCGCTGCTTGCCGAGATCGATAGGGTGTACGCCGCGAAGAATCCCGAGTGGGCAGCATCGAGGAGGGCAAAGACAGCAGAGTCCGGCAAAGCGAAGCCCAAGCCCAAGCCCAGGGCGCTCAATAAAACGGCTCAACCCGCGCGGCGTTCGGGACGTCATTCGTCGGGCCAGGTGACAGGTAAGGTTACGCCAACCTCACGGGAGTTGTAATCTAATCTGCTACCAGCCAACGAGGATGATTTTGATATGCCGGACGCTCCGCCTGTCCAAGACCCTGCTCCCGTCCAGGACCCCCTGCCGGTCCAAGACCCTCCTCCTGTCCAGGACCCCCCCCCCCGGTCCAAGACCCTCCTCCTGTCCAGGACGCTCCGCCTGTCCAAGACCCTGCTCCCGTCCAGGACCCCCTGCCGGTCCAAGACCCTCCTCCTGTCCAGGACCCCCCGCCGGTCCAAGACCCGCCTCCTGTCCAGGACGCTCCGCCTGTCCAAGACCCTCCTCCTGTCCAGAACCCCCCGCCGGTCCAAGACCCTCCTCCCGTCCAGGACCCCCCGCCTGTCCAAGACCCGCCTCCCGTCTGAAACCCTCTCACACCGCCACTGCCGCCATCGGGAACGACTCCCGTGGGTGGCCCTCCTCCTATAAGCTCGGGTGCGGCTTTGTGGTTAAAAGTGCGTCATGGACCTACAATGCCAGCTGCATTGTCGGGCTCTCATGGAGCCAGCTCGTCAACAGCATCCATGGGAGAAGATCTTGATTCCATCCCGGCATGTCCCCCCGATGCTGCGGCGTGGTTCTCTGCAGCGTACAGCGATATCACAAAGGCAAACCTCGGGAGCAGCTTCAACGCCCTACTCGCTGCATTTTCCGACCTGGAGCGCGCGTTCAAATGGGACAAGGGAAAGAAAAACCAAGAACTCGGCAAAGTGAATCGCCCACCAGCAGTCTCAAACTGGATCAGTCGCGCCCGTTGAAACGGTGCACGGGAGTGCAGCCGTGTAATCAACGGATAGGTGGAACTAACGAGCGTAGCGAGTATAACTCAACTAAACACTCTATCAATCCCAAATACCAATTAACTCACTAACTCCAATCTCAATACTCGTCGTGTGTGTGCTCGGGGAAGTAGGGTACGTATCACCCTTCAAGGCAAGTTGGTTCGCAAGTACGGACTCAACGGTAGGCTAGGTATTTCTCCAGTAAGGTCCCAAGCTCTTATTTGAATGCTCTCCCATAGGATTCTTTAAGTTCCTCAAAGATGAAGAAAGTCAAGAAAAGAGTCGTACAACTCTACGGTAGGCACTCCGGCCACAGAATAGCCCGACGGTAGAACAAAAGGCCAAGGTTTCCTTAATTCCCTCAAACGGTCTCTCTTAACAGAGCAAGCTCAATGTCGGCGGGAGAGAGTTAGACTCGATAACCCGCAAGAAACCGTAGAACGGCTGGCTTCCAAGGGCGGTTCAACTGGCTGGGTCGCTGCACTTATAGTGGTCTTAAACGGCGTAGTTCGCGGGACGTACTAGCTCTGAATCCAATCTATTGCAGTTCTCAAATTCTGTTCTTATCTTATCTATGAGTGACTAAATTCCTCTCCAAAGTGGGGGGGAGTCGTTAACTGAAGTATATTGGTGTAACTCTACTTTATTTATACAAACTGAGGGAGCAATAAGGGGATAACTTGGCTGATTCATGAATGGCGTGATATGTCGGAACTGATCCCTCCGGGCGGGTCTACGGTAAGGCAGCCAATGGTATCGTTGGTATTTCTTCAACCGTGGGTTCCTGGTTACCGGAGGTAGTGCTCCCGGCGGTGATCCCAGATCCTAGTGAAACCTTTGTCAAGTACCCTTCTTCCAAAGGCACCCTTCGGCAACGGTTTGACTCCACTTAAACTCGTTCTCCCGGCGGGCTGAGCCTCCCGGCGAGCCATTCATTAGTGTAGCGGCTTCACCTTCTCTAACCTCTTTTGTTCTAGCTCAATTACTGCTCCCGGAGACACGCATGTGCAGTGTTCGTCCGGCGAGGATCTCCATCTGAAACTTAAGTCCCGAGACTTAATCATCTGTCAAGCGACCGTCCGCCCGTAGAGTCAAAGTGAAGTGCTTTCTCCCGGCGGGTCTTGTCTGTCCCATATCCTCTCCCAGTGTAGTCCTTCTTCAGACGTGTCTTCTTCAATCCTCCCGGAGGGTGGTTCCTTATGAACGAACACTAGTCTGGCCTTTCTACCAATCCGAACTTGGTTACATTGTTTGCAACAGGGTTCATCTTGATGATCTGATCTGAGTTGTACTTGGGACGGCTCACCGGTAAACTCAGCCGAGGTCTCCCGGCGGTTACTTTAGCCTGCCCGGCGGGCCGGAACTCAACTTGAGTTGAGCCCGTCGCCCGGCAAGTCCGACGCTCTCCCGTAAGGCCGATAGCTCTCCCGTAAGGCCGTGAAGCCGCCGGTAGAGTTCAGTCCTCTCGTAGAGAGTCCTTCTAAATTCAACATGGTTGTTCCTCCCAAGGCCCCGCTTAATAGTGTTCAGCCACTAAGACCAATAGTCCCTCTTGATCACCTCTAGCACTCCCGGAGCCTGGCGGTAAGCCAACTCTAAGAGCTCAACGGTTGACTCGACCACAAAGCGCCTCTCCCGTAAGGGAGCCACGCTGAGTGCCGAATAACTAGTGTCCCGTTGACTTTCAGCCGTCATAGGCGTAGAATACCACTCCGAGGAGAGTGTACCCTCTCTAATCCTAGTCTCCCTTTGACCTTTAAATAGGTTCGAAATCGAAAGAAAACTGGTAGTTTTCAAGCGTGCTTTAGTGCACGCCCTATCACCGTGGCTCCCGCGCCCGCCCCGAGGCCGATACCGTCCCGAAGATCCCATCGCTCGCGGTGTACGAGCGGGACTGGTGGAAAGGGTGGGCAACATTGCAGCCGCAGTGGCGCGTGGAATCCCCGGGGCGCTCCAATCCATTTCTGCGGGAGACGTATCCCGCGTTGAGCCCCGATAATTGGAATCCGCTGCGCGTCCCGGGGCAAAACGGCATGCTCAGTGTCGTCGCGGCCCTATACTGGTGGGGTCTGAAGAATTCGGCGGTGGGGGAACGCGAGGATAAGGAGTCTTGGTCGGAAGCCGTGGCGGATGTGAAGTGGATGGTGAAAGGTATGCTCGCTGCCGAAGTAGAAGTAGGAGTGGTGCTTGCGCCGGAATAAATTCCCCCTGTCCCCATTTTTGTCTTCGCTCTCATCTTCCTTGCCCTCGTCCATCCCTACACGTCGCTGGCCTCCTTCGTATCTTTCGTAGTATTACACATCTTTCTCTCACACGCTCGTATGCTGTCTTGTAGAATTCTTTGTTTGAATAAATACTCTTGGGAAATGGTGCTTGCTTTATTGAAAACAGCGAGGTTACAGGTAGGGATAGAACATTTTTGATTAAGTAAAAAGACTTGAAACGCGAATCGAACATAGATCCCGCGATTCACGGAGATCAAACGAAACTGAGCGTTAACACCTTTGACCACGCAGACCATATCCACACTTCTCCACATTCCACTCACCTTTGGCCGTCGACGCCATGAACTATATAGGAAGCCATTTTCCTCCCGGAGCACCCAGATCTTGACTTTCAACCACCATATCCGCCACCAATCTTACCATGTCCGTTGTCTTGTCGCCCTTCACTATCATTCGCTCCGTCGAACCCACACTCACGCCCCATACCTGCGCTACCGCGTCCACCAGCCCTCCGCCTCCTGCCAGCCGTTCGTCTTCCGCCGCCTCGCTCACGATCCCCTCAGAGTTTTTTGGTCCATGGTTTCTAACAAAGTATGGTGTTCTTGTGATGGACAGGTAAGTTGGGACATACCTCGATGAAGGGACCACCCAGACTCACCTCAAACACCAGCAGCAGAGCATTTGAACAGTCCGAGGACGGCAGCGCCATCTACGGAGGCGTTCTTGAGCAGGCCGACTCCCCGTGCTTCGCCGCCAGCGATTTCGAGACCATTATCGCGTTCCTCCCGCTCGTCCCGGACCTTGTGAATAGTTTCCAGCGTGTAGGCGGTCGTTTCAAGCAACTCCGTGCGTTGTATTTTGTTGTCAAGGACCACAATAAGATCTTCACCAACGTGTATGTACCACTCCGTCTTGTCTTCTGCTTTTCTTAACCTTAACTTACTACTTTTAATCAGGTTCCAAGCCCAGCGCTACCACATCGAAACTGGCGACTCCACCCTTGGCATTTACGTCTTTCCCACCTGCGCGGAGGCGGAGTACATGTTGAATTCCAACACATTGTAATGCAGCAGCCGCGGCGCAGGAGATGGGGGGAGCGTCGGCTTGAAATGATGGTTTGCTTGTGCCTTTACTGCTGGATTGAATGTACTTCTTCACAACTCGAATATGAATGAACTTGGAAACTATTAGCTTTGAATAAAATCTGAGAAAAAATCACTGTTTTGGACTTAGAGATTTTGAAGCCCATACGTAACGTAATGATCTGATAGGCTGAACTGTTGAGCGCACAACTCGATTCATTGAATAAGGTTGGGCCTTGAGAGGTTACAAACGCATTGGAGAAGGTGGGAAGGTGAGCCAGTGTGAAATAAATATTTATCTGCTGAGTACGCAGATGGCCGGTGCCACATGTGCCGGGGGATCAATTATACAAAAAGCAACCAGAAGTTGCATGCTGGACATCAGGTCCAGGGAAGAACAGTAGGAGGTTGTAGAAGGGGAGAAAGTGCACTGAATGAATGTAGTAATAAATGGTGTATTGACTGAAAGACGGGTGATGCCGGTGCCGCATATGCCGAGGGATGCTACCAAACTAGAAATGCCGAGAGCGGCGCGATCGACAGGATTGCCAAACATCGCCGCCGGAATTGTTGATCACATTCAAGATATTGATGGCATTTTGGGCAACTACCCGAGATGCAATCAAGAACCGATGGATGGAATGCAATTTGGGTGGCCGGACCGATCCAAAAATGAGCCAGCCAGCCGGCGGAGCTATATAGGCTCAAAGGAGGTTTAGCTAGGGCCCTGGCTAGGACCGTGCAGGAAGGCATTCAGCCAGCCGGGTACCCCAGCCTAGCTATATAGGCTAAAAAGTAGGTTTAGCTAGGGCCCTGGCTAGGACCGTGCAGGAAGGCACGCAACGCACCTGGCTACAGCCATTGCATTTTGTCTATATATTACAGCTTGGGCTCCGGGGGCCCCCTGCGAACGATAGACCGGTCACCGCCGTCCCTCATCCCACACCCACTCTATGCCTCGACCACCCTTCCGCGCAAGGCGTCCTCCACCATCTCACAGCTCTGTACCAGACCCTCCCACCTCAACTCCTACCGGCACAAAGCAGGGTTTGTGGCGTCCTCGCGCTGCGAAGCGTGTGGTGCAGCAAAAGAAACGTGCGCACCCACTACCTGCTCGAGTGCCCGCGGTGGGAACATCTCCGTCAGCCCTTACATGATGCGTGCCGGCAGGCGGGCTTCTACAGGTCCCTCCACCTCACCCCAATCCTCACGCATCCGAACCTCGTGAGGCCGCTGGCGGAGTTTGTCCGGGCGACGGGACGTTTCGAAGGATAGAAAGATATGTCGCATTATTATTATTATTATTATTTTCTCTCTTCTCTTTCCTTTTCCCTCCTACATTACAGTACAATAATACCATGAACCCAGTGCCTGCAGTCCATAATGCCTAGAGCTTAGGCCCCCTACGTATGATTAATCCCTAGAGTGTAGGGGGCTCCGAATTCCGCCGGATTTTGGGCCGAATCCTAGACATGTGGGCAATAATAATATCACAATAATATTCTGTGGGCCAAGAGTTTAGCTTTGGGCCCATCCTGACCTAGGGCTACTGCCCAGGATTACCATAGGGTAGGTGCGGGTATGTTAATATTTTACCACCTACATACTAGGACTCAGCCGACCGGTGGCAAAATATTTGCCTTGCCATGAAGCCAGGAATGGGCTGACCACCAGCAATAATATTGTTGCACCTTGGGCCCTGTGTTCAGCCGATGGGTTCCATAATATTGTGAGCCCAGCATGATGGGACTTGGCCCATCAGCTCCCTGGGGGCCCACAATATTATTCACCTTGACAGTTTTGGGGTTGGCCGACCACCAACGATAATATTATTTGACCTACACACTAGTGTTGGGCAGATACTCCTGATAATATTTTGAGCCCAGGACATCGGGACTCAGCTGATCCATATTTTGAAGGACAATAATATTATTATACCTACTGACCTTAGCATTGGCCGACTAGTACAATAATATTATTACATCTGGTGTCAGTGCTCAGTTAATGCTTCTGATAATATTTTATGCCTAGGAGAGTGAGGTTCGGCCGATCCATATTCTGGAAGCTGTAATATTATCATACCTAGCAGCGCTGGGCTCAGCTGACCACTGGCAATAATATTATCACGCCTAACAACCCTGGGCTCAGCTGACCACTGGCAATAATATTATTGCACCAGGGTACCACTGTTCAGCTGATCAGTTTAACAATATTTTAGGCCCAAGATGGTGAGTGGTGGCCCATCGACATTTTCACAGAAGATAATATTATTACACCCAGGAGTCCTAGGGCCGGCAGACCACCACATGAATATTATTTCACCTGGGCACCGGTGTTCGGCTGATGGGGTAGATAATATTTGCCGTCCAGCACTGTAGGGGTGGGGTCCCATCCTGTCTGGGAGACTGGAATATCACTATTTGCTCTAATATGCCTCCGAAATGAAATATTATTCCATCTAGGCAGCTGGGTTGAGCTGCTGTGCACAGCCACTGACCACATCAGTTATATTCACCTCCTGATTCCAAAAAAGGAAATTTTTGACATCACTATCTTCCTAGCCTCAATTTGAGGTGCAATCATGTTTTCCTGCATTCTACATATCTGAGGTATGGCCCTGCCGGGCGGAGCCTGGATACGCTACACACGGTCATATTTCTATACGCCACACACGGTCATATCTCTAAAATAACTACTTTCGACAAACGTCTTGTATGAGAGCGTAGCATAAAAGCTATCCTGCCCTCGCCTTCGTCGATGCTGAGAGATCCGGGTTCCAATACATCCTGCAATCCAGCCCGGTAAACGACCGACCCACGGTCTTCCCCACGAACCGCTCGTGCTTCAGTCAGCGGATGCGAATCTGGAACGTTCCCCATTCCGAACGTCGTAAACATAGACGAGCTATAAGGTCGACGATACAACCCAATGCGATTCCCGCCGGTCATCCCCAGATACACCGGAACAGGGTCAACCAACGAATGGACCGAAAGTCGAAATCGCGCACGCCGATCATTCGACATGAATATTCGTCGAAGGAAGGTCCCACTACATACCGCAATGGATTTATCGCCAGTACGATGGTGTTCGACAATGGGACCTAGGGGAGGTCGAGAGACGAACTCATAGTCATCATACCGCTGCTGCCAGCAAGGTTTCAGACGTCTCGGAAACCCCGTAGATGGCTTCGCCCGGTCGGAAAGCTTATAAACTGCTACGCCCACGGGACCGGCGAGCAGGAAATGGGTGTCGTCCATGATGGCAAACGAGCAAGCAACCAGCGTACCCTAAATACATTAATAAATGCCGAGTCATTGGAAAGAACGAAGAACTCGCCTGGGTTCCAATGTAGACCAAGGGTTTGGCCAGCACAGACGGTGTCGGAAGATACGACACCTTTAAACTCCGCATGTAATACCAACCTTGCAATCGCGTCCCGGCTTCGCGCAGCTGCGGTCACGCGCTTCCGCTCCGCTCCTTCTCCTGCAGTCCCTATTCAGCAAGCTTTTTTCCGGATAGAGATTTGCGAACGCACCCGCTCGCAGTTTGCATTGCGTTTGCGAAGGCGGCCGTGACACATGAGCGGAGAAGCGTGGCGCGCGGCACGCGCAGATCTTGGGGGAGACGAGGTGGAGGAAGAGGGTTGTGGCGGAGAGGACGTAGGGGGGAGAGGAGTGAGCAGAATACTAAGCGGGGGCACCATATCTGCGGCGCGCAGATACGAGTACGTCGCCTGCAGCACGTCCAACGCGTGCTCAAAGTTGTGATACAAATTCTGCCAGCGGTAGATATGGCGGAGGTGGGTTATGAAGGGCGGGATTTGGGCTAGCGTTGAAGTAGATAAATTAGGGAAAAAGTCGAAGTAAACACGATAAGAAGTGAAAGCGCACCCAGCTTGACCCCAACAGCCTCCTCCATGCCCTCTATCCGAAAGAGGGCTTCAAAGATGAGGACAGCGCAGGCGGCGACGTGGTCCTCGGTGGGGAGGGTATTGGGCTCAAAGTTCCACCCGTCGAGCGACTGGATGAGAGCGGCCCGCGTTTCTGGCGGCAGGTCGGGGGATGCGCTGCATGCAATAAGCCATTTACTAATGGTCTATGAGCGCTAGCAAAGACGCACGACACCCTGGACGCGGTTCAGCGTGTAGTAGGAGAGAGAGAAAGGCGAGGAGTGGAGCGAGCGAAGCGGGTGGCGCGACGGGGCGACGAAGGGCGAGGGCGGCGCAAGGGAGGAAGCGGCAAAGGCGGGGTTCAGCGAGCGTTTGCGGCGCGGTCTCTGTGTGCACGTTCAGTAATAAATAACGATGGATGCACGGAAGAGGTAACGCACCCGTGTAGACGAATTGCGCAACGGCTGCGGATGGCTGATATACGGCCGGCTGGAGTCTTGCGCCAGCAAGTCGAAATTGGAGACGAACGGGTCGGGGGTAGTGAGCCGGAAAGACGAGATATCCCGCGTTTCCGAAATCTCGAGGTTCTCGAGGATCTCATCGCGCTCGTCGATGAGCAGCGCGAGGCGCTGCGTGTCGCTGTGGCGCGTTAATTGCAATAAATAACGATACAAGGACCCACACACCAAATACCTAACCCTAACGACTGTGGTCACTGCGTCCGACTGCGCATCAAAACGGGCGGGCTGGTAGTCTCGTTTCCGCATGCACTCCGAATTGTATATGATCATTCATGGTGGCTTGGAGCGGCATCTTGGGAGATTCTGAGTGGGGGAGGCGAGGTCGCATCGTGTTTGGCCTTGATTGGCGCCGTCTGGCCACTACGCTTTCTGACGAATATGGTAATTCTGGAGGATTGACGGTCTGGGGCGAAGTACTTTGCGGCGAGTGTTGGTGAATGAACGACCATCTCCGGGCGAGCATGGGCGTCGATCTCTCGGTGGGCGTGGAGAGGGAGAACGGGTTAGGTTTACGGTTAGGTACCTTTGGGAAAGCCCACTTTGTCGTGCAACCACGAGAAGATATTGGCGGCGGAGAGGATGGTTATGTCCTCTGTAAGCCCGCGTCGTGCAGCTGCCCACTACATAATATTTGGTATTTCGATAACAGACATCGGGGAAGGGCATACCTCGACAGCCTTGGTTTTGCCGCCCTTGACATCTATGGCACCGAGGGAAAGAGGAAAAACCGGACAGTCTGCTAGCGTCTCACATTTATATGTGCAAGTATCCATGGAGCAACCAAGATCGAATTAACAGAGAGGGAAAAGTTATGTCCGTATCACGTGGACAAATCCCATAAGGAAAGACCGACATCCATCAGCTGCAGGACGAGAGCGTGCGCGCCCGGGCAATTCCGAAGTGGCTGCACAGCCATCAAATGAAATGATTACCAGGAAAGGAGATTTGTTAGGATCACACAATTTGCACAGTATGTAAAACCCAGATACTTACGTATCCAGGCACTCTAACCACACCTCAAAGAGTAAATTTGTGAGAGAAATATACCCGAAAAGATTGCTTAATCACGGCCCGCAGTGAGAGCTATCACTCACACAAATAGCAGTGTCAAACTACATACCATGAGTTGTCTGTGGTCTATGTATGCCACCAATGTCCATAGGGCTCTTTAATACTCAAAATCTGATATCTGCAACACTTGAGATGTGGCAAGAGCGGTGAAATAGTATGTTCTACTGCATATTGAGGCAACCTGCTGTCTTGTAGTGGGTGCTTAGGCCCAGACTCATGCTACATTATTATGTGGTGTAATTAGTCCCCTCCCAATCTCAAAAGATCCTTCAGCAAAAACAAGAAAGCAGAAAAAAAAGTATTCGATGCAGCGGAGAACCCCGGCCCGGGCTCCCGGGAATCGTGTAAAGCCCTCACTGAACATGTTCCACTGGGGTTCAAGTGCCCAGGTATTTCTTTCCGGATACCTAGCAGATCCTTCAACCTCTCTGACCTACAATATCTGTTAATAGCCTTCTCCACCTTGTGCAATACCTGTTCTTTTGCCGGAAGAACAGGTTTATGACCAAGGCCAGTGTTAAACAGTGAAATGGGAGGAATGTGAGTTTAGGAAGACTAAAAGGAGTGGAAGGGTTGCTGGGATATATGCAAAGACTTTACCAAAAGTTTGAGGAGCATCTTTGTTGAAAGACTGAAGGTGGTGCTCAGTTTTGCTTGGAAAAGTTTAGGATTTGGCAAAATTGAGTCAAATGAAAAAATTTCCTAAATTTCCGAGTATTTCACATATGATATACCAACAGGTATAAACGAATTTTAGAGCATGAAAGAAACAGTCACTATTCACCCCTTCACATGCCACAAGCTGATTGATTCAGAAATGAATATACTTGAGAATTTTGCAGAGAGTTACCAAAGGATAGCAGCACACTTATACTTCTGCTATAGTAAGATGTAGACATGGTAGTGTATAATTCATGAGAAGGAAAGAAATCCTGCATTACATCCCAAGATTTTCTGCTGTCACTTACTTCAGTTCTCAGTTGATAAACAGGCCTGACTATGACCCAGATCACTGCATCTACACCTCAATGGAGTACACACACTATCCCCCTTCCATTCCCGGAGCATCTGAGATGCAGTAGGCAATTAAGTGCCGAGATATAGTGCAAAGACCTGTTACCTTTTTAGGAAGGTGTCACACTGATCAACCAGTCACACCACTGAAATTTACCAACTGAATGGGTCACAATCCTTTTTCTTTTTCATGAGAAAGGTTTCAGGCTTGATGTACAATGTATTGCAAAGACGGGGATGATATTCATAAAGTTTTGATGAGTGTGGGCCAAAAATCAGGTGTAGAAATTTCAGGTGTTCACCTGATAGCCTCCCAGAAAGGCCAGGAGATCGGAGGACATGCTCTTCAAGCAAGTACAGAAGCCTTAAAGAGGTTATGGCTGCACAATATCTGAAACCTGCACATAAACCAGTATCTCCAATTTAATTTCCTTTTTGGGATGAAGGAGGTGAATATTGTTGATCCAATCAGTGGCTATGCTCATAAGCTGCAAGCTGCAGACTAGGTGAAATAATATTCTGCTGGTGGTCAGCTGATCCTTCGTCACTAGGTGTGATAATATTATGTTCTGCGGAAATATCGAGCAGCCGACCCTCAACATTTTGGGCTGAAAATATTATCTACCACATCAGCTGAACACCAGTGCTCAGGCAAGATAATATTCATAAGGTGGTCGGCCGCTCCTAGGACTCCTAGGTGCAATAATATTATCTTCTGTGAAAACACCGATAAGCTGACCCTCACTATGTTGGGCCCAAAACATTATTATACTGATCGGCTGAACAGTGGTACACTGGTGTGATAATATTATTGCCAGTGGTCGGCTGAACCCAGGGGTGCTAGGTATGATAATATTGTAGCTTCCAGAATATAGATGGGCCGGCCCTTACTCTCCTAGGTGTAAAATATTATTGGACTTATCGGCTGAACAGTGGTACCCTAGGGTGATAATATTATTGCCAGTGGTCGGCTGAACCCAGCGCTGCTAGGTATGATAATATTACAGCTTCCAGAATATGGATCGGCCGAACCTCACTCTCCTAGGCATAAAATATTATCAGAAGCATTAGCTGAGCACTGACACAAGATGTAATAATATTATTGTACTAGTCGGCCAATGCTAAGGTCAGTAGGTATAATAATATTATTGTCCTTCAAAATATGGATCAGCTGAGTCCCGATGTCCTGGGCTCAAAATATTATCAGGAGTATCTGCCCAACACTAGTGCCTAGGTCAAATAATATTATCGTTGGTGGTCGGCCAACCCCAAAACTGTCAAGGTGAATAATATTGTGGGCCCCCAGGGAGCTGATGGGCCAAGTCCCATCATGCTGGGCTCACAATATTATGGAACCCATCGGCTGAACACAGGGCCCAAGGTGCAACAATATTATTGCTGGTGGTCAGCCCATTCATGGCTTCATGGCAAGGCAAATATTTTGCCACCGGTCGGCTGAGTCCTAGTATGTAGGTGGTAAAATATTAACATACCCGCACCTACCCCATGGTAATCCTGAGCGATAGCCCTAGGTCAGGATGGGCCCAATGCTAAAGTCTTGGCCCACGGAATATTATTGTGATATTATTATTGCCCACATGTCTAGGATTCGGCCCAAAATCCAGCGGAATTCGGAGCCCCCTACACTCTAGGGATTAATCATACGTAGGGGGCCTAAGCTTTAGGGAATTATGGACTGCATATTGTGATGAACCACCGAACGGACCGCACAATACCTGACACAATGTCACCTTACGATACATATAGATATGATACCTTCCCCTCACGAGTACAAGGACCTTTACAGACGAACGATTTCCCGCGATACCAGATTATTTACTTCTAAATTTCTCTCTATTACAATACAGATAGTAACCAAACCCGAAGAGTAGATACCTACGTACAAAGTACTTACGAACTGCTGTCTTAGCCGAACCCGGCCTACATACAGCGAAATAATATGATTATCATCATCATCATCACCTTGACTTTGCTTCGGGACTATTTTCTGTCCGGCGTGTAATGTGCAGCTGTTGAGTAGGCCCGCTGTGACGGATGCGAGGAACATCGAGATCCGGCACAAGTTCAGACGGGAGGGAACTGGCGTAAGTGGTGGATTGACCGAAGAATGTAACTACTGACAGTCAGGTATATATACTACGGAAATATCGGAACATGATGGTTGCATGATATTGATGAGAAATGCGATGGTGCGGCATGGGCATGAGCATAATGGGCATAGAAAAATAACCGGGGTCCCACGAAGATGAATATCTCCGTCACACCCGCCTCGGTATCTCCCCACAGTTATAATTTCCTCCAGACATGACACACCGTAAATAGTGAAATCTTTTAAAGGGTGAAAAGTCTATCTGATTGTAGTGCAATCCGGGTGAAAATCAGATTTAGCGGATTGTTTTCCTGTTTCTTTAGTGGGATTGTGTCACGATTTGACCCCAATCTAATCGCTCCAACGCCGTTATCTATTATCAGAGTGCCTATTGACACATTGTGGGAAGATTGGGAGAATGCCGGCTAGACGCCAAGACAATAATATCCATGATGTCATAACACATGGCGGACACACGGTACAAGAACATTCTGGAATACATGTCGCTAAGGGATGGTTTACACACCGGATACACATGGAATTCATAATAGCATACAAGTTCACACGGTTCGATATCTAGTATAAGTAGAGTAGTTAGTGGTCTGTAGTCTTTAGCCTTTTATTCAATCCATTTCTCGAAGTACTTGCACATCTCACTCCCCAATCCGCTATCTCTGTATAGTTGGACAAAATAAGACTTTGATTGTGACATAATAAAAGGCTACCCCTCTTACCGTTTGTACTGCCCTACCCAACCAACCTTCACCTTCGCGCACTACTTGCGTGCTCATTACCAAAACCCACCACACGCGCACTATTTGCGTAAGCATAACCATTTCCCTTTCTCGCGCACTCCTTGCACATTTGTTCAACGACATCCTTTCCCTATCCTCCACCCCACGACAAATTGTTGTCGGTCCACTACAATAGACAGACACTGTTCTACGGGAAACGTTGAGTCCGTCCCAGAACAATAGCAGTCACAGGAGTACCGTCATCTCTTCGGAGGGGGCCGTCTCGCTATCGTCGGGTGTGTCGTAGAAGACCCGGGGTAGTTCTATTTGCAAAAGACCCGACCCAATTCCCACCAACCGCCTGGTGCGAACCAAGACAAGCTGCGACGTTCCGCGCACCCCTCGCCAGCCCTTCTTATCGGCCACCCTCGACCGACTCATCTGAGTCCACTCCGACCCCGCCTTCACCCCCGCCGCCGTTATTACCCACGCCTATTGCGCACTCCCCTACCTCCACCACCCACGACCCCTCCCTGTACTTCTCCTTCCCCACATTCACCGACATGTCTCGCCCCGCATCCCCGAGACATAGCCACACCGGATTTCGTGCACCTAGTGTGCAAATGGAGGAACCCCGGCCCCTACCGAGAACCCCGCCGAGGTATCACCCTCAACCCCAACCCGACCCATACATGTTTGCGACCCCGCGATCTGCAAAGATCACGCTCGCTTCCCTCCCGCCGCACTTCGACGGGAACGACAAATCCAAGTGGGACACTTGGAACGACACCCTTAAAAATTATATTTGGGCATACGACACGGAGTTCGGCTCCCCGAAGGCAAAGATTGCCTTCACAATATCGCTGCTCGGCAGCAAAGACGGCACCCCGAGCCCAGCATCCAACTGGGTCCGGAATTGGCGCAAGCGGACCCTCGACGAGGACGGAGAGTTACCCGAAGGCTATGCCTTCAAAGAATTCTTGGACGATCTGGCCAGGACGTTCAAAGACCACAATGTGCACCAGACGGTGTACATACGCCTCACAACGACGAGGCAAGGGAAGACCGCCCTGGCGGACTTCATTCAGGCGTTCGAGTTGAACGCGGAGGAAGCGGGTTATGACCCGCACGATTTCCGAGGACATCACAACCAGTTCCTGTGTGAGAACCTGGAGAACCTCGTCAATGAGGAGGTTCGCGCGCAACTCTATGCCGGGGGTATAGAGATTCCGGACTACTACACCGGAATGAAGGAGAGGATGATGACGATCAGTCGCATCCTGGAGCGGCAGCGAATGCCCAAGGCGCAGCAGCCGAAGGCCGCCGGGACCTCGTTTTGGGTTCCCGCAAAGCCACCCCCGCCCGCCCCCAGCGGCCGTAATAATAGGGGGACCGCACCAAATTTGGCAAAGAAGCTTGCGCCCGGGGAAACGGCCCCAATGGACGTTGATGCTTCGCAGACGAAGGGGAAACCCTTCAAGTGCTACAACTGTGGCGGAGAAGGCCACATGGCGTGCGAGTGCCCGCAGCCACGCCGGGAGCGTGGAAAGGTTAATGTCCGCAGCCTGCGGACCGACGAGATGTCCGAGGAGGACTTTAAATTCCTCATCGAACAAGCACGGGCCAAGTATGGCCAGGATTTTTAAGGAGGGTCCCGATCACGGCCAAATCGGCACCCCCCACCCCATGCACTCCCATTCCCACGAATAAATATACTCTGCTTGAAGCAGAGCCGATTGAGAACAAGGATTCATTTATGAATTATATAAAACAACACACCGCTTTACGTACAAAGGACAATATAGTAGTAGACAGTGTAGAAAAACAAAACAAAAACATATTTTGGAGAATCAGAATCAAGTTCGCAATATTAAAAACCGTAAATTAAACGAGCAGAACCAGCGCTGGAGCTCTTACAAAAAGGCCCCTGGAACCCAAACCAGTGAGAAAAATAGTGCGGATAAAAAGGGCGGCGATGCCGCGATGGCTCAATCCCAAGGACGGGAGGAAGCACCAAAAGGGATCAAGACACGAGTCCCATTCAGACTCAAGAAGGCGGAGGCGGCAGATAGAGGCAAGGAGAAGATGACGGAGGACGCGGTTCCGGAACAGTATCGCGAGTACATCAAGGTGTTCGCGAAGGATCATTTGATCGACTCCCGGAAAAGAGGCCGTGGGATCACGCGATCGAATTGAAGCCGGGCTCCAAGGTGGTCAATTGCAAGATCTACCCGTTGTCGCAGACGGAGCACGGAGAGCTGACCAAGTTCCTGGAGGAGAACTTGAAGAGCGGGCAGATCAGACCGTCGAAGTCGCCTATGGCTTCGGCATTCTTTTTTATTAAAAAGAAGGATGGAAGCCTTCGACCGGTACAGGATTATCGGAAGCTTAACGAGATGACGATCAAGAACCGTTATCCATTGCCGCTGATCTCGGAGCTGGTTAATAAACTCCGAGGCGCGAAGATCTTTACGAAGCTAGATATTCGCTGGGGATATAATAATATTCGTATTAAAGAGGGAGACGAGTGGAAGGCGGGATTCAGAACCAATGGCGGCCTGTTCGAGCCGCTGGTGATGTTCTTCGGCTTGACAAATTCGCCGGCCACCTTCCAGACGATGATGAACGACATTCTTCACGAGTTGATTAACGAAGGAAAAGTCATCGTCTACCTCGATGATATTCTTATTTTCACGGATACCCTGGAGGAGCACCGTGTAATCGTAAAAAGAGTATTGGAGATACTCGAGAAAAACCAATTGTATTTAAAGCCGCAGAAATGCGAGTTCGAGCGGGTCGAGATTGAGTATCTTGGCGTAATTATTGGACATAACTCCATGCGGATGGACCCGGTGAAGATCCGAGGGATCACCGAGTGGCCGGAACCGAAGAACCTCAAGCAGGTTCAGGCATTTTTAGGGTTCACGAACTTCTACCGGCGGTTCGTGCGGGGATATAGTGAGGTGGCCAAGCCACTCACACGGTTGACAGGGAAGGAGGGCTTCTCTTGGAGAGAGGAGCAGAAGGCCGGGTTCCAGAAATTAAAGGACCGGATCGCGGATGACGTAGTGCTGGCACTTCCCCTAGACCACGGCAAGTTCCGTTTAGAGGCCGATGCGTCGGAAGGAGCGACGGGAGCTATGCTCGAGCAGGAGCAAGAGGGGGGTGGCGCCCACTGAGCTTCCAGTCCCATGGGTTTGAACGAGACGGAGCGAAATTACGAGATCTACGACAAGGAGATGCTCACGATTATGCTCGCGTTGGAGGAGTGGAGATCTCTCTTGATGGGAGCACGGGAAACATGTGAGATCTGGACGGATCATCAAAACCTGCAAGGCCCCTCAAAAGGTCAATCGGAGACAAGCACGATGGATAGTGCAGCTATCCAAATACGATTCTACTTTATCACCCCGGCCCGGGGCCATAAACAGAAAAGCTGATTTCACGGCGGACAACCGGGCAACACCTAGCCGGCAGGTAGCACGTGTCACAGCACGCAGAGCTGAACCAACACCTACATAAAGCCGGGCAACACCTGAAAATCTGGCCAAAGCGTCGGTTGCGGAGTTTTCCGTGACCACGCTGCAACCTCGCGGTAACCGTTTAAGTATATAAAATATATTCTTTGTTGCTTTGATTTGGCCGGACATACAAAATGTAAAAGAAATGTAGCTAAGGGTTGGCTAAGGGTAAGATAAGACTCCTGAGCTCGATCGGGTAGCTGTGGATCGTGGCGCGCGCGGCGCGGGCGGGCCGGGTGCGTGCGTTTCCCACGGGGCGGTGCGCGGGTGCGTGCGTCCGAAGGCGTGCGTCCTCGTGAGTGTATGATTTTGTCGGTGGTGCAGAGGTTCGGCGCGGCGGGCGAGACGAAGGGCGGACGAGTTGAGCGCGAGGTGCGAGATGGTGCTGGTGTGGGCGGGGGGATGCCCAGCGAGGGGAGTGACTGGGGGAAGGACCCGAGCCAGAGGCGGCGTAGGTCGCAGCCGTGGGCGTCACCTGCGGGCTGTCGAACGCGCCGTCCAGCCCCGGCAACGCTGCTCCGGCGTGAATCCAAAAGAACGAGGTCCGGCGCGGCGGGCGTGACAAAGGACGTCAGCGCAAGCGCGGACGAATTGAGCGTGGGGTGCGCGTAGATAGTGCTGGTTGTGGGCGGGGTGCCCGGCAAGGACGGGGAGGGACGGGGGGAGGGACAGGGAGGGGCCCGAGCCAGAGGCGGCATAGGTCGCGGCCGTGGGCGTCGCCTGCGGGCTGTCGAACGCGACGTCCAGCCCCAGGTCGAAGGAGAGCGGCTGCAGGGACGGGACACGCTCCGTTTTGCTGCAAGACCGCTAAGACCGCGTGCTCCCAACGCCAGGCGCATCCCGCCCGTGTACGGCGCCCCCGTGCGCGCTGGAATGGCTCCCATGTCGGTGCAGCCCGTCAATGTGGTCCGCGTCCGGGCTGGGTATTGCGTATCGACGCACAATGGCCCTCGACGGTGGGGGGAAGAACGGTGGGGGGAAGAATGGTGGAGGTGGGAAGAATGTTAAGCGGCGGGCCAATCACACGCGCCCATTTACTAAGCAGCAGGGCGGGTCACCGACGCGTCCTGCGGGGACAACGGTGAATCCCGCGGGGACGCCGACAACGATGGGTCCTCCCGCCGACTCTCTTGAGTGACTTTGCAGCTCATCTGCATGCGCATGTTTGCGCCTTCTTTGCCTCTTCCACCACACACTCTCTCCTCATTCTCTCCTTCCTCCCTTCTGAGCATCCTCCCTCCCTTCTCTGACTGCCCCTTCCTCCCTCATTCGTTCTTGGGCTCCCATTTGCTCCTCCTGGCTTCCCTTAGCCCCATTCTTGGTCCCTCTGGCTTTTGCCTTCTTCCCGCGCCTCGTTTAGCCGCATTTTCGCGTTTCTTCCTCGTCCACCAACACCATGGCCCGCACCTCCACCGCCCTCGCTTCCTGCCGTTTCTGTCGAGTCACCCAGCGGCAGATCGATCTGCACGATGACCGCGCCCGCGCCCTCCGCGCCATCCGCCGCTGCCCCGAACCGCGGCACCAGAGCGAGCTGCATCTCCAAAACTGCGGCCTCTACGCCCGCGACGGCGTCCCCGGGCACTTGTACTGCTGCGCCGCCGTCCCCACCACCACCTACAACGCCTTCACCACCAACGCCATCTCCCCGGCCCAGTTCAGGAGCGCGCTCCGGGTAAAGCTCGGTGTGGTCGTGGATGTTTCCGCGCGACGCGAAGGCTACGCGGGCTGCGATTCCAATGGCCAAACGCATCTCTGGCTCTTTTTCGTTGAAACCCAGCAGCGCTATCGAATTGGTGAGTCTTGTTTGCCGCGTCCTTCTTCCATTTCCTCACCTCCACCAAGAGCGGCTTATGCACCTCCACTTTCTCTCCCGCGCGCCTCGCAGCATTTGCCGCTGCTCCGGATGCCGCAAATACCACCGGGAATATTGGCGCTTGTTGCTCGTAGGGTCGTTCCAGCGCATCCGCGCGCGCGTTATCGCCCTCCTCGCCCGCATCGGTGAACCGGGAGCCCAAATGTGGGTTCCGATTTTTGCCTCATCTCCTCCTTATTGATCTCCTCCAGCATCCCTCTCGAGCACTACCACCTGCTAGACAACGCACTCGTTTGACCTCTGTAGCATAGTCCCTTCTGTATAATAGTGTTAGCTGCCGACTTCGACCTGTAGTATACTTGTACGCACCCTTTCTTGGAACTTGTAGAATAGTCGAGGGCGACTTCGCCCCTGTAGTATGTTTGCAGTCTAAATTTCTTCTCGTCCACAGCGCAAACCATCGTCAATTTTTAATGCAGCCTAATCTAATACTTTCGGGAACCAATTCAGCTGGGCCGAAATTTCCTTTTTACGGTGTGCGTGTCATTATGTCGTGGTGAAAGAATCTAATCTAATCGCCCATCAAATTCCTCTCAAGAACAAGGACAAAGCGCGGTCTTTGACGTTCCAGTCGCCACTCGCCGTTATTCACCGAGCATGGACGACTACGTGGATCCCGATGGCCGCCCAAACTACAAGTTGTGTGTCTGCCGCGCCCACGACTGCGTCAAGCGAACCTGGAGGGCGCCGGATGGGTCAGAGAAGCAAGGGAAATGGTATAGTAAAAGCACCCTCAGCAAACACCGGAAGGTGGAGCAAGAAATGGTGGCGACAGGAATTTTGCCCCCACTAGTAGTAAGTTGCTGTGTCCCAGTCAGTAAATAATACAGTGATTTAGGGGCAGCCGCACGATGAAGAGGAAGCGCAACCACCCGCGCGGAGAGATGAGCTCCCTACGGGGCTTCAAGTCATGCGCGAGGAAAAAGACGTAGATATGGAGGACGAAAGAAAGTCAGTTTGATGGTTTATCTTTGAGTGCAAGCGACTGACTTTGTTCTTTCAGGTCCCGCAATCACTCGGCGTCGTCTCCTTTTCCTGAGCTGCACGCTTGTGGCCTGGCTGCATCTTATATGCGGTCTCAGTCGAGACGCAAGCAACCGAGTTCTCAAGGTCCTTGGCCTCGTCATCGCTGTGGTGGCCGCGTCAGATGCAGAACAGAAAATCCCCCAGGATGTACGCACCGCAGCAAACTATCTTTCCATCGAACCCGTCATCGACCGTTCGATTTGCTGTCCGACATGCTTCCGTCCGTATTCTTTGAAGGAGATGCCACAAATCTGCCTTGCTCGACAGACGAGTGGTTTGCACCCGTGTAACACTCCACTCTGGGTGGAACGAAAGACTCGCGCAGGCCCTAGAATTGTGCCCCGACGTCTGTATTCCACGCAAAACTTCGAGTCCTGGCTCGCGCACTTTCTATCACGGCCTGGAATGGAGGAGCTTCTTCGCCAGTCCCATCTTCACCGGCGGAATCCAGACAGGATGCGGTCCATTTGGGATAGCCCAGCTTGGCAAAGTCTGGGATCCTTCACCTCCGAGCCCAACAATCTCGTGTTCAGCTGGTACATCGATTGGTTCAATCCCTTCCTGAATAAAATCGCCGGCAAGACGGCGTCTTGCGGAGCCATCATCGCGATTCCTCTTAATCTTCCATACGAGATGTGGCATCTCCCGGAAGTGGCATTCTTCGTCGGAATAACGCCTCCGCCCAAAGAGCCGACAGTTACGACAATGGGCGCGCTCCTGGACCCGAGCGTAGATCAGTTTTTGCAGATGTGGGTTGGGAAGATGATACCGACCTACACCCGCCCCCATGGAGACTTCTACCGAGTCACGATACTTGCTGCGATTGGCGATCTCCTGGTGCTCAAGAAGGTGCTCGGGTGCGCCAGTCACTCGGCGCACAATTTCTGTTCCTATTGCAAGTTGAAGCGGAACCAAATCGATCGGCTGGATCATCAGAACTTTGAGCCGCGACGCGGATGGGAGGTCCTCCAGGCGGCCACCGCCTGGCTCAACGCCAAAACACAGGATGCTCGCAAGGCCATTTTCAACGAGCACGGCGCTCGCTGGTCGCCCATTCACCGAATTACCTATCGCGATCCAGTGAAGCACATGGTATTGGGAGTTATGCACGGCTGGATCCAAGGTGTACTCCAGCATCACTGCCGTTTGAAATGGGGGATTGGATCCGATGCTCCGAAGTCGCGAGGGACCGCTGGAGGGTCGGATACGGATACAGATTCCGACTCCGATGTGGAGATGTTGGACTTCGACGCGAACGCCGTCGCAGCCAAACTTGATGACCTCCATCAAGAGAGTTTCTTTGAAAACGACGTTCCAAAGTCCCTCAGCCGGCGCCCATCATTCTACTACATCCAGGAGGCCGACGACGGCGAGGTAGGCGAGGAGGAGGACGAAGACGAAGAGGAGGAGGAGGATGAGGATGAAATCTACGGCCGCGAGAAGCCCTCACAGCGCATCTTCGACGACGAGGCGATGGCCCTCATCCACGCAGGGCTTGCTGGCGTCGTGATCCCCTCCTGGATTGATCGGCCACCCGTCAATCTCGGAGACAAGACGCACGGAAAGCTGAAGGCCGACAATTGGTTTGTCTTGTTCTCCATCTTCTTCCCCCTCATCATTCCCGAAATCTGGTGGCGACACTCCTCGAACAAGAAAGACCAAAAGCTGCTCCTCAATTTTCATGATCTCGTCGGCGCAACGCACATCCTCTGCAGTTATACGACCGGCCCAGCGGAGGCCGACCGATACACCGAGATGTATAGCAGCTATCTCTACTCCTCCAAGTCGCTTTTCCCCGGCTTAACAACGCGCCCAAACCACCACTACGCCCTGCATAACGGTGACCAGCTCAAGTGGTGGGGCCCGCTTGTCAAGCTCGCCGAATTTATGTACGAGAGCCACAACGGAGCCCTGCAGAAGATCAAGACGAACAATCATATGTGTAAGCCCGAGTTCAACGCAGCAAATCGTCTACTTACCTGAAATAGGGGAAATGGACTTGACGATGCTTCGCCAAATGTGTCGACGAGGAAGGTTACTTGCGACAATCAAGGATAGCGCCGCCACAGAGATGGATTCCAAGTCGCCTCTCGTTGAGGCTATGGGGATCCTATGCCCCGAGGTTAATGCCGATTCATTGAGCCGTGAACGATACTCACCTCACGGCGAAACCTCCTTCAACGGCTCCGGAGTCCTACTCGACCACCACATATACGAACTAATCTTGCAGTACTGGAATCACAAGTATTCCCCGCAATACATTCGCTCGACTGACCTCACATTCGAACTGATGAACGCGGGTGTTAACGTACTGCCGAGTCGAGGGAAAAAGCTCACCAGTTTCAAGCACAAGACACGGACGTTCGGCACCTTCGAGAAACACGACGGCAATAGCTCCATCTCATTCCGTCACCCCTCGACTGGACGGAAGGACGCAGGGTTCATCCGATCCATGTGGACGCAGGTTCTGCAGGGCCAGCAACAGATTTTCGTCGTCGTCCAGCCCCACGGGGAGGCGTTGCCCGCGGATGCAGCCAAAACACCCTATCTCACGCACACACATTTTAAATGCACCGTGCGGTACACGCATCCACCGCACCCGCAGCCTCTGCTCGTCATCGAGCCCGAGCATATCATCTCCCATGTCGCCTACCACTCGCGGCCTCCGGGGACGTATGGCATCGCGAGGGCGATCACCATATTTGTGGACTCGCTGCATAGGGACCGAGATTAGCGCAACATGAAGCTGCGTACGGCAACATGAAGTTGCGTACAGAAAGTGGAGCATTTGGTGGACGTTGCTTGCGGGCGATGGAGCGTCGGTGCGTCGGTGGACGGTTTATGCGAGCGTGAATCCGAGTAGAATTGTTGGTAGAATTGGTAAAATTGTTTAAGAAACAACGCGGAGTTGCCTATATTCGAGCGATGCAGCACCAATGCGAAGTTGGGCCAATGCGGAAAGCACCAACGCGAAGTTGATCCAAGGCAGTGTGTCGATACGAAGATTGAGGAGGTAGGAGGGAGTCGAAGGAGGTTAAGCGCCAGCAGACAACGCGGAGTTGCCTATATTCGAGCGATGTAGCACCAACGCGAAGTTGGGCCAATGCGGAAAGCACCAACGCGAAGTTGGTCCAAGGCGAGGTGTCGATACGAGGATTGAGGAGGTGAGTCGAAGAGAGGTTAAGCGCCATCAGACAGCCGGCGCAAACACGTCTCACCGCCACCACGCGGCACCATGATGCCGGGACTTTTAATATTATGGCCTCAATTTTTCATATCTTTGGGCTCAGGTAAAAGGATCGAGGAGAACGCAAGTGTGTCATTCGTATTCATTATATGTACATATGAGTCGATTGTAGGTAGCGATATAATACAGTCGATTGTAGATAGCGATATAAAACATTATTTATTCAAGCCGAGATCGCATGCTCCAGGCGCATGGGTACGACAGCGGCGCGGCCAAAAAGCTCGTAGAAGCTTTGAGTATAGTACCGGGCAACCGCGCCCTCCAAAGCGTAGACATCACCTGGGGACAACGCGGTACGACCCCGCGCGTCGTCGATTTCCTTGGGCCGCTCGCAGGGGACTGTCCAATAGTGCATGAGACGTGCAATGCACAGCAAGTGGGGCAGGCGATCGTCCGTTTCAAGCGCCGCTAGCCCTCTCTGACTTTCGTGCAAGTCAATACCGATCAACTTGGTGGTGGCGAAGCATCGGCGACATTCGTCGGGGCGATCGAGCCCAGAAGCGCGCGCATCCAGCGCAAGTAACTCATAGCGGAAGTTGATTTCCGCCAGCTCCCACAGGATTTCCTTCGCCTTGTTCAAGTTCAGCGGCGGGATGGCGTCTGGCGAAACTGGAAATCCAGTCAAGTCGTCGATGCCACACGCGTCGAGAGCAGGCCGCATGAGGTCCTCCAGACTCCAGACTTGCGCTGCGCGCGCACGCGCGACTGCCGGCCTTGCCTTGTTTGGTGATTTTGCCGCTCAAGATGTCTCGCCACTCCTGCGTGGTGAGCAGCGCGCGGGGTTCATCGCCAGACGCAAGGCGAAACATCAGCGCGTCTCGCAATAACTCGTAGTGGTGGTAGAGCACGCGCCGCCGGAGTTCATCGTCGGGGGAGGCGAGCAGTGCGGGCTCTGGCATGACATAGAGCTGGGGTAGGTCGATACCGCAAGAGGGGTGTTGTCGCCTGTCGACGGCCGCCAACGCAGAAGACCAAGACGGTATCATCGTCGGCATTTCTGGGCTATCGAACGCTACAAATTTGTCGCGATTGATGTTGGAGCCCCCGACTTTTGCGTTCACGTTGGAGCCCCGGGCTTTGGATTGCGGTCGCGAGCCAGCATCTGAAAGATAATTAATTTACTTTGAAGTGAGACAGAAAACGGAAGGACTTACACGGAGATCGGTGTGCCTTCGACGTGGACGAAACGGTGCGTGCAGGAGGATCTCTGGCCAACTGTCCTCCCGCCGATCCGCTGGAACTTGCAGCTGCAACAACCTGGAATGGGTTTCGATACCACGGTGTATTCTCGGTGCAGTGGTGCAACAAGGCAAGCCGCTCGTCGAGGCGGTCGGTTGCGGGCACCGGCTCAAATCCCGCGGCTGGTTTCATCTCCAGGAAAGTTCGCGCCGCGAAGGGCACGACCATTTTGAGAATGTGTTCGTCGGCGAACGCTTGGAGGGGACGAATTAACCAGCAAGGCAGGCGAACCTTCCAGAAGATCTGGGCGATGCGGGGATTGTCGGTAAAGCAGCCAATGCAATTGTCGGGGGAAGTGGTGTCTGCTGCGGGGTCGGCGATGCCATCCAGGCGCGGGCGGTACTTGGTCATGTAGCGCAGCAACCCCGTGAGCTCGAGGTATTCCCGCTGCACCGTGGTGACGCCAACCACCATCCGTATGAACGTCGACGGGATTCGGAGACGCTCCAAACTCAGGCGCAGCCTCTCGACCAACTGCGCAAGGAGGAGGGGAGGTTTGGCGAGGTTGTCGGTGGGGAGGGACTTGAGGTACCGATCATGCTCGCTGAGGAGAACATTGGCGAGGGCTGCGAGTTTGGCATACCAATCGAAGCGGAGTCTGCCAAGTCCGCGGGTGAGAGTGCGTCCCGACGCTGGGCAGACAAAGTCGTCGGGGTCGGGGTTCCACCACATCAGCGACAATGGATTCTCAGCATCCGTCGGGGCCTTGGGAATGGCTGGCAAATGACAGAATTTGTCGCTGTATAGGCGGGGCCATAGGACGGGATCGTCGGGCCCGAAGCGCATGTCCCGTCGTACGACGATTTGTTTGGGGTCGACCTCGGGGAGGCGGGGGACGTAGAGGGCGTTTGTGGTTACAAAATACGAGGTGTTTCCCATCTCGAAGTGCGCCGCGACCCTCCCGTCCAGTGGGCCAAGTGTTGCTTTACGATTTTGATTTATGAGGAGATTAACACCATTGACGATGGAGGGTGCATCCTCGACTTTCCAGTAATCTATCTCGGGTCAAGAATCGCACCTGATCCACCCCAGTATGGAACGTACATGGATTCATAATCCTCATGGTGAGCGGGTCCGCTCGCAGATCCATCTGAACGTCGAGCGTCTTCATTTTTGCAGAGGAGCGAGGAGGAGTAAGGAGAGGGGATGATTCACTGGCGTGAAGCCAACGAACAAATTCACTGGCGCGAAGCCAACGAATAGATACACTGGCGCGAAGCCAATGCGGGAGATGGGAGTTGGGAGATGGACTTGATTTGATCCGGTACGTCAGCGATCAAATCAATTCTTCCTCTGATCACGACCACAACCACGGCCAAGACCACCACCCCAGCAAGCTTCGCGCTCGTTGCGCGTACCAACTTCGCGTTGGTATGCTCTCGACCTCGGCCGCCTCATCCGACGCTTGTCTTTGTCTCGGCTACGATGCGTCAAACACCTTTGTGAATACAAAGCCCTTGCAAATCCCTGGAATACAAAGAGTTATAGAGTCCGAGTTCTTTTAAAAGGTGAACTCGCCTCCTTCAACCAGCATTAACTTACCTCCCACTTTCTTCCTCTTCCATTCATATGGCGAACTACCAAACCTACGAGGCCACTCCGAGTGGCTACGATCAGGTCACTCCGAGTGGCTACCCTCAGGACCCCAACCACCCAGCGCTCGTCGTCGACAGTGACGGGTACTACACCGCTGCGCAGGCCGACGTTCCCCTTCAGCACGGCGCCGACGTCAACGCCGACGCTTCCCCTCAGTACGGCTACCCCGACGCCGCCCCTCAGCAGGGCCACTCCGACGCAGGCCCTCCCCAACTCTCGCCCGCCGATCAGGCGAGACTGCTCCGGGAGAATGCAGATCTCGCCGTCCTCGTCGAACAGATGTGCATCGAGTACCATGGCCCCGTGAAGTTGGACATGGAGGCTCTGAGGGCTGAACGGGACGCTTCCGCGGCCGCCGCTCGCACCGCGCAGGCTGAAGCCGCAGAAACTGCGAGGCAGATGCAGGAGACGATCGCTCGGTTGGAAGCTGAAAGGTATGCTGTCCCTGCGGTGCTCGATTCCTTCCCTTTGACTCATGGCATATCAGGGCTCAACGTACTCGCGACCCCCGCGTCAAACCCGCGTCCAAGGCTGCGTCTACCCCTTCCAAGCCCGCGTCCAAGGCTGCGTCTACCCCTTCCAAGCCCGCGCCCAAGGCTTCGACTACTCCTTCCAAGCCCGCGCCCAAGGCTACATCTACCCCTTCCAAGCCCGCGCCCAAGGCTTCGACTCCTCCTTCCAAGTCGAAGGGCGCGCCTTCTTCTTCCAAGGCGAAGGGCACACCTGCCTCCTCCAACGGCAAGGGCAAGGCCAATGCGACGCCCCTTCCTTCCAAGTCGAAGGCCTCGCCCACACCATCGCCCGCACCATCTCGTTCCTCGTCGAACGGCCCTTCTTCCTCCTCCAAGGCCGGAAACAAGAAAGAGAAGAAGCCCGCTGAGCATCAGATGTTCAACGACGACATCTCTCCGGAGGCCAAAGCGCTGAAGGTACAGTAATCCCCCAGCCTTACTTTCGCAGGCTGACCTCGCTCTCAGGCTGTTTTTCACCCGCACATCCGCTTTATCTGGAACCTCTTGGACACCAACGCTGCTCCTACTTCGGCGTCCCTAGAGGACATCAAACACTTCAATCTCAGGTTCGCAGGCAAGACCGTCGCTCAGCTGCAGCGATTGGGAGAAGTTGGGCGTCTTCTCCTTAACCCCGGCGACGTCAAGGTCAGCCTAATTCATTCACTCCATCGCCCTATGATTGACTCTTTGTCCAGTTCGGGCTCAATGTGCGGGTCGCTATTGGCTCCAGAAACAAGACCCTGCAGGCCTTCGCCCAGGTGGAAGACAGCGCCATTCTTTTTGTCCGGTCTTACTTCGCCAAGCTCGGCCTCTCTGCTTGGGCTGTCGACTACACTCAAACGCCGTATTCCCCGTACAACACCGTGATGTGCATGGCCGCCATCGAGACATTTCGCTTCATGATCACGGCCTCCGCCTACGACTTCCTCCACCCGGACACCAGCTGCGTGAACGATGTCGCCCTTCTCACTCGTCTCTATGACCACTTCGTGCACCGTTACATGTTCGACAAGTGGAAAGTCGAGATACGGAGGCCGGGTGGCAACCAATTGGCTGGCGTGCGAAACAAACTCTCGCAGGCTCGCACTCGCGTAAGTTTTCAATTTTCTTTTTCGCCTTCTTTCACTGACAGTTTCCTACTAGAATTTCAAAGTGCGAGACACGTTCCTCAAGGACAACAACGTCCGCGCTAGACTGCGGCGAATGCTCAGCGCACAGGCGACTTCCGACACCGAAACTACTCCACAGGGGCCTGTCGCTCTTGCCCGCGTGGAGAGGTCTGAGGACGCCGACAGACTTGTACGCCAGGTGGATCAACTTATCGTCAATAGCCACTTCGCTGCCGGGAACAGCCGCAGCGCCCACTTGCGCAACGCACGTCGCGTTCCCCTCTTTGGTCATCGCAACCCTGGCCTACTTGGTAGGGTGAGTCGCGTCTTTCATCGCTTCCTATTGTACATACTCAAAACAGTTGAAATAAAGCATAATCTAGAGTAATTATACTGTCTGATTTCATTCCTATTCTTTATTCCCCTCAATATGGTCTCCTTGGTGCCCTATATATGAAATAAGCAAAATATGTTATTTTGCATTTTTGACTTTTACATCATGTATTGGCCAGCCTTTTGGCTTAAATCTGTTCACATAGCTCAAGAGAGTTGGTAGGAACCTTCTGAACATGATCTATAGCCCTGTGGCATGGTGAATATGGTGAACAAGAATCTAAAACAAAATCACCTCAAATCATGAGGTATAGGCTTCCCTAGGTGACAAATACCCACTTTTCCAATACAAATACAGGATGAAGTCCCTACAGGCATGTTTAGGGATATCTTAGACAAGGCAGGAGTGCATAATAGGGTCAAAGTGCAATTTCCTTACATGGCCAAATTACAATGTTCTTCATCACCAGGATCCTATATATGACCTGGAGGGTGTCCTTACAGCCTAGGAGAACAAGTGGACACATATAAAGGCGATTTTTATTGTTATATTCCCAAGGTATTGTGGCCAGAACACAATTCATTGATTTTCGCTATTTCCACCCTCTTATTGTACTGTAGCAGGCTCTTCTGTGCTCCACTTGGCTTCAAAGAACATATAAAAACTTATATATCAGGTTAGATCATTGAAAACTGTTGAATCATGAGCCAGGAAGGGGTTGATGTCAATAATTTCCTTTTTGGGACAAGAAGTGGTAGTGTCCAAAAAGGAAATGTACCCTATACACCACACACACCAGTACCCTGTACCCCGAACAAGTGCCAATGTACCCTGTACACCATGCACAACTGTACCCTGTACCTTATACACCACATCAAAAAAGGTGGCCTTTTTCATGATGTATTGGCCAACTTTTCAGCTCAAAACTCTTCACATGGCCCAAGAAGCCCAATGGGAGCCTTCAGACTGTCATCTATGAGCCTGTGGCATCATGAATATGGTGAACAAGAGGATAACATAAGATTACATTTCATCACAAGGTATGGGGTGTCCTGAGTGTCAATTGTGCACTTTTCTACTATACTTACCTGATACAATCCCAAAATGATTGTTTCGGGATATATCACATCATAGAGGAGTGCACCATAGGCCTTAAGTTAAATTCCCTTGCATGGCCAAATTGCAATGTTCTTCATCATCATAATCTTGCACGCTACCTGGAGTGTGGCCTAGTAGCCCAAGGGGACAAAAGGAGGCATCCAGGTATGTGATATGGTCAGAACACAAGTCAGTAATATTCCCTATTTTTACCCTATCATTTGTTATGCTCCAGTTGACTTTAAAGAACCTATAAGAACTTGCATACAGGGTTAGATCACCCAAAACGGTGGAATTATAAGCCTAAGAGCGACTGATGTTGGTAATTTCCTTTTTGGAATAAGAAGTGTGCAATGTACCCCCCTACCACGGTGGTGTACCCCCCAGATGACGATTTGTCTACCCTAATCCTCTGGTGTACCCCACACACTGCCCGTATCACCTATTTTGTCTACCCTAACACCCCGGTGTACCCTATCCACCTCGAATATCACCCCACTTGTCTACCCTATACTCCATACACTGCCCGTATCACCTATTTTGTCTACCTTAACACCCCATTGTACCCTATCCACCTCGAATATCACCCCATTTGTCCACCCTGTACCCCATACGCTGCCCGTATCACCCATTTGTCTACCCAAAATGCGCTGTGTACCCCTAAACTGTGCCTACCTATCTCTTTGTCCCCCTTTACCCTCATGGTGTACCCCATCCACCGCCCAGTACCCCACCTCCGCGTGAAATGTGCTCAAAAGGGTAAAAAGTACCCCTTTTGTACCCTAAAAAACACGTGGAGTGGCTAGAACGGGGTACCCCAGCCAAATTTTAGGCAGTTTCCTTAACATTAGGGGGTACAATGTTATGCTAATGTCCACTGTTAGTTGGGACTGACAGGTGGTATTTCAAGCCCATAGTAGGGCCAGACTGCGCCAGACAACATTTGACTCAATTTAGTGACTCATCGAATACTATTTCCATTGTAGGTTGTGGGGCAATCAAGACTTGTCTGTCAGAGCCTCAGAGGGAAATAAATGGCTGGATCCTGCTATCATAGTCCTGGGAAGGACAGCCCATCAGACTACTAATGTAGTCTTGGGCACATTAGAGCAGGCAGAGTCAATGCCCGAAGCAAGAGAGACCAATCCAGTTTCTGGTTGGTTTCTGAGTGCCTCCGGCTCCACCATGGAAGTCCTTTGCAGCAAGTAGATGATAAAGGTTTGTAGAGTAGGTGAGCTGCAGGAGCCAGGCTCAGCAGCATGAGAGTAGATTGTTTGGCATGGACCGCATGGTGGGCAGTACAATTAGAGAATTGATTTCAACCCAACCGCCGATCAGTGATCATGGCCGGAGCTGTAATTGAACTCAGCGTGTCGGCTCCGCTGATCCCAAACTGCGGCACAAGCACACTCGGCTCGAGTCAGATCCCAGGCAGTGCAGGGCAGTGAACACAGCAAATGGTGACAGATATGACAATTTGTTGGCCGAGCACGGCAAAGTAACCAAATGTAAGAAATGCCCGGAGTTAGATTACATTGCGTTAACAGCAGGTAAGTAGAAATCTCATAGCCATCAGGCTCGCAATTGTTCCCCCTTGTCACGCAATTTATGGGTTGAGGAATGAATATAAAAACAAGGAAAACTTATGTTTTGTCCTCGTAACCAAAGCTCTCAAGGACCACTGTGTATATCCCCAGTTGACTCAGACTCTGTACACCTCGCCATGGCATTAAACAATGATTCAAAATTCAGGCTGCAATCAATTCCACCCGTTGTTTTTCCAACTCAAAGCTCTTCAGCATCAGAAGAATCCTCATCCACTTCCTCCACCATCCCCACAGAAACATTAGGCTTAGCCAAGCAAGCCAAGTTCTTTTAGTGCTGCTCTTTCACCTCCCCACTGATGCCACCAACCCTCTCATCAATGTCTTGAACCCGCTTGGCCTGTGATGAGCGCTCAAAGAGTGGTCTTGCAATTTCCCACAGTTCCACAGCCTTGAGCAAATCACCATTCCTCCTGGCTATGTCCCCAAGTCGGATCATACACTCTGCTCTGTTCCGGTGAACATCCATGTAGGTAAATCCCTCCAAGGCAATAGTGAACAGGTTGACACTGGTGACTTCGTCATTCTCCATGAGGTGAACATCTCCAATGAATTGCAGAGCCGTGTGGATTCCGAGTTTCTCTTTGAATTTGAGAGAATGTGCAAGGAATACTGTACTCCATGAGGGATCATGATGGGCACCCCAGCGAGTGATATCAGCCAGTATTTCAAGGCAACCACCAACGATCTCAGTATACTTGCCCCACCCTGCTCGCAGACATTTGCGCAACAACAAGCTTGACATATCTCCTTCTCTGAGATTCAGATCACCCTGTTTGAAGTCACAGCCAGTTGATAGTCTTTTATCTCCAATCTTGCCAAAGATGGCTTGTGATGTGTCAATTTTCTTTTGGATCACATCATGTGATACTCCCATGAGTACCTCCATTCCAGCAATATTTATCAGGCTAACGCCTTCATAATATATCTGCTTCCCTTTATAGTTCTGTAGGAGTTGCTGATAGATGGTACAAGCATCAACATACTCTGATTTGAGCATATGAAGCTCTGCCTGAAAGCATGTAAGGGTATAATTCATGTCTCCTTGGGGCATACCAAACAGCTCCAAAAGGGCACAAGCCCTCGTGCCCAAAACAATGCATTCATGATAATCACCCAAGGCTTGGCAGCACAAGGCTTCCCTGTGTAGTCCTCGTGCTTCTCCTTCCAAATCCCCAGTGATATTTGACAGTCTCTGCATTTCCTGTGCATAGGTCTGGCAAGCAACATAGTCACCAGTAGCCCATTTTATCAATGAAAGGCGGGAAAGGGCACTGGATTGTCTCCTGGTGTTTCCGTGTGCCTTTGCCAAGGAGAGGCCCATTTGAATATGTTTCAGAGCTGTGGGAATGTCAAACTCCGAATAATAGCGTCCTAAAGCAGTGTTAAAGTGGGCTATGAGATGATTCGTCAATGCTTATAATGTGCGGTCACACCAGGAACGTACACTTGAGATCAGGATCACTGAAATGCTCAAAATGCTCAAAAGTCTGAGCAATCATTGTTTCCGGATCAGGGATTGAGCGAGATTTTTGTGAATCAAATAGCCTAGTCATGAAATATGCCTTTACACGATGATCTCCTAGGTGTGGCAGGAGGGTGATCACAACATCCATCAGAGGTGTTGCTCCTTTGCCAAGAACTTGACTGAATGCATTGAAATCAGATGTGCAGGTGATGCTATCTGCCAGATCAGGATGCGCAGGTTGTAGCCCACTTTGAATAATATTCAGGATATTTGTGTAATTTGAGGTTAATCGTTCAATGCAGAAGGCTGCTGATTGTGTTCCCCCATCAACCCTATACACCTTCAGGAGCTCCTGGAAGTGTTGGAGAAGTGGTTTGATCATTTTATCTGTTGGCGGAAGAAATCTTCTCATGTATTCTCTGATTGGCACCAGAGCTTTCAGCCGTGTATGGTCATCAGTGTAGGCCAAAGCAGTGCGAAGCAAAGCCCTTTTACAATCAAGAATATCTGGAATTGCAAATTTGCTTTGCTTCAGTTCAGTATCTGAAAGTCCATCTGGGAGCATTGACAGCAGACTCAGTAGGTCCTGGGAGTGAGGCACAGATGTGATTCTGGAACTTGCAAGAGAAAGCAAGATGGATAACTCGAGATTGGATCGTCGGTCATAACCCTCAGAGATGACCGAGGTCTGCTTTTTTTGCCAGCGCAATAAAATCGCAGTGCAGCCTTCCACATCCACTGCATGAGCAAGGAGGCTGATTGAGAGTGGCATATTGCCTGTGAGGCCAAGGACTTGGTCCACTTCCTCCATTGAGTGTCTATCATCTGCAACATCAATAAACATCTTCCGAGCAGCCTCTTGTGACAAGGGCTCCAGAGGGAGTAAGAATGGCCGTGTCCACTGTACTTTTGAGGGCCTTTCTGTTCCTCGCATTGTGATCTTGTACTTCATGAGTAAAATGGGGACAGAGAAGGGAAGAAAGTACGCACCATCAATGCCAGACTGGTTATACCTGTGAGCAGAGAGAGGAACTCCTCAATCTCTTTACGGGATTCAACTGGTTCCCAAACCGTCTCAAGGTTATCCAGAATCAATAAAGTGGGTGGACAATCTGAAAAGTGGTGAAGAACTGCCTGACTCAGATCTTTCCCAGGTTTCATTCCTAGATGGGCTCCAATAAGACCCGCAAGGTCCGCCTTGCTTGATGCAGTGTCACAGGCAACAAAGAATCGATTCCCTTGGTACTTGGTAATACTTTCTTCATGATGTAGGACCGCTCCTGCCAGACTGGTTTTTCCCATGCCACCTGCACCTAGAATGGCTATCCTAGGGGTGCCTTGACCAAAATGTTTGAGGATATCGGCAAGCTCTGATTCACGACCATGGAATATTTTGGGCTCTGCTGGCAACATTGAGATGGAGTTGGAGCTATGACAACCATGAGCATACAGGAAAAACCAGTGTTATTTGGGATCACCTTGCACATGAGCCAGAATAGTTCTTGCTGATCTGTATACCTGTTATTGCTGCTGCTCCTGCTAAAGAATGCACCCACATACAGATGATGCTGAGTCTAAACTGGACATTGTCTCAATTACATCGAGCACCTCCTGGTGTTGGATCTGGGCCTGTTCTTCCATTTCCCTAGCAGAGGGCATGATATTGGAAGACTTGATCTGCACACCATGTTGAGAGTGTGAATTTGCTTTGATGTGCAAAGTATTCACCTGAAAGAATTCGAGTCCCTGTTGCAATCCTGCCCTGCAATCCTTCAGGAGCCCACTCAGTTCTCCCTGTCGGAAAAACTTCTTGACTCTGCTGCCACTTTGTTGGGCCTCAACAAATGTATGAATCTTGTGGAGAGTGCTAAACACATGGAGTGAGCCTCGTGGATGTGTACAAGAGTGGAAAGTTACTGAGTGAAATTTGCAATTTCGTTTAACATTGGTGGTGCCAATTCTGTACCAGTATCGGACTTGACATATGACCCAATAATTGCACGGAGTAGCTTATGAGTCTGCTCCATCAGCTCCGCACACTCATTCTTCTCTTGTTTGACGGTCTAAATATCTAATGTAGACTTGCTCAGACGGCAAGATGTGGCAAAATGTACCTTCAGTAATTTCAAGAGGGACTGTGTAGTATTTGGAATAGCTTCCAGGCCAGAGATCTTGAGGGTTTCTACAACGAAATTAAGGGTGCTAGCTGTGATGGCCACACATGTTGAGATGTTGTTCAAGCGCACTTCGGTTATTGTTGGTTGACGGGGCATTTTAGCACAGGCCACAGATTTGGAAGTCAAGGCTTTATACTCTATTTTTAAAAACCCCTGCGGTGCTGGCGTGTAATAATTGTCCTAAAATATCCTACAGTATGGAGTGATCGGCTAAAGTCCGCCAAACCGCTGTTCCCCGCATGCTTTGGCAATAGCACTTGAACTGTATTTGAACTGTATTCATCTTATCACCATTAATTGTGCATGTCAACTCACAAGTCCAGGACCAAGACTCCCCTTACTGGATCCTCTATTGAAAAGTGCCTACCCATGGCATCAAGAATGGTGCTGGGTCTATATTAGCCCAGTCGAAATAATCACGTCCTGTTTGTTTACCTTCGAAAGTGCCACAATTCCCAATTTATGGGTATATCAAATTATTCTTGGGATGACGGCATGACATGATGGTTTACCGGGAATCATCCATCTTGTCTGCGAGCTGATAGCTGAACATAGCGCAGTTTGCCGGGGGTTAATTGAAGCCCAGTATAATTCTCTCCTGGAGCCAAGTCCCACCCAGCTGTACTTGCGAGGTTCATTAATCAGTGTCGTATTTTAAATCGAATTTATTGACAGCGAAAATATCGGGCCGCTTTTTTATGTGACTTATTTGTAACTCAAGTTGGGGATGAACAGGGATGAACCTCTTGGAAGACATCATATGCCAACAGCATAGCCACATTTTGGTGAAATCCCAAATAAAATTATTGACCATCCTTGACCCCCTGAAACAAATTTAGTCCCAGAGAAAAAGATGTTGATAGAATACACCGGGGGCAAACACCATGGAAACTGACAAGTACCTTCCGGGAACGCACACGGGAAGGCAGCTCGGCAACAGGACCCATGCAATTGATGGGGTGCCTCGTGCTATGGGCGTGTTCGGGTCTCAGCTCCGTCCCGTGTCCGGGTCGGCTATCATTCACCTCACTGCTGTTGCTCGGTGCTATCGGCATTATACCATCCTTTGAAAATCCTAGTGCATAAATCTGCCTCCGGAGCGACTGGCACTTCAATTTCATGCCAAATCATGTATTTCCTTCCACCAGTCTTGTTGAGGAAAGTCTTGGAAAGGATTCTAAAAATTGCAAGGTCATTGAGGAGCCAACAAAGCAAGAACCTGCTGCTAAATCTAATGTGACATTGAAGTGAGGAAGACAGAAATAAAATGTTGAGTACATTTTGGGGGGCTGGGGCCGTCTTGTGGCCATGTTGTTTGCACATAATTTCTTCCAGCCACTGTGGAGAGGTTCATCCCCACTTTTGTTACTATCACATGTCACATCACTCAGCCCAATTTTCTGACCGCTTATTTCTGAATTCATGGATAATTGCCCTACGGGCAGGGCCTGGACACCCCCCATCCACGAACACCACCCATCGGACAAACCACATTAAAAATAAAATAAAATTCACTGCAGTGACGTACTATTAGCGACTGGGTACTGGGCCAGTCGGGGTAGTGGGCCACTTGGATGATACAGCTTGTTATCTTGCGGAACTGCGTGGTTTGGTGTTCGGAGGGGGGAGTATGATGTCTGAGCTTGATGCAGACCAAATTTGGAGGCCGGGTGATGCGTTGATCATACACTGTGCTCCGTTTGGTTCCGAGGGCAGGGTGGGAATTGATCATTTCTTATCTCCGAACACCACTCGCCCCCTTCTTTTCTCTCTCTCCACCAATTCTCCACCGACTTCCACGTTTGCGGGCTCATTTTGTTACCTCTACCTAGGGAAATGTCCCCTGGAGGTACTAAACACCACGACGACCCGAAATCTCGGTTATGCTGTCCAAGAACAGCCCAACCTTCTCTTAACCGGTGCGAGACAAACCGCCTTGCGGCGACCCACCCGACGTTGCTGTCGCCCTAGGGTTTGGTATGTGCGCTGATTACATGCGCTTAGATGCCCTCCGCCTTCTATTTGGGCCTCTACCGCTCGACTTCGCGTCCACTGCGGGTCCTTTCACGGAACCACCCAAATTCATTGCCATACATAAATGGACTTTGTTTGAGGGATTGCAGGTATGAAAGCACCATCTGCTCTGCCCAGGTGTGTGTCGTAGCTTCCTATCTATGCTTCCACCACTTAATTTTGCCCAAGTTCGGTCTGTCTGCGTTGTAGCACACCCTATTTCGTTGATACCCCAGTTTCCGCCGTTCTCCCTTGCCGGAAGTACCACTAGTTATAACCCTTGTACACCTTTAGTTGCCATTATGAGGGTATATAATCATGCCTTAGAACCCCTTGAGTCGTTCTGAGTACTCTAAGTTGCTTGGTACAAGTCTCGACACCTAAATCAGGCCGGTGGCCCACTACCCCGTTGATTGCTATTTTGGGGTATGCCCGAAAATAAATTCAGTGGTGGCTCAAAACACGACCTAGAGATGCCCTAAAATACCCTAACTCACTCCTGGTATGTCATTCTTCACCCAAGGGTCGACGTTGGGGTATATAAACTGCTAGACCACCTGGCCAGGAGGCAAAAGTGCTAAGGTGGCCCAGTACCCGGTGACATATAGTACGGTGTCGAGTGGTTCCCGAGACGCATCAGCAGCGAGCACGATTGGAAGCTGTTTGGTTCCGTGAGTAAGTACGACAAGCTCGTGCATAGGTTTCAAGACAAGCAAGTCCCACACGGAACGTCGTGTTACGCGAACCGAAACGGCTCCAAGCGGAGGAGTGTTCGAAACATATTTTAGCTTGAGGGGGTTTTCTGAGCCGGCGTAGACACTGAATAAGAGCAAGGACTGGGAAGCGGGGAAATGGACGGAGAGGAGCAACCACATCTCACGCTGTTCCGGTACTGCAGGATTACACCCGGCTCGCAGTATTTCCATCTCTACCTGCTGGACCTATGCTTCGCGGTGGACTTTTACAGTAAGATCTACGAGTGACGGGTCAGCGGGCGACGAGAGAATAACTTCCGGATCGCGCTCATCCTCATAGCACGGCCTCAGGAGCGCTGTATGCGGTGCACACACAGCCGGTGTTCTTGGCCGCGCTGCGGCAGTACGCGCACGGGGAGGTGGAAGTGAACGAGCGCGCAGGGCCGACGAGTATCTCACAGTACCTTGTGTGGTACATGTTGCGGAATAGCGTCCCGGTATCGCCTGCTGCTCGTGTTGAAGGATTTGGCAAGCGAGGTGTATGCACAGTGTTCGGGACAGGCGCCACCTGTGGGAATGAACAGCACGGCGGCGCTGGGGCAGGGGATCAATGAGGTGTTGCATGTGACAGGGACGAAGCTGACGACGGGCCGTCGACGGCACTGGGCTCGGGGTGGTCGGTGCGCTCGCTGAATGAAATATTAGATTACTTTGTTTCCTTCTCTTCGCTCAGGCGAGCTTGGCACGTTAAAGCGAACCCTGGAGCGGAGGGCGGAGATGACACTTCAAACGGCAAGGTTTTCCAAGTTTCAGGCTGATTCCCAGTGCGTCGCGAAGTATACGAAGTAGTAAATAAGGAAATGTAGTTCCATTCAAAGAGCCTCAAATTCGAAATCAGCTCTTCCCGGACTCAAGCGCCATAGTTCAATCCATCCAAGCTGGCCAGGTAGGTGCCCCATTCTTCCCAGCTTTGGCACACATCAAATTGAGGAGGATTCAGTTCAAAACATATGACATACCAATAACCGGGAGCCATCTCAAAAGGGTTGGGGAGCAGATCTTGACCAACAAGCATTTCAGTGCCTCCCTGTAGCACGTGCAACATGGAATCTGGAGGAAGGGCGTGAAAAAACAACTCTCGGGTGTGGCGATGGCCCGGGATGTGCGTTACCCATTGCAGTATTATCGCCGGCAAATAGCCTTGCTGGGGTCCCCATTTCAGTACCCGCCGCGCGGTAGAGTGCGGTGTCATAAGTGAACTGAGAATCAAATGAGCGTAGATCGGCAAGTGCCCGAGCTCATCTGTGCTGAAGGGCAACGAGAACAGATCTGTGTCTGGCAGTTGCTGGAAACACGAGGTCGAGGATTCATCCAGAGGTTCGTGGGGATTCAGGAAGGCGTGTGAGGAGGCGGCAGGAGGAGGTACATCATTGTCTTTCGGCGGTCCTGGGAAAGGTTCAACGTGGCCAAATTTGTCCTGCACTCGCACTTGAGATTTCTCGGCTGCAACATTTCTGTAGTTGTGTCACGGTCGGAGTAAGACACTGCCCAAGACGAGCATTGACAATGCACGTAGGTGGACCGGGCTACATTCCGTGGACGCCGTATATGGGGAGCAATGTGCGGGAAGGCGGCACGAGGCGGGGAGGTGGCGGAAGGGAGATGGTGGTGGTTAGAGGTCAAGAAGCATTTCGGATTCTGACAGTTGAGACAGAGGCCTAATACAATATATCCATTTAGATGTGCTTCTTTACTGACTCCACAAAAAGTGTCATGAGTGTGGAGCTTGCATTTTGGGAGGGTCAAGGATGAGCCACCAATAAATATTGCCTAAAGCAGTAATTGTACATACCCTAAGACCTGGAACACTTCGTGTCCAGGCATTCAATCAAAAATACAACTACAGGGACTGATGAACCTCGAAACCGCGGCTGGGTAGGAACCTGTCCTGGAACCTGAAATTCGGGAACGACAAGGCTTTGTCCCCCTCACATCTTGGATTTCATTCATTTTGTCCTTCTATTCTGCCTTCCCACTTTGTTACATCCATGCACGGATAACTCAGACGAAGGTCCGAGTGCGGCCCAATGACTCCGTTCTGAGATTCACTCCCGAGTTTTCGGAGTATCGTGGGAGTCAGCACCTCCATGCATCGATCCTTCGGACCTGCTTCGGACCTCGCTCCGAGCTGACCAATCACTCTGGTCGAACTCCGACTCCGGATTACCCAATTCATCCCGAACATCATTCCGAGTCGGATTGCACACCATACACCATGTCCTGTGTCTCCTGTGATATCTCACGTATCGGACTCGCACTCCGATCCTGCTGTCACACTCTGGTCACGCTCCGCATCACGGAGCTGTCAGGAGTAACCACGTGGGTTTGGATTCCGTGCTATGGCACCATCCAACTCGTTTACCAATAGGGTGTTTCACGGTAGGTGTTTTAGCCCCAACTTATGCCTCAACTTTGGCCGCAACTTGTTGAGAAGTTGGGGCAGAAGTTGAGGCACAAAGTTGGGGTTGGGGCTGAAATCGTGCATAGCAGCACGACTTGATGCCCCAACTTTTGCCCCAACTTCTGCCCCAACTCGTGCCTCAACTTCGGCTAATTGACGTTTTGGGCCGCTCTAGATACACATCTCTGCCTCAACTCCGGAGTTGAGGCAGAGTTTCTTCCGCAGGTGTTTCACGGTTGCGACCCCCGGTCACCCCCAACTTCTGCCCCAACTCTGCTCAAGTTGAGGCAGAGTTGAGGCAGAAGTTGAGGCATAAGTTGGGGCTAAAACACCTACCGTGAAACACCCTAATGGTCCGACATGTTCCTGTCTTCTTACTTATTGTTCCAGTACTTCTTATCAGTCACATGACTTCTTCCTCTCCTTTTGGTACTCAGCTTTATTGTTGCGTCCACATCTTCTACTTACCTTTATTGTTACACCCACATGCTTCACTACTTATCTCCTTTATGCATTACAATTAGCCTCTTCACTATTTAACCTCTTAGTCTACTCCCTGTACTTCAGTTTGATTATTAAAGTTGCTTCCCCGTTCCTCGTGAAGTAATCTGAGTCTCTGTCCGGAACCCACTGCGGACCTCACCCGCTTACTCCTGTCTGTCTGGACGAAGGGAAGTATGCTCACACTACGTCTCCCTGTTGTGTGGCGCTACTCCGGTCCCCCAGGTCTCTGTGCCCTGCGCTCCGACACTCTGGCGCTCCGCACTCCGACGCTCCGGCGCTCCGATCACTCCGATCCGGAGCCCGGACCCATCAGACCCATCACACCTCTGGTCCGGACCTCTCCCTTCATCCCTCTGTCTAATCTCCGAAGACTAAGGCAGTACGCTCACGCATGACCTGTCGCGTTGTGTCATCCAGCCCGCCGATCTTCATCATTCGACCCCGGTCTCTGGTTCTGTTCTGTCCGGCCCTCGGCTCCCGTTCGGAAGGTGTCTGATCGTTCGGTTGGCCCATATCCTAACCCCCTCGGCTCGGATATAACACACTTGGTGGACACAAAATTATTTTCAACTCCTGAGATCTTCCCGCTGATAAGCTGTGCAAATGAGCACTAGTGAAAATCCTATTTTCGCAAGTTACAACTTCAGACACGTGCATCTGAACACTAACAGCACTCCTGGCTGTGTAGCACTTTGGCACTTCGAGTTGCAATGGCTAATTGAGAGCCGGCTGGACTATGTGGCAGAAAGTTCATACTGCCGCAGGTCAATCAAACAGCTTTACATGAGACTTGCAAGTACTATAAAATAGGAACACACCTTTTGCAGTAAGCCACGCATCAAGGGACTTAGAAGATCCACTCTGGGGAATTTGGGTTGGCCTTGAAACACGCGAACAAGTAAGAACTTGTAACTGTTGTCCTTTGTTTATGTCAAAGTGTGTGACATGTTGGATCATGTGACCACTCGGAACTTCATGCAAGTCGAGTTCAGGTTGAGACACCAATAATTGGGATTTGCCGAGCTGATGATCTGAGATCACATCCTGCTGGAAGAAGAAGTTCTTATTCGTATCCCATCAATACAAGAACTAGGAACCCATATATAGAGTTCAGGGTGTCTATTGAGAGCTGGAAGCAGCCACAACATCAGGAAAAACATTTTTGGTACGTCGCTGTCGGTTAAATTCCATGGTCCCGATAGCCCTCGTAGTCTCCGCTCTTGCTCCGTTGCCATTCATAGCTCTCGTAGCTCCGGTAACCGTGGGCCAACGATCCGTAGCACTTGATAGCCGGTAGTGCGCGGATCAGTAGCGCTGAGTAATGAGGAGATTTTTCTTTGGCCACCCGCAGAGGCCCGCGGTCGGCCACAGTGTTGAATGGATGTTTTCGTCGAGAATTCCCTTGAAGCATTTGAGAATGGGCAACTTCGTCGGTCTGAGAAACCGGTGGAAAATGATAAGTCCGCGAAGCACGTGCGGATTGCGTGACTGTTTGGCGACCAAACAAGCGTTGGTTGATTGCCTTTCTGCCTCTTCCCCCCATCTTCCCCTTCTCGTCTCCCTTCAGGCCACTCGTTAGCGCCTCGACACCGCCCATTTCCCACTTCCCTCAAGCACGTTGTACCGCCACCGCCTCAATATGTCGGCTCCCGCACCCCCCTTCTCTGCCATCGTCAAGCTCATCCTCGAGAGGCTATACCTTAGACCTGGGTCGCTTGATCAAGATGCCCATTTCCTCCCGCGTTCCTCGCTCTCTGCGCTGCCTACCCTTCCTTCCCCGGCACCGTACCCGTCCCACGCCACTGTCCGTGAATCCTGCCATCGGCAGCGCTCGCTCGTCCCCGACCACGTTCTGGCACTGCGCCTTCGTGTTCTCTCCGGCTCTCCACATCCACCTCCCTTCCACCTCCTTCTATCATCCATAGTCTCAAACGTTCTCCCATCTCTCCAAGTCCCAAGGCCCAACTCAAGATGCTGTTGTTTCTGGCGCGCCCCCTCAACCGCAAGACGGCAGGCTTCGTCATCAAGCTATCCTCAATGTCAGACCCCCCACGATGCAAGGTTCCCTCAATTTAATTGAACGGCAACCCATCAACCAGCTAATAGCACACCCTGCCCGCGTGGGGCGCGCAGCCGGGGGTGACGGGTCGCGAGTTGTTTGACCTCGGTGTGTCTTATATCTTTTAATTTTCTATGTGTTTACTTCTCTCTATTAGGGCATCGTAGGTTGCTGCACTCGTCGAGTCCTCTCGCTCGCGAGTGGGGATTGTATAATTTATGTATTCAGTGATATCATGTCTGTAGTCTGCATGTTAATAAATGCCCCTTTTTCTGCATCTACTGTCCGTGGTATTATAAGCTATTGCAAGTTACTCGGCACTACGGGGCGGCTACCTGAGCATACTGCCTGGGGTACCGAGTGCTACGGGAGAGCTACGGGAGAGCTACGGAGATCTTAGTGATGGCTACGAGATGCTATCAGATCTTGGCGCGGAGCTACGGGCGACTACCATAAGGGGGACTTGTCTACAGGGTTACCACAGGTATTTGGGCTACAGAGCGTGACGTACTCATGTCGTTTTTTCCTGATGAAGTCGAATCCAAAGGCATTAGCAAAGAGAGAACAAAGTAGCACTTGGGGCTTGTCTGAAGAGCTGTGCAGTCAACTATTTCAGAGGAGTATCAATTGTTAAGTTGCACCTAGGAGGCTGTCAAACGCCAGGTGGACCCGAGTTGTCAGCGACGACCCTAGGTCGGCCTGATGTTGGCTTTAGCAGAGAGCCCAACTAGGACTTCAAACCCCGGCGTGTGTGATCAGGAGTGGTATCCCGTTTACGACGTGCTGATATGGTCACAGTGGCACCATATAGACCCCGATATGTGAGGGAGATGTCCTCAAGATAACAGGATGTGGATAGAGTTAACAAGATAGCGAACGGGGTTTAAGGTGAGAACCAAGCCCAGGTTCAGACCAAAGTAGTGCCTGGATTAGACGAGGTAGAATCTACTGTACATTAGATTCTACTGCTACTTTTATGCTAAAGGAATTGCTTGGTGATCAGACAGTGCCTGGTAACTAATTAGCGTTTAGTTGATTTAGGTGCTCATCGAGCGTAGAGGAGAGCGATCAATATGTGCTCTCCTGTACGATTGAAACGACTGTCACATCGGATTCTGTAACCCCTCGATCCCGGTAGCTCTCCTGTACTGCTGATCGGTAGTGCTCCTGTATTACTGATTGGTAGTGCTCCTGTATTTGAACTAGGTTAATGGGCTTTGAAACGACTTCGGGCCTGATCGTGCCGTTGTTTGGTCGTTGAAAGGTCTTCACTACGTGCACGGGTGGAATGGGAAAATGCTCGCTAAGGTGAGATGGATGGAATATATCTCCAACTAACACCAAAACTAACACCAAACTACTCTCAACCACTGATCACTCTGTGATGAACGGGTTTGTTCAGGGGTGGAAGCCAAGTATTAGGCTTGTATAGATCAAGTTGTTCAAATAGTTCAAGATTGCGCAAGTTGTTCTGACGGCTCGACTTCTAGTTCGAAGGAGTTACGACGGTCTAGTTGGCTACTGGTTTGTGCACTTTTAGGTTTTTGCTCGAAAGCAGGAGTATGGGTGGTAACGGTTGGTCAAACCGGTGTGGGTGTTTTTGTTCTACGAAAGAACTTGGATGCAACAGCAAACTTTCGGTCTTTTTTGCGCAAGTGGGTCGAATCGGTCGAGTACAATCAAGTCAGAGTCAAGTCAAGTCAAGTCAATCAAGTCAGGTCGAGTCCAATCGTTCACGTCAAATCGAGTCTATCAATCAATCAATTCGGGAATACAAGCGCATAGTAGTAACTAGTTCATCCGTGAACACGAAACTCCAGAACCAAGGGTGGGTTTGCCAATGTCCCGGGGGAATCTGCTGCCTAATTACTCTACTCTACTGTGTTTTTATACATGGTTCAGAAACGTATGACTAAGGAAATATTATGAGTCCATTCGGGTATCTATCCGAGCTCTGCAGCTCCCACTATTTCGGTTCTTCTTCCAATTGGTTGGTCGGGTGGCTTCCAAAGTCCACGTGAAATGTTGTAATATTTGGATGAGCTGGGTGTGTTTAGAATCCTTCCACCCCTCAGTCTTCTTCAACTGTTTGCCTCCAGCCTACCTGGAGCGCGCGCTGGCGTGTCAGCCCTTCTAGTTTGTGAACTAGGCAAGATACTGGTAGTGCCATTGTACATAGTTGTACTTTGGTCTTTGGTTCAACTTTCTCGGATCACTTTGGCATCTCCTTTTGATCATACTGATCGAAGAGTCGGACTTCCCCAAATAGTTCGGTTGGCTATCCGAGATGGAGGCCAAGCTGTTCCTTGGTTTGGTTGGCTTTCTGAGTTTAATCACACGCACCAAAATGTCATCATTGTGCCTCAGTTGGTTTTCCGAGTTGGAGGAACACTTTAAGCCTTGGCACTGCACTGTGTCACGTGGTAGTTCGCCTTGTGTCCCAAGTCGAAACAGTCGCAAGCAAATAGTGGAGCATGTTGTTATATCCGAGCCGGTAGGGGGGCTAGGATATGGGCCAACCGAATGATCAGACACCTTCTGAACAGGAGCTGAGGGCCAGACAGAACCGAACCAGAGACCGGGGTCAGATGATGAAGATTGGCAGGCTGGATGACACAACGCGACCGTACTGCCTTAGTCTTTGAAGATAGACAGAGGGATGAAGGGAGAGGTCCGGACCAGAGGTGTGATGGGTCCGATGGGTCCGGGCTCCAGATCGGGGTGATCGGAGCGCCGGAGCATCGGAGCATCGGAGTGCGGAGGACCGGAGTGTCAGAGTGCGGGGCACAGAGAACTGGGGGACCGGAGTAGCGCTACACAACAGGGAGACGTAGTGCGAGCATACTTCCCTTCGTCCGGACAGACAGGAGTAAGCGGGTGAGGTCCGCAGTGAGTTCCGGACAGAGGCTCAGATTACTTCACGAGGAACGGTGAAACGGGCAAGATGCGCTCACAGTGAAAATGGGCTAACTAAGCTCTGAATGCGGGCTAGCTGAACACTAACACACCACACACAAAACCTAACACAACACCAAATCCCCTACTTATACTTCACTAAGACTAAGCGCGTCTTCCTCAGTGAGTTCGGGTCCGAGCCGTAGTATGCGACTACTGGTTTGGATTCCTAGCACAACGAGAATTGAATTATGGCCTCAACTATCACAACTAAACAAACACTACACTCTCGGCTAGCTACCCTTGACGTTCCGAAACAAGACTTCCCAAGGTTGGGATGTACAGGTTTGGGGGTGATAAGGATGTTTACTAGGCGGACGTACAAAAGTACAGTCGTCCTAGGCGAGGTAAATGAAGTGTCTATCTGAAAACTCCCAATAATGGGCTAAGCTGCTTCTCCTGCACTTCCTCTATGGCTTGGCTAGCTGAATGCTGCTAACGGCCGACTTAGACTCCTCTGAATCCAAGCTCTTTTCTGTTACACTTGGGCTTATTAAGGACCCGGAGTGTTCTCTTAGCTCAACTAGTCGGTCAATGAATCGACTGGCAGTTCTACCAAAGTGCTGTGCCACGTGGTCCGTTTTACAGGAGGCGTTTCCTGGTCACCCAATGTGTAGCTACCACTGAAGTCCACCACAAAGCTAGCCACAACTCTCAAACTTAAACTCTCGTGCTCTCGGTCCTGATTTATACGTGGAGAGTGGCGCCGCTCACAACCTCCCAACGCGAAGCTTCGACTTATTGGTTCACACAGTTACTTCTGGATCCAACAAACAACGCTGCGATTTCTATAGACTGGTTTACAACAGAGAAGGTACTTTATCTCCGCTTCGACTGGCCTGAGCACACCCTTATCGACAGTGCGATGAGCGGGGCATGAACTGACCTCCAGCGGTATTTTATGGGGGTTTATATGCTGTTCAGAGAGAAAATGATGAGGTAAAGAGAAATGAGTAAAACAGGCCGATGTTCTGGTCATGCGACCGCCTCCGGAAGACGAGCCGGGTCCATTCGTGGTCTAGGCTTGCCTAGCTGGCCAACTATCTGACCATCTCGACAGCCAAGCCGGGTATAATTGCCTTTCTCAACGGGCTAGTCTGCACCCGAGCAACTCTCCATGTGCAACTCCACTCCGGAACTACTATTCCCGGTGCAGCTTGCTCATAATCACGCCATTCCATCCCGCTATCTTACGGACTGAACATCCTAGCGTTCATCCACTGCTCCATCTCAACATGAATTCACTGTTTCCGCTATTTGTCCTCGTTAGGCTCTTTGGATCGCGTCGCGTCCATCACCTGATCTGCTGGTGGGTATACTCCTATACCCCTATAGTTGGTCCCTTCGCATTGCCTCAGCTAGCGCCACTTCGGCCACTACTGTATCGGCTTCAGCAGGGTCTATCCAGCTGCTAGGGCACTAGCCGCCTTCCTACACCTGCTAGCTCGCTCGTGCTCGTTCCTACTCTGCGCTAGCTCCGACCAAAGCTCTGTCTGTGCAGTCGTTGGTCCTCGTTCATAGAATCCTTGACACTCTGAGGTACTAGACCTGTATGTTTATCTCCTTGATGCGTGTACTCGCCTAGTGTAACGCTTGTAAACCGCGCCTAGCACTATAACTTGTACTACAGCCAGTAGCCGGAGCTCACTCTGACTCTCCTTTGTACCACTGAACAGAGTTCCCATTGCTAGTTGTAGCCCTGAGAAGCTAGTAATGTGCCCAATAGAAGCTAGCAGACCTCGTCATGCACTAGCCCTAAAAACGCAAAATGTAGCTAGATGGCAGCACATTGTGAACGCGCCGTTTCAACAGGGTGAAGCAATGTTAAGCAACTTTAATAATCAAACTAAAGTACAGGGAGTAGACTAAGAGGCTAATTGTAATGCATAAAGGAGATAAGTAGTGAGGCATGTGGATATAACAATAAAGGTGAGTAGAAGATGTGGACGCAACAATAAAGCTGAGTACCAAAAGGAGAGGAAGAAGTCATGTGACTGATAAGAAGTACTGGAACAATAAGTAAGAAGACAGGAACATGTTGGACCATTGGTAAACGAGTTGGATGGTGCCATAGCACAGAATCCAAATCCACGTGGTTACTCCTGACAGCTCCGTGATGCGGAGTCGGAGCGTGACCGGAGACGGAGCGTGACCAGAGTGTGACAGCAGGATCGGAGTGCGAGTCCCATGCGTGAGATATCACAGGAGACACAGGACATGGTGTATGGTGTGCAATCCGACTTGGAATGATGTTCGGGACGAATTGGGTAATCCGGATTCAGAGTTCAACCAGAGTAATTGGTCAGCTCGGAGCGAGGTCCGAAGCAGGTCCGAAGCATTGATGCATGGATGTGCTGACTCCCACGATCAAGGGGCGATCAGTGTCACTTGCCACAAAATCAGCCCTCGCTGTATGTTGATGTTTGGCTGTAGCATTGAAAAGCTCCTCTACCTCAGCCCGTAGCTGTTAAACTGCACTCAAGGATGGCACCACATTGCTAATATGTGTGAACTCGGATTCGGTACACTTTGTTAAATGTGATCTCTGCCATGAGGAAATAAAACCTCGGGAAAACTGCAAATTCATACAGAATAATTTTTTCGCTGGTAAGAGAGGCTCCTGCCCGAGGTAGTCTTCTCGGACTGCTTGCCAGGTCTTCCTACTCGGCCTGCACGCAGAGTTCATGTGTGTCCGAAGTGCTTCTTCAGTTTGGGACGGAAGCATATACTTCATAATTAGAGCCAGCGTCGAAGGAGGGGATCAAAAGGGTGAATGGGTCACCTTGGCTAGTCATAGTAGTGGACAAGGGATGGTTTGGAGCTCCTCATTGAAAGTATGAGGCCAACGCGAGGCCTAATTAGCGCGTTTGGCAGGCCATCAGTGCCCTAGCCAATTACGAACATACTGCATACCAAATATGAACATACAGCGAGGGCTGATTTTCTCGGAAGCGGTAGTGATCACTGCTTGCCCACGATACTCCGAAAACCCAGAGGTGAATCTCGGAACGGAGTTATCGGCCGCACTCGGACAAAGGTCCGAGTTATCCGTGCATGGATGTAACACGTGTTTGGTTCAGAACTCGAAGTCTTTGTCACTGGTATAGTTCATTTCACTCCCCCTCGTAGTAGGTGGTCTGGCTGACACTTTGGCCTTTCCAGATCTTATTACATATCTGTCTAGTTCGTGTACTTGGTGTTCAGCAACTCAACTATTACTGTACGTACTTGTAGGCCGGGGGCAACGCAACCTGCCCAGGGGCGAATGTGACCTTCGTTAAAATAGGCAACAGACTTTTTATTATTATTGTTTTTCAGAATTTTTTGGCAAAGATACAGTCAGCCCCAAGCAAACACAGTCAACAGGATGGAAAGATGAGCTCAGCAAGGTGGTATTTTGCTGTAAACTTTTTTTTTTTCAACAAAAAGCCCCGCCAAAAATCAACCAAAAATTGTCACAACATTTCTTTGGCAACGACGCCTTCGTGACCGTGACCCGCCCTCGACGGCGGCGACGCAACGAGCCCGCCGTGACCGTGACCATCGCCTCCCTACAAGTATGTACAGTAGTGGTACTCCCTGCCCATAGAACAGTTTGCACATAACAGGGTCTGCCTAGCCATCTGGACCATTTAGTCGGACTTGTGCGAGGTCACAAACTGCTCTATATGATAGCTTGCCAACAAAATAGTTCACGTTTAAAATGAAAAGATTTGCCTCTTTTCACACGTAGTCATTCTCACGGCTTATCACCATATGGGTTGGGCATGCTGAGTCGTGATCTGAGCATGATCATGACACGAGTCTCTCCAAAAACAATACATTTATGATCACATGTGATACCAGATGACTACATACCTACCCACTTTACCTGAAGTCAAGTAATCAACATGGTGTAAGCTATAATAGAGGAGTATATAAAGAGGACGGTTCTAGCCTGTACAGTACTGAATCACGCCCTAGCTAGTAGGTATCTATCACAGCAATAGGTACGTTGGTGGGATTTGGGAGTTGTCACCTAGGGTCTACTTCAGCATTGGAGTTTGGTTCAATTGTACAAGTTACGGATATGGATATACTTTCAGTGAGAACATGGCACAATACTTCTAGCGAGAACATGGCACCACACGGCACCCACAACATCGGACTTCCAGAACACGGCACTTACAACAAATCCACCACACCGGCCACAAGTCGTGACTTGTTATAGTTGACAAACTCATGTCTACCACCCGAATCAGTGCATCTTTGGATGATTTTCTAAAAGAACACTCATTCTCCAAATCATACTTGTACCTTTCCTATTCTTATTCAAACGAGAGTACGAAGTGGACGTCCCAACAAAAAACTTCAACTTGTCCTTGAACCTACACTTGTTGTTATATCCATGTCCCGATCCTTCGGACTTAGGTCTGAGGATGGCCGAATGGCTCCGATTGGACTCCGGACTCCGCTCCGTCGCAGCGGGACGGAACGACGGAGCGCCGCGGACTTCCTTCAGAAGTCCGCATCGCGCCATAAGGCGACATCCTTATTGTCCGCCTCGTTCAGGACTTCTTACTTATTGTCCAAACTACTTCTTCCAAGTCACCTGACTTCTTCCACCCCTTTCGGATATAACCTTATTGTTACTTCCGCATGGAACCTTACATATCTCCTTTCCGCATTACAATAAGACCCATTAGTATTTAATCACTTAGACTACAACACTGTACTTCAGATTTATTATTAATGTTGCTTTGCACTCCCTGCAAGTAATCTGAGTTATCGCTCCGGAAGTCCACCGGGAGCTCCGTCTTGTCTATCCCGTACTCCGAGACCAAGGGTAGTAATGTTCACCCTGCTCCCTAGTGGTGTAGCGTCATCCGATCCTCCGGTCACCAGTTCTCCCGACTCCGTCACTCTGCTCCACTCCGACTCCGGCACTCCGGTATCTCGGAACTCTGTCCGACTGGTCAGTCGGCCCTCTTATCTGTAGCTCGGATATAACACTTGTGTTCAACGTGACCTGACCTCGTCGGAGGGATCTAGTGCTTGCACCGACTTGTGGATTGCAGGGTTTTGGTTGGTTATTGCGGGTTTCTAGTGTTGTTTTCGCATTGCTAGCACTTGTCTTGCGTTTAGGCCCGTTGAATCTCAAATCATTTTGCACTTCAGCCCTAGACACTGAGCACCCATTTCACTGCGCTGCAGGTTTTCGTTCAAACTACCCAATCACATAGATCCTGGATCCTAAAACCAAACACTATCTCAGCTCAATATCAACCCGAGGCGGGAAGGCTATTGCCGCCTGCCAACTTCAATTATGGTTGATTGACAGGGCATTTTGGCACAGGGCACAGTATTTGGAAGTCACCAAGGCTTTATACTCTATTCAAAATAAACCTTGCTATACTGGTGTAAAACAATTGTCCTAGAATATCCTACGGTATGGGGAGTGTGTTAGGATTCCAGGTGGCTCGAGGGGGACCCGGTAGAGACAGCAAAGAACGTTTGGCCTATGGAGTACAGAACGGTACGTAGGCAAACGGATAAAGGAGCGACGTGGCGACGCGTCAGCTATATACGTGAGTCGGCCCGAATGCCGCGAGTGCGTAAGCTTGTATACATCACCCGATTTCCTACAGAGTGATTGGCTAAGTTTTGCTAAATCCCACCCTGTCCATCTGTTGGCCACAAGCATTGGCGGTAGCACTTGGACTAACACCATTGATCGTGCATTTCAGCTCACAAGTCCGAGGCCAAGGCTTCTCTTGCTGGATTCTCTATTGAAAAGCACATATCAGGTAAGCCAACTGGAGGTATACCAATGGTATATTGGAAATACCCGGAAGTATACCAAGCATCTCCAAATCCTCAAAGTAGACAACATTTGGTACACTTCTGGGCTCACATTTTTTCCGGACATTCTGAAAGAGTAGCAGTGACTACTGGGTGTCCTCAAAATATTCTTCAACATCAAACAGGCTTGAACACATATTTTTCTTATCAAATGACCGTGTGAACTCACTACAACTGACATCAAAAACCCATCAAAAAAAAAAATGAGCGCTGGATGTGCATTTAAGCACACAATTATTGTGTGCCTGGGTTCTTGCCCCTCGTGTAAGTGGTTGGCTTAGGCCCAGACTCTCATGACTGGGTTCCCAAATTGGGATGTCAGGAGAGGATGGGCCGAGACTCGGCATAATGAACCCACCTTGTCTTGTATTTCCCTGAGCACTGTCTGTGTCCTTCTTGAGCTGGTACACATCAGCATTCTATTAAATTAATAAATTCCAAACAAACTACTAGGAAAGCATAGTAGGCATACACAATGATAGGACTTTCAAACTGCAATCAATTCAACCTGTTCTTCTTCCAACTCAAGCTCTTAAGCATCAGAAGAATCCTCATCCACGTCCTCCACCTTCCCCACAGGAGTGCTGAGCTCTGCCAAGCGAATCAGCAAATCAAGCTCTTTCCGTGCTGCTCTTTCACATTATCACTGAGATCGCCAACCCTTTCATCAATGTCTTGAATCTGTTTGTTCTGTGATGCGTGTTCAAAGAGTGGTTGTGCTGTTTCCCAGAGTTCCAGTGCCTTGAGGAAATCACCATGCTTCTTAGCTATGTCGCCTAGCCGGATCATGCATTCTGCTCTGCTGCGGTGAACATCCATGTGGGTAAATCCCTCCAAGGCAATGATGAACAGATTAACAGCGGTGACTTCGTCGTTCTCCATGAGGTGGACATCTCCAATGAATTGCAAAGCCTTGTGGATTCCTAGTTTCTCCTTTGTTCTGAGAGAGTGTGCAAGTAAGACTGTGCTCCACGAGGGATCATGAGGTACGCCCCAGCGAGTGACATCTCCTAGTCTCTCCAGGCAATAACTCACTACCTCAGAGGACTGTCCCCGATCCCACTCATTCCTGAGGCATTTGTAAAACAACGAGCATGATATATCCCCTTCTCTGAAACTGAGGTCCGCCTGAGCGACGTCACAAACGATTAATAGCCTTTTATTTCCAGTCTTTACCAAGATGGCTTGTGATGCATCAATTTTCTCTTGGATCTCATTATGTGAGACTCCCATGAGGATCTCAACGGCAGCAATATTTATCAGGGTGAGACCTTCCGAGTCATAATATGGTTCTGCCCGTTGATAGTTATTTAGGAGTTGCTTATAGATGGTCTGAGCATGGAGATACTCTGATTTGAGGACATGAACTTCTGCTTGGCAAGTCATGAGGAGATAGTTCAGGTCCCCCTGAGGCATACCACACAGCTTTGAAAGAGCCCTGGCCCTTGTGACTAAAAATAGGCATTCCTGATAATTAGCCATACTTTGGCAGCACAAGGCTTCATTGTACATTCCCAGTGCCTCTCCTCGCAAATTCCCAGAGATATTTGCAAGTCTCTGCATCTCCTGTGCATAGGTTTGGGCAGTGATATAGTCACCAGTGGAGTACTTGATGAATGAAAGGCGAAAAAGGGCTGTAGATTGTACTTTGTTGTTTCCATGGGCCTTTGCTAAAGAGAGGGCCATTTGGCAATGTTTTAGAGCTCTGGGAATGTCACATCTTGAGTAATAGTATCCTAAAGCAGTGTAAAAGTTGGCTATGAGATCTTTGTCAGTGTGCATTACAGTTACACAGAGATGAACACACATTCCAAATCAGGATCACTGAAATTGGTGAAGTGCTCAAAAGTCTGAGCAATCATTGTTTCTGGATCGGCGATTAAGCGAGATTTTGGTGAACTAAATAGTCCAGTCATGAAATATGCCTTTGCATAATGATCACCTGAGTGTGGTAGCAGGGTGATTGCCTTATCTATCAGAGGTATTGTCCCTTTGCCAATGATTGGGCTGAATAGGTTGAGATCAGATGTGCAGCAGATGCTATCTGCTATGCCAGGGTGCCCCGGTTGTAACCCACTTTGAATGATATTCAGGATGTTTGTGTAATTTGAGGTTAGTCGTTCAATGCAGAGGGCTGCTGATTGTTTTCCTCCATCCACTATAAACAGTTCCAGGAGCTCTTGGAAGTGTTTAAAAAGTGGTCTGATCATCATGTCTGTTGGCGGAAAGATTCTTCTCATGTACTCTCGGATCGGTACTAGAGCTTTCAGCCGTTTATCATCGGTGTAGGCCAAAGCAGTGCGAAGCAAAGCCCTTTTACAATCAAGAATATCCGGAATTGCAAAATTGCTTTGCTTCAGTTCTGCATCTGAAAGCCCATCTGGGAGAATTGACAGCAGACTCAACAGCTCCTGGGAGTGAGGCACAGATGTGATTCTGGAACTTGCAAGAGAAAGCAAGATGGATAATTCGAGATTGGATCGTCGGTCATAACCCTCAGAGATGACCGAGGTTTGCTCCTTTTGCCAGTGCAATAAGATTGCAGTGCAGCCTTCCACATCGACTGCATGAGCAAGGAGGTTGATTGAGAGTGGCATATTGCCTGTGAGGCCAAGGACTTGGTCCACTTCCTCCATTGAGTGTCTATCATCTGCAACATCAATAAACATCTTCCGAGCAGCCTCTTGTGACAAGGGCTCCAGAGGGTGTAAGAATGGCCGTGTCCACTGTACTTTTGAGGGCCTTTCTGTTCCTCGCATTGTGATCTTGTACTTCATGAGTAAAATGGGGACAGAGAAGGGAAGAAAGTACACACCATCAATGCCAGACTGGTTATACCTGTGAGCAGAGAGAGGAACTCCTCAATCTCTTTACGGGATTCAACTGGTTCCCAAACCGTCTCAAGGTTATCCAGAATCAATAAAGTGGGTGGACCATCTGAAAAGTGGTGAAGAACTGCCTGACTCAGATCTTTCCCAGGTTTCATTCCTAGATGGGCTCCAATAAGACCCGCAAGGTCCGCCTTGCTTGATGCAGTGTCACAGGCAACAAAGAATCGATTCCCTTGGTATTTTGTAATAATTTCTTCATGATGTAGGACTGCTCCTGCTAGACTGGTTTTTCCCATGCCACCTGCACCTAGAATGGCTATCCTAGGGGTGCCCTGACCAAAATGTTTGAGGATATCGGCAAGCTCTGATTCACGACCATGAATATTTTGGGCTCTGCTGGCAACATTGAGATGGAGTTGGAGCTATGACGACCATGAGCATACAGGGAAAAACCAGTGTTATTTGGGATCACCTTGCATATGAGCCAGAATAGTTCTTGCTGATCTGCATACCTGTTATTGCTGCTCCTGCTCAAGAATACACCCACATACAAATGATGCTGAGTCTGAACTGGACATTGTCTCAATTATATTGAGCACCTCGTGGTGTCTGATCTGGGCCTGTTCTTCCATTGCTCTGGCGGTGGACGTGATATCTAAAGATTCAATCTGTACACCAGTTTGAGTGTGTTAATTCACTTTTATGTGCAAAGCATTCACCTTAAAGAATTCGAGTCCCTGTTGCAATCCCGTCTTGCAATCTTTCAGTAGCCCACTTAGTTCCCCCTGTCGGAAAAACTTCCTGACTCTGCTACCACTCTGTTGAGCCTCAAAAAATGTATGAATCTTGTGGAGCGTCCTAAATGCACCGAGTGAGCCTCATGGACACGCGTAAGAGCAGAAGATTACTGAGTGAAATTTGCAATTTCATTCAATGTGCCGGGTGGTAGTTCGACACCAGTGTCCGAGTCGACATAGACACCAATGATTGCACCGAGCAACTTATGACTATGTTCCATCAACTCGGTACAGTCACTCTTGTTTTGTTTAATTGCCTAGGGATCCAACTTAGTGTTCTTCTGGTTGTGAGGCATCAGGAAATCTACCTCCACCAATTTCAAGAGGGATTGCACAGTATTTGAAATCGCTTCCAGACCAGAGATCTTGAGGATGTCCACAAGGACATTGAGGGTGTTAGCTGTGATGGCCACACATCTTGAGATATTGTTCAAGCGAACTTCGATTATGGTTGATTGACGGGGCATTTTGGCACCGGCCACAATATTTGGAAGTCACCAAGGCTTTATACTCTATTTAAAAACCCTTTGCTATGCTCGCATGTAATAATTGTTGTAGAATATTCTACAGTATAGCTAAATTTTGCTAAATCCTACCCTGTCCATCTGTTGGCCGCAAGCATTGGCGATAGCACTTGGATTAACACCATTCAATAGGGGAGTTCACGGTAGGGCCTATTTTCCCGTTTGTGAATATATATATTCCAGTGATGGGGACAAATAAAATTGTCGTTTGTGGCATAAAGCCGTGATCACCCCGTTTGACCTTTCTGAATATATATATTCCTATTAATTCCATGGTCGGCATACACCCTCACACAGATAGCACTCTATCTAAACCATCTTGTTACTAGGCAGCCAGCTGTAGAGTCAGCATCTGAATCCTTTCCTCAACAATGCTCATGAAAAACCTGTTGCCAGGAGGAGGAGGTAGTATTACTGCAGAGGACTGTCAATCCAGTGGTTGAGCTTTGGACAGAGCAGCTGTAACCTTACCAGGTTCTTTGAGCTGCTTGATAACATCACCCTCAGCGCGGGCCTCTGAGTCTCGGTTATGGCAGCAATTGTGGGGAAGCTTACACAAGCAGCAATATATTCCACAAAAGAATGTTTATTCCACAAGCGCGATTAAATCGTGCTTGTGGAATATCTTTATTTTGTAGAAATAATCGTCCCATCACTCGAATATATTTATTCACAAACGAGATAATCTGTCCTACCGTGAACTCCCCTAATGGATCATGCATTATAATTCACAAGTCCGAGGCCAAGGCTTCGCTTACTGGATCCTCTATTGAAAAGGCCATAAATATGGTATTGGATCTATCTTTGAAGAGTGGAAAGAATCAACTCTTGAACAAGCCCTTTGCATCTTGTTTCTTTACCTTCGAAAGTGCGACAACACCCATTCATGTATATATCAATTATTCATAGCATGACATGATGGTTTACCGGAAATCATCCATCTTGCCTGCTAACCTGTTCAGATAGCTGATAGTGATAGCTATTGTTGAATGTAGCGCAGTTTGGCTGGCATTGGTATTGAAGCCCAGTAGAATCCTGAAATTCGGGAACGACAAGGCTTTGTCCTCTGATATTTTGTTTTTCCTTCAGTTTTTCCTTTTATCCTACCTTCCCACTCGGTGCACAATGCTCTCAGCTCCTGATTCCCCGCTGCAGGTTTTATTTCAAATTACACAATAAAACGTAGATGCTAAATGCTAAAACAACCCGGATTGCGGAACAGCATCTCACTTCAGCTCAATATCGCCCCTGAGGCGGGCCGCATACTATGCTGGTGTCGCGTATAAGCGGAACACCTTAATTTCACAGTTACTGGGGGAGACCAGTGGAAACAATTGATTCAAGCATGTACTGACGTAGAAGGACTTACTAGTCAAGGAGCTCATAGTCCCCCAGTGGTTCCTCGCTGAACAGTGAACACTGTTCCCCAGTGAAGCCGCACTACAGGTGGATCGGCCATGTGAATCAAGACCCGGAATCGACAATTACGCGATTCATCCCGCTGCAGGGTTTTAAAAGGGACAGCTAGGGATCACGAACTGATCCACCCACTGCCAACAAGATAAACAGTGAGAGTGGTCCAGGGGCGATGGTGTAATTTTACTTGCTTTGTACACCGGGATAATCCCTGGAAACCGGCGTTCGTGATTCGGACCGTGCCGTGTAATGCTATCTAGCTACCTACCTACCGCAGGCTAATCCATATACCGCCGAGATCATCAACACAACAACAGAAGGAAAGGGAAATGAATAATGATAAAACACAAAAAAAATTGGGTTCTACAACAGATATGCAGTGTAAACAATATCGGGCACGGTGGCCGGAGCGAGAAGCCGCTGCCTCTCGACGATGCCACTTCCAGCCGGCTCCAAAATGGGCCACTCGCCCACAGCCCGTCTTCTTCATCTTCGACGGCAATGCGGCTCTGCACGAACACCAGAGATCTCGCGGCACCGTAGGCCAACTGGAAGCATCACATCCGTGCAGCGCAAGGACACGCACCGACCGGCACTCATCGGCGAGGAGGGAGGGGAGAACGAGCGGAACGAGGGAGAGGACAGGGAGGTAGGAAGGATTGGAATAGATAAATGGAAGAAGGTGGTGGTGGTGTGATGAGAGCGACGAGAACGAGTAAGTCAGCGCATCGCAGGGAAGAGCGGGTACGTAGAAGGAATAGACGAAGATAGAGTACCGAAAGAGCACGAGCAGCCCGAAAAACCCACCTGCTCGAGTTGAAACCCAATTTTGAGCACGTTCCATGTCTCGCCGGCATCCCAGAAAATTGTTAACCTGGGGTTTCGGCTACGATTAGGATAAAAAAAGTAGAAGCAAAGACGGAATGGAATACTTAAATTGAAAATGGAAGAAGAGGCGACAAATAAAATCAAGCGCTGCGCCCGCACCCAGTCCACCGCGCACTGAGCATCGAGTCATGCGTGTGCCCACCCCACCCTACCCCACGCCCCAACCAATTCAGAGATGCCTCCCTCGACCGCTCGCAGAAGCAGAAGCAGACACAGAAGTCGCAATCCCGCCGGCGCGCGAGCGCGGCGTGAGGTGAATGATGTGGGCTACCAGAATGCGCGGCAGAGGTGACAGTTGGAGAGGAATGGGCAGAGTCGTACCAGCGCAGACTCGGGGCAATAAGTAGGAACATCGGCTTGCGGTGCCGCCGCAAAGGAAACGCAACGCAACGCGTCCGGGAAATTTCGAGGTGGGACGGCGTAAAGCAGAAGCATGGGCGAAAACGCAACCGACGAAGGTAGGGTGATCCCGCATCCCAATTCCGGAGCAGAGAACCAACGAGTCCGACGGCTCCGACCCGCAGAATTGCGGATTCTGGAGCGGACGGGGCATGGACGCCGACGCCGTCTCGAAGGGGCGGGGCTGGCCTCAGCCTGGCGACTGCGGGACGAGCTGCGAGGACCCAGAGAACCTAAGGATCCTGCTCCAAAAATACGACGCTCGAAGCCCGATAGCATAGTAGAATGAAGAGAATGGAAACAGCACCCGTCGCGAGTGCGAGCGTGAATCATAATTCGTAACGGAGCCCGAAGCCCGCGCATGAGAGGCCTCCGGGATCTGCTACGCAACGACAACGAGCCAAGCCAGTGTCATGCTGCACTGACTCATGCAAGATCCGACCCCAGGAAAGCAAGCAAGCTGCCACGCAGTCCAGCGCTAGTTCGGGCGCCAAAAACGGTGCATTGAACGAAACGCGCACGCACCACTCAAAAAATCGACTCAAGCGGTCCACAGCCATCCCCGCATCCTCCGTCTTTGCCAGGTCACCCAGATGCCTTCATTATTACCGCCAGTAAACTCAGGAAAAGTTGGAAGCGGGGTACGGCTGAGGCATCGATGAGGCATCGACATCGTCGTTTTGCTGAGGCGGGCGCGCAGCGAGTGTTTGTGGAAGGGGCGAAACTTAAAGAAGCCACAATGTGTGGCTGTGTTGGGGACAGCCACATCAACTTTGGGTCTTTGCTGTCATCATCCAAAGGAAAAACATTCAGCTCGCGTTGGATGCTCAAGAAATCGTTGTAGTCCGTGGCTCTCGTGAACTAGTGCTCACCCCACAATGGCTTGGAACTGGATGAGGCTTGCGAAGAGTAACGACGAGAACGGTGGGACTCGGCGTTAGTGGGACTCGGCTAAAGCTCGCTTAACGTCGGCTAAAGACCTGTCAGTGGGACTCGTCCTCCGATAAACGCGGAAAGTGGGACTTACACCTTGCGGCCATCACTGAATCAATATGCCGATGTCACTCCGAATAAGCAGCAAAAAGTGAATTAAAACCTGTAAAAAATTCGGGAGAGCCCACGCAGTGGGCCCCGCGGCGAGCGACAGCACCACGCAGTGGGCCTCCGCGGCGAGCGGCAGCCCCGCGCAGCGGTCGGGGTCTGGGGTGGAAAACCCCAGCCGTCCGGGAAACAACCTTAATTAAAACTTGACATGCCGTCAGGCCAAAGGAGGGGGCCTGGGGGGAACACTGTTCCCCCCAGTGTACAATATAGCGGGCATGCCTTAAAACACTGCTAGCGGAGACCAGGATGCCGATATTGATCCTTTGATGCCGACTGATGGCATTTAGATCAAAGGTGGGTATATACTCGCTTGCGAACGAGACGGTTCATCAAGACAAGAAAATATTCAGCCGCGCTTGGAAGGCTCGAGGGATCGTCTCAAGGGATCGTTGGAATATTATTTCGTTCTGGTGAATTGTCCAAGGGGGTACTTTTCTGTTAACTACGGAACATACGCCGGTTTTTGTTTTTTTCTGACTTTCGCTGAACCAACCAACCACGTCATACCACGTGACATCCAAATAAGGCAAGTCCGACGTACCCGATTGGTTGAAAAATGATTTTTATCATCCAGAAAGCGCGCAGGAACAGTGGAGAGAACTTTTTCATGATGCCCAAAGCACTTACATGGTTCAACACTTCAAGGAACAACAGTTCTATGTTTCCAGAGGCTTCTGTCCGTGTCTAATGGGTCCAGAGGGGCCTATCTTCATCCCTCATGTTCATCTCATCCCAACAAGATTGAGGAAATGAGTTATGGTGGAAGATAAGACAACCTTGAACTTAGGTTGCCCAATTTGATTCCGACAGAACTCCAAAACAATGCAACTAAAATACCGTTGAGGGTCAAAAATGTCCTCGCGTTGAAAGGGCTCTACATATCCACTTCTAATTGAAATAAAAACCAGGTTTAACCTGTAAAGTAGGAAATTGGACTTGAAAGTCCTGAGTTCCAAAAAGGGTGATTTTTCTGGGCTCACGTGCAAAGTTCCCTCCAAATTTGTTAGATGAAGTGGCAGGAGTACCCTCACAGTGGTTCCTAGCATGAATGAATGAGGTGTGGACTTCATTCTGGCCTCTGGGGATCCCTAGACACCCTCCAGCTTCACGAAATTTCCATCATGGAAAATTAAAAATTCGACCTCAAGGCCGAACCAACCAACCAGGGTCCGGTCCGGCATTCACGGCCCGGCACCCCCTTGGAATTGTCTCTTTCACCTTCATCCCCTATATCTGGTCCTCAGACTCTTGACGCAGTCCGCAGGCGAATGCCGCAACTTCAAGCTGCTTTCAGGCCCTAACAGAGTCCCTACTCCGCTCTCCAGTCCTGGATGTGTCCTCAGTACCGGCGGACCTGATTTTATTGCTTGCACTGCCACCTTGGAAGCCCCATCAACAGCCCATGTATCAAGAGAATATTAGACTCAACGCCGTTTCGACCGCTCTCTGCTGAAATGTTGCTTGTTCTCTCCTCTCCCTCCACCTGAGGTATGATAAACGCATAGGGCAAAAGCTTCAAGTAACTTGAGCCGTTCTACAGTTCAACTCTCAACTCGGTTTGCGCAATCCTGCAATTTATTCCTCGAGGACTTCATCCAGTTCCATCGCCACTGAAACCTGGCTCACTCCGTTCAAATTTAGGGTCAAATATCCTCACACTTCAACTTGGAATACCCACGGAACATAGATCCGTTGCCGCACTGATAGGTGATAGATTTCCTCTCAACAGAACTGCTCTGGATTATTCTCTAAACTGCACCCGAAGCACCAGCTCCTGCCGACATATGTAACACCCTAGTCCTTGTCTAAATCTGCATACTTCATTCACATCCTGGACTCTTTCATCCCGCACAATCCCTAACAATCCTTCCCGAACTTGGACTCCAACTCCCGTTAGACTTGAGTTACGTACTCGTTATTTATTACACGGTGGTTATCTTGCTCAACGATTTGCCCGAACTTCAACCGCCCGGGCCACAATTCCAATATTCCTCTAGTCGTTGGTTCCTCGCAACACGCATCCTCTTCGTGGCTCTCCAAAGAAAAGGCAGAGCGTCGGAGGCGCTGGTTGGCGTCTCCATATCAACACAAGAAAATAATCCGGTCGCCCACGTCACTTGCACTCCTTCGTACCTCAATCATTGGAATTCCATTCCTCCGGCGAGTGAGTTTCAAGTTCGGTTACTTATCCTCGCCTCCCTACGGGGTTTGGTTCTCTGGCTCGTGATGAAATCGATCGGCGCAAAAGTTTCAAGCCGAATTATTGATGTACCACCAGTTTTTTACTTTGGCTTCGGGACGAGAAACATCAGCAAACCCTGGGTTGGCTATGTAGCATTACGTAGCGCTACGTAGCTTCTGTAGTTCTGTAGTTGCTGTAGTAAGGGTACCCTGTATGTAGTTCTGTGTAGTTCGGGGGGGTTCTGTGTAGTTGGCAGGGCTTCTGTGTAGTAGTATGTAGTACTACGTAGTGGTAGGGGAGCTATGTAGTACTACATAGCCCAGCAATTTACCGTAACTTAGTAGCCATATAATGCATAAATCCTTACATTTAAGCTACCTCATGTCACGCCAAGGGACAAGGGAAAATGAAACTTGTATTTTGAATCTATATTGTTAATTGAGAATAGCTTTTATTCTAGTGGTGCTTGCGGTTCTCCATCTCCTGTCGACGGTCCTCTTTGCACTCCCTCGCTTCACGGTCCAAAGGGCAGACCTCAATTCTGTCTTCGTTCTTGAAGTCCCAAGAGTCAACAATTGCGGACTGGGATCGCGGCAGGGCTTGAATCTTGATGATCTCGGGACTTGAGGTAATATTTTAGTCTTCCCGGCGGCGCTCTTGGACCGTTTGATGCCAAGGTGTGGATCTTGCGATGAATGAACTTGATGATGGATTGAGGATGGCAGGATCGATGGCGAGCGTTGAGGACCACGGTATTTGAGGACATTGAGCACGTTGGAGGGCTTGAAGTAGTCATAACAATGGAGCAGACGACGAGTTTGGATGGGCTTCAGAAGCTTGTTGAGCGGGGAGCTGTATGTAGTTTGAAGACATAGGAGATTCGTGTGTCGCGTGAGGGAGCTCCAAGCACCAAGGACAAAGGTAACTGCGACAAGAGTTGGCCTTGCCGCATGACAATCAACTGGGCCTTCAGCGCTCATTGAGTGTTTATTGAGGAGCAGTGATCTGCGGCGGCCCATGTGGTGTAGCTTGAGTGCGCCCAGACAACATTTTCGATGAGGGTCGGAGGTGTGCCATGATACGTAGTCCTCGGGAGCTTGATTTAAGACACTAAGCACCAAAAATAAGTAAGTGACCAAAGCAGGTACGGCATAAACGGAGTGGGGAAAAGACTAAGAAGAAAAGAGAAGATAAAAGGTACAAGAGGGCAGGTGGTAACAGCTATGTGGGGTCATGCGAAAAGGAGCCAGGGGAAAGTTGTAGAGAGGGAGTGAATGAGGATAAGTGGAGGACTAGGGGGGAAAGAGGATAAAGAAGGACAAAGTTGTGCCACTCGACGGTGACTTGAAATTCAAAGGGAGGAAGTAGTACGCACCTCTTGCGAACCAGCCACGAAAGCAGCATATAACCACCAAGCCATCAACCAGTCCGGAACGGACAATGAGATAGGTGGGAGAAGAGGCCAATGGCGTGAGTCGAGAGAGCAGCGAGAGGGAGAAGGAGAAGGGAGGCAAGGCTTACCTTTGTTTGCGCGTCATCAAACCGAACCATTTTCCACGCGCACGTGATGTTTCCGTAACGGTACGCCATACCGTCTATCCAGGAATATTTCTAGTTCATTTTATATTCTACTTATTACAAGACGGTGGGTAAGGTAGGTGAGGCACACAAATATGTAACACTCCAGCCTTCTCAAATGCCTGCACAGCTACAACACATGACAACAAAAGTCGAAATTTACCCACCCGCGGCAGCTTGGCGGGGTCGATTTCGACGTCGGCAACCGTAACGACCGCCAGGGGGTGTTGTACAACGTCCAAATGAAGGGTTTGAAGCTTTGGTTGAAGGCATTTGAACGAAAACTGAGTCGGAAATCATTAATTCAGAAAGTCGAAATTTACCCACCCGCGGCAGCTTATCGGGGTCAATTTCGACTTCGGCAACCGTAACAAACGCCGGGGGGTGTTGTACGACGTCCAAACGAAGGGTTTGAAGCTTTGGATGAAGCTATTTGAACGAAAACTGAGTGAGAAAGAATTAATGCAGAAAGTCGAAATTTACCCACCTGCGGCAGCTTGGCGGGGTCGACTTCGACGTCGGCGACCGTAACAACCGCCCGGGGGGTGTTGTAGGACGTCCAAACGAAGGGTTTGAAGCTTTGGATGAAGGCATTTGAACGAAAACTGAGTGAGAAAGAATTAGAGCAGAAAGTCGGAATTTACCCACCCGCGGCAGCTTGGCGGGTTCGACTTCGACGTTGGCGACCGTAACAGCCGCCGGGGGGTGTTGTAAGACGTCCAAACAAAGGGTTTCAAGCTTCGGATGAAGCTATTTGAACGAAAACTGAGTCAGAAATCATTAGAGCAGAAAGTCGGACTTCACTTGCGCGCAGCAGGTTGGCGGTGTTGATCTCGACGTCGGCGACCTTGGCGACTACTAGGAGGTGTTGTACGACGTCAGAACGAAGGTTTTGAAGCGTCGGTTAAAGAGATTTGAGTAAAAACTGGGTGATTTGAGCAAATTTGAGCAAACGCCGATTGTGCAGAAAGTCGAAATGTAGCGGTGTCCATGTCGACGTCGGCGACCGTAACGACCGCCAGGGTGTTGTACAACGTCAGAACAAACCTACATCCCTCCCAACAGTCCAGCGCCGCATTGGCTTGTCGACTCGACGTGGTGGGAGGCAAGAGAAAGTCGACAACACGCCGGGCCGAATATTACGTGAGGTTGACTCGGATCTCTCTCTCTTCGAACTTCGATGTCGCGCAACCAGTCCGCTAAGGAGCTCTTCTTCGCATTAGCTCAGTCATAGTCTCGTAGATATTATATGTATACATCCGAGTCTTTTTGCTTGCCAATACCAACTGGGAACAGTCTCGCCGTGATATTGTACATACAACAACAACGAAAAAAAACCCTGCAACTACAGAGTGCTACGTAGTTCCATATGAAACTATGTAGGACTACAGAGAACTGCACACCAGTATGTAGAACTATGTAGTTTGGGCAAGCCTACAGAGCTCTACGTAAAAGCCCGTGAACTACACAGCACTACACAGCACTACGTAAACCGCCCTGAACTACACCAACTACAGTCAACTACGGCAAAAACCAGGGTTTGCTGATGAAGCAAGTCTTCTGTCCTGAGTCTCTTCATAATCCGGGAATTTCCTAGTACTCTCTTGGATTTCTCTGCGCTTCTCGTTCGCCTTGTAATTGTAACGCCGACCGTGCCCCATGGCTCACTAACTTGCCGCCAACGTTAACATCGAGCACCACGTGGGAACTCTTTTTTTTTGAACGAAACTAAAACGACGCAAGGCAAAATGTTCCAAGCGGGACTCGCTCGGAATATGGCGGACCTCGTGTGAGAAAGGCCCCACTGGAATACCAACGTTGGAGTTCGAAACCCTCTGACTAACGCGATGGGGACTCGGTCCTTCTCCATCGGAGGGTATTGTGAGTTTGGGGATAACTTTGAACGGGTACAGCTCTCTCGAGGCGATGGCGAAGTTCACCACTAAAATCGTCAAGAAGCAGCGCTACGTCACTGCAAGTGCTTTTCTCCTTTTGGATGGTATTCGATATCTGCAGTCGCACTTAGCGTCATTAATTGGCATTATATATTGCTCATTGACTCACGATCTGACGCTACTAGCGTGGCTGTTGGGGAGGGGCTATGTAGGGAATTCAGGATAAGCGCCAGCGACTCCTGTTGACGGAGTTCCAGTCTGGTAATTATTGGGTGTCAAACTCTTTAAATTCGAACCCTGAAGACACGGCCGATCAACCTCAATCTCGGGAAGAAAAGGCAAGACTCTCCCCGTAGGGCTGTCTGTTTCTGTCGGTGGCGCCTCCCGGCTCCGTCATTGAATAGCAGTTTGGCCCCTGTCATTAATCTGACTCCCAGAGCTCTGTTGCCCAGCCTTCAAGTGGCGGCGAGTAGTGTCTGTTTATGCCGGCAACCGGTGATGGGCACCTCCCGGCTCTTTTATGGAATAGCATTAGCCCCCGCCGTCGAACTGACTCCTGTTACCCAGCATTCAAGCGCTAGTGCTCACTTAAAGGCGGCGAGATAAAAGGTGTATTGACCGAGACCTCGAACATTCCCCATGAACCACTTCCTCAGAAACTCAACCGTGGTCGACAACACCTGCCATGTCACCAACAACTGCCGAAAGCTCTCCGATATCCTTGCAGGGTGCCTCACGACCATATCTGCTGCGATTTGGGTATCCGTTCACCCCAATGTCCCCGCCCCAGGACAGAGCAGGGTGAAACTCGTCTTCCGCAGACTAGGCCTGATGTTAGTTGCTGTCATCGCGCCTGAGCTCATCGTTTTCTTCGCCATACGGCAATTTTATGCTGCGAGAGACTTTGTATGTGAATTTCCAGAAGGTTCGCAAAAACTTCTCCGCACACACTGGTTGGAAGATTCAAGTTTTTCAGTAGAATTTTTGGTGAAAAATGTTGTTTGTTTTTTAGACATTTTTCACTGAAAAGGTAGCTGAAAAACTTAAAATATTTTCACCATTTCTTGAGCCTAAGGTGAAAATTTTGAAAGAAAGTTTGAAAGTGGTGAAAAAAGTTTAAATTTTTCACCACTATTTTCAGTGAAAAATGTCTGAAAAACAAACAACATTTTTCACTGAAAATTCTACTGGAAAACTTGAATTTCCCAACCAGTGACAGGGTAAACGGCTGAAGTTGAACAATACTTTCAGACATCGAAATCACTTTAACACATGGATTCTTTTTCTCCATGGGAGGATTTGTTTCGCGAGCAAAGGGGCACCCAATAACTACCATCGCTCAACTCAACCAGCCGGAAGTTGGAGATCGGTATAAGGAGGACATCCGGAATACCACCTACGACGCCATTATGGACAGAAGCAAAAGTGATGCCCTAGCCAAGGGCTATGCCCTGTCTCAAGGCGTATGGTTCATCCTCCAAATCTCTACCCGTTTTGCCAAGCGCCTGCCTACAAGCGAACTCGAGATTGCAACGCTCGCATACGCTGTCGTGAATGTCTTCACATGGGTAATCTGGTGGCACAAGCCATACGATGTACACCAGGCTATCTTGGTTGGACCCGACGAAGAACCTGATGTGGATCGCTCCCCGAGATCGAGTCTCACAGACGGGAACATAGCTGGGGCATCAGGTCGTGACAGCGAAGCAACGGAAGTCAACCCATCGACAAACGGGTTTGATGATAGCGTAGGGGTTTGGGGAAGCGCAATTGGGGGAGAAGCAGACCAAGGCTCAACAACGAAAACAACTCAGTCCAACATTGAGGGGGGAAACCCAGTGGTCAAGGACACGGTGCAGCATGGCCCATCGCCACGAACGAGCACAACCAGTGATTTCGATGATGGGCCGAGAGTCGCTGAACATGGGAGGGAGTACCCGATCAATGACTTGCAAGACTGGGGGTCAAATGCGGGTTCGATATTTCGGGTTAGCCCTCTTCAACTTGCTCCCTTTCCAGATTATGTGAATCTCTCGACCTCCAACCCACCCGCACCGCAGGGAGGCCTGAATTTCAGTACCCGCCTTGAAATATCTGTCCTTCGTGGGGCGATCCAAGGCACATACAAGGATTATGAGCCATTGGGAACCCCTGCGGTCCCCGCACTATGGTCATCACCCAAGTCTCCGCCCAAAGCCCAGTTGGCCGCGATGCTCGTGGCCATTGTATTTGGCATGATTCACTGCATCGCCTGGAATGCATCGTTTCCATCTGCACCGGAGCATATGCTCTGGCGTGTGTGTGCTGCCTGGACTGCAGGGTACCCTACTGTCATACTTGTGCAGCACCTTGTGCTTTCGCGGTTTCACGGTGGTGGGCACGTACACGACCACATCCCCCTCCCTTACCAGATGGGCGGAGTAGGGATCTATTTTGTGGTTCGCCTTGTTCTCATCGTGCTGGCATTTACCACGATGCGAACCCTGGAGTCGGGGTGGTTTACAGACATTAGTTGGACAAAGTTGGTTTTACATTTTATATAACTCAAGGTGATATGTACAAGTTTTGGTAGCACCAAAATGTATCTCTCCTTATGAACCAAAACATGTTCAACTGTCCGAAGCTTTTTTAGCTCCGCTTCTCGGCTCCTGTTGCCGTGCCGATGGCAGAGTTCATTTTCATTGGGTGGTTCGGTGTCTTCGGCAAGGCTCGGGGATTGCCGCGCCCCGGTGAGCACTTGTGAATTAAACACCGGCACCTGAGATATGCCATGGTCAACACCGCCACGTCATTGTTCGCTTTTGACACCATATTGTTGCACACTGGGCCACCTCTTCGTTGCTTCTTGGCAATCCACTCAAACCGGAGAATGCAAACTTCTTACTTAAGTAAAAGGGGTAAGTGAAAGTAGAGGCGTAATCAAGGGGATCCAAAGATAAGAGAAAAAGATATCACCTACAATTTTTTTTTCTTGACTTCGAGGGACCCCTTGAGCGTACAAGAGAAGGGCCGTAAGCGGATCACCGGCTCGGTTGTTTGTTGATGCGTCGTTGTGATTCAGTACCGGCTTCGAGATCCCAATCACCTTCCACCTGGCACTGGCGATCAGTATCACGATGCCTTCAGCGCTCGTGAATCTGTTTATCCTCATCCTAGCGGCATCTGGAGGCTTCTACCAGATCTATATTCACCCTCTGCTCAAACTCTATGGCGTCTTTGACGGTCAAGTGCAGAATTTCGGAACGCGAGATTGTTACAAGGTCGAGGAGCTTCAGACCTGTGAGAGCGAGAATACTCGGTTTTGTTGCATCGGTCAGTTCAATTTTAACAGTGCTTCTGAATGGCTTCGTAGAAGCGGTCCTTCACCAAGCAACCGGCATCATCTACTTTGCTTGCTCAAACCCTCACAACCGAGCGGGAATCTTCAACTCGCCCAGTGACGCCCAGAAACGAGTCCAGACACGTACAGAATTGGACTACCTCGCAACATACGATCCCTCCACCAAAAAAGTCACGCGCCTCTCATTCACCAATGGGTTCACGACAGAAGATACCTCTGCTGTCCACGGGATGGATGTCGTGCCCAACTCCTCTGATCCTAAGAAGTTATGGATTTACTTGGTTAACCATCGGGTTCCCAAGGGAGACCCTCTGCTCAATGGGCTCGATTCGGTCATCGAGTTATTCGAGACGGAGGTTGGATCGAGCAGTGTGACACATATCAAGACATTCGACTATCCGGAATATATCATACACCCAAATGATGTGGTGGGCTCACCGGACGGGAAAAGCTTTTATTTCACAAATCATATGTACACGAGGACTCCTCAGAAAGAAGTTGTGAGTAATTGTCTTCCTTCACTCCGATGAGGCTAACTCGACACAACTCTTAGTTCGCGTACTTTCACAATGTCATCGTCAAAGGCCGCACTTCGATTGGATACTGTCACATTGACAAAGGCTATAAGCTAGCTGCAACTGGTCTCCCCGCAAACAACGGCCTTGCCTCTAGCGGAAACGGTACTTGGTACCTTGCTAGCACCTTCAACGGCGGAATCCGCATTTTGGAAGAGGGAAATGACAACGACTTGGTTTTGATAGACACTATCCCGACCAGTGAGTGGCTCCCGGCCTTTCTCGGGGGCACAATCGTCCACTAAATAACTTTCTTTGAAAAAATATGGAATGGATAATTTGTCCATTGATAAAAACGGCGCCGTTTGGGCAGCTGGTAAGCTTTTGTCCTCCGATGAATCTACCTTTGCTTGACGTTCTCTCTTCTGCCTCAAGCATTCCCTAAATGCTCGCACTCTTAAAGCAAATGACGGACATCGATGCGCACACGCCGTCCACCGTCTTCAGGCTCGTGGCAAATACTGGCGCAGATAATTTTTACGGCAAGAAGTATGTTCTTGACATTGTAAGCAACTCTCAGCTCTCGCACCCTCGAAATAAGCACTCTTTTTCTAACGTATTCATTGAGCCATGGCAAGATAACGGTACTCTCGCCTTGGGATCTACCACATTCGTGCATGATGCCGATAGGAAGAGGTTAATCACTACTGGTCCGTTCTCTCTCTTAACTTGGCGCGACTTCGGTCTGATGCTGTTTTTGTGTTCTAGGTGTAATGGCGCCTTGGGTGACGGTGTGCACTCTATGAAAACTAAGCGTATTGAGAATCCGAGAGCGCGAGGATAGCAGAGCCGGTATCTTGGCAAGGCCAGAATCGGCGGATGATTTCGACAAAGAGCGGAATGTTGAATCGGAGCTTCAATAATTTAATTTGTGCTCTGGATTTCAAAAAAGATACAATCTTGAGTCCACCGGCCACCACAAAATATCGCACCGCTGAAATTCGGTAGGATTTATGCCTTCCACACTGGACACCCTAAGTCCCTTCATAATCCTCTACTCTTGCCCCTATAATGTCATGTAGAGGAACACATAAACGTGGTTGGAGTATCACCACGAGAACGCGGAAACAAAGTTAAAACCTTTTTCCGAGTGATTTATTTATTTATTTATTCAGTTTGGTTGCTACATGTGGCCGGGATGGCTAAGGTAGCAGTACGTATGGGTGTAAGTAAAGTAGCGGACTTTTAATGAGTGCGTGGTTTTTACAAGTGAGAGTGAGAGGGGAGATGAAAAGATACGTAAGATGGGAAAACTTGTCCTTTAGGCGCTTGAGATGTAGCTAATGAGACGGAATTTGTATCTGCGGTTCGTTCGGTGATTGCTGTTCTTTTGGTAATTACGAGCTATATACTAGAGAGAGAGGTGAGAGTGAGTAGAAAGGAAAAAGAAAAAAGAAAACACAACCGAGCCCGACCTCGCCCGCCCCCCTGCGGTCCCCCGCGCATCCCCGCGCCCTCCTCAACACCCCCGTCCTCCGCCGCGCCCCCCCGCGTCTCCACAACGCCGACTCCCCCCTTTCGCGCCTCCCCGCGCCCGCCTCACGATACCGCGCCATCGAACCGACCCGAGGCCCGAACGAATACCCCCGTCGTCTTCAGGACCTTTGGCTCGTTCAGGAGGGTGGGTAGATGTAGGGACCCGAAGTGACCGGCTGATCTCGCTGCGGCGTAGAGTGATTGCCACTGATGGTTGACAATGATCCTCAGATTTTTGGCCTTCTTTCCACCAAGTCATCCTGAGCCCACTCTTTTGCATTCAGTATGTCGGACAACTCAAGATTGATTTTCAATTATGAACGCCTCTTTGAACGGGTGCGGAACCTAATGTGGACTACATGTGCCGAACCTGACTGCACAGAACACAATGCGGAAATAGTGCAATGCCGCGGCGCGCAGGCCAGCTGCCATTTGAATGTTGAATACAAAGGCGGTTTGAAGACTTGAGAGTGGTGTGGACTGTGGAGGCAAAAATATCCTTTTATTTTGCTTTTAATTGAGAATTCCGCGCTCTTGACGGATGCCGACATCAATCATTGTTCGGCGTGCCCTTGCCGGGATGATGGGCTGGAAGAAGCCGAAACGAGACCGGCTGGCTTGTCAGTCGTGCTAACTTTCCTTTTAGGAGCTAATCTGGTCACCCACATACCATTGAAGTACCCAGAAGTTGAAATTTGGGCCCACTACGATTGTTTTTTTCCAGGGCCCAGACAAGCCCGTGAGGAATTCCTCACTATTACTACTGTATATATACTGATTTTCTGAGTCATTCCGAGTCATAAATAATTGTTCCATAACATTCGTGAGTCTTCCATAATATTCCTGTGCATTCTCAATGAGTCAGACTGATTCATGCAACATCGCCGAGATGCCCGAGCCTCGGTGATGTGCCCGAGTGCTCATACACCAATACTACGTCTCAAACAATTTTGAAACCACCAAGAACCACCCAATTACAGTCAACGACAGTACCAAAGGCGCGGTCCGAGACTGGGCAGCAGTTGCGTGCCATCAACAAGTCCCCACCTTCACTCATACCAAAGGTGCTCTAAGTATTCCTCCTTTACCCTCCCTCGTCAACTCTTGTCCATCATCTCACAACTGTGTACCAACTTTCCCCCCTCAATGCATACCGCTTCAAGGCTGTGTTCGTGGGGTCACCGGCTTGCGAGGTGTGTGGCGCGGCGAGGGAGAACCGTGCACATTTTATCCTGGACGCTGCACGAGGCATGCCACAGCGTGGGATACTTTGAACCTCTTCATCTGGTGCTGCTCCTCAATGACCCTAAAGTCCTCAAGGTGTTCATGGGCTTTGTTGATGCGACGGGGAGGTTCATGTGCTAGGATATGTGGCTTACAGTGTCTTTTTTCTCTTTTTATTTCCTTTTCTTACTTATTGCTTACATTACTTACTATTAATCACCACTCAAAAGTTTCCAGCCCAACACCACACGCGTTCCGTGCCACTCAACTCACTTTATCTTTATATACCAACAGACATGATACCATACCAGAACGACCAATTTCCCGCATATCATTTAACTTTCCCTCTCATATACCAATACCACCCCCAATGACGCCATTACATACCAGTAAATAGATCTTGCTACCTTAGCCATACCTAGGCCTTCATGTAGCATTAAATTAGGAATTCATCATCATCATCATTACTATACAAGGTCATGGCGCCATGCAGGTGCACATTTTCGTTACAAATCTGTTTGTCTACTTTTCAAGGCAAACGGAGGTGAACTGCACCCGCAATCATTGCTTTGCCGAAAACATCATTTTTCAGAAAAAATCGGCCCGCGCCCTAAGTTCCGTAAATGGCAGTAAGGTGAGGTGCACTTCCTCCCCTCTGAGTAGGGACAAGTCAATTTCCTCAATGACCGGAGTCCACATGAAAAAGTCATCTATCTTGGTGCCTGCATGGCCCTCAAGGATGTGAACTGACTCACCGTCCTTGGCAATGTGAATGTTCCTTGGTATCTCCTATCTTCTGGGTTTAGACAGCGGGACTCTATCACAGATGCTTGGTACTCAATGGAGCCCACCAGTATCACCATTGAATTTTGCACTGGAGGTGCTGCACCATTTACTTAGGAGAGCCTGTAGATCCTCAAAGCTATCCTCATCAAGGTAAACTGTTGTGTCACACTGGGGACAAGGTACAAAATAATGGGGCTGTATATTGCCAGTATATCCTCAGTATATTTCTCAAAATATACTACTATATTGGAACCTGTATATGCTCTGTATATGGTTGTCTGTGTCCTCTGCCAGTACACCTCACCATTGCATTAAATAACTAAATTTCAAACAAACAACTGGGAAAGCAACGAAAAAACACAGCAGGCATACAATGGGATAGGACTGCATATATTAAAACTCAGGCTGCAATCAATTCAACCTGTTCTTCTTCCAACTCAACGCTCTTCAGCATCAGTGGAATCCTCATCCACTTCCTTCACCTTCCCCGCCTCGGCCAAGCGAGCCATGTTCTTTCGGTGCTGCTCTTTCACCTCCTTACTGATACCATCAATCCTCCGGTAAGTGTCCTGAACTCTCGTGGCCTGTGATGAGCGCTCAAAGAGTGGCCTTGCAGTTTCTTACAGCTCCAGTGCCCTCAGCACATTACCATTCTTCTTGGCTATGTCCCCAAGTCGAGTCATACACTCTGCTCTGCTGCAGTGAACATCCATATAGGTAAATCCCTCCAAGGCAATGGCCCGTGAACAGGTTGACAGCAGTGACTTCATTGTTCTCCATGAGGTGGACATCTCCAATGAATTGCAAAGCCTTGTGGATTCCTAGTTTCTCTTTTGTTCTGAGAGAGTTGGACAAGTAAGACTGTACTCCACGTGGGATCATGATGCATGCCCCAGCGAGTGACATCTGCCAGTCTCTCCAGGCAGTAACTCACTATGTCTGAAAACCGTCCCCACCCCATCCTGAGGCATTTACACAACAAAAGGTTTGACATATCTCCTTCCCTGATATTCAGATCAGCGTGAATGGCGCCACAAGCAGTTAATCACTTTTTATCTCCAATTGTTCCAAGGATGGTTTGTGATGCCTCAATCTTCTCTTGGATCACATTATATGAAACTCCCATGCGGACCTCAATTGCAGCGATATTGATCAGGGTAAGACCTTCATAATATGGCAGCTGCCTCCCTCAATAGTTCCGTAGGAGTTGCTTATAGATTGCACAAGCATGGGTATATTCCGATTTGAGTGCATGAACTCCTGCCTGACAGCTCATAAGGGCATAGTTCAGGTCCGCCTGGGACATGCCACAAAGGTTTAGGAGATCTTTGGCCCTGGCAATCAGAGGAATGCATTCACGATAAATACCCAGAGCTACGCAACACATGCCTTCATGATGTAGAGCTCGTGCCTCTGCATGCAAATTTCCAGCAATGTTTGCAAGTCTCCGCACCTCCCGTGCATAAGTTTGGGCAGTGATATAGTCACCAGTAGAATACTGAAAGAATGAAAGGCGATTAAGGGCTACAGATTGTCCTCTAATATTTCCATGTGACTTTGCCAAGGAGAGGCCCATTTGACAATGTTTTATAGCTGTGGGAATGTCAAGCCCTGAATAATAGCATCCCAGAGCAAGGTAGAAACGGGCTATGAGATGATGTGTCAGGGCCCATTATACTGTGGGTACATAATTAAACATACATTTCAAATCAGGATCATGAAAATGGTTGAAGTGCTCGAAAGTCTGAGCAATCATTGTTTCCGGATAGGAGATTGAATGAGCTTGGCGTGAACTGAATAGCCCAGTCATAGAATGCCTTCACATGATGATCGATGATCCCCTAAGTGTGGCAGGAGAGCGATCACCTCATTGATCAGAGGTATAGCCCCTTTGCCAAAAACTCCACTGAATCGATTGAAATCAGATGTGCAGGAGATGCTACAGTGGCGGCCAAAAAGAATTGCCGCAGTTGTTTGGGCTCGTATGGGCTCATTTCCCTAAAATCCCAATGAATAAGGGTCAACCAACATATGGCTGGGGTCGCATTTCACAGTACTTTCATCCTATGTTCACCATTTTTCCATAGGGCATGACCTGAAACTCTTGATTTTTCGAAAAATAACAAATTAATTTATTGCGGGACAACGGATGAGGTGTGATGCAATTACAAGTGTACCCAGAATTGCGAATCCTCTCAGTAGTAACCATAACATTTTATTTGAGGTGATTCGGACAGGAAATGAGCCCATACGAGCCCAAACAACCGCGGCAATTCTTTTTGGCCGCCACTGTATCTGCTAGATCAGGATGCCCCGACTGCAGCCCATTTTGGATGATATTCGGGATATTTGTGTAATTTGAGGTTAGCCGTTCAATGCAGAGGGCTGCTGATTGTTTTCCCTCATCAACTGCATACACCTGCAGTAACTCCTGAAAGTGTTTGAGGAGTGGTGTGATCATTTTATCTTTTGGTGGAAAGAATCTTCTCATATATTCTCTGATTGGTACAAGAACTTTCAACCGTTTATGGTCATCAGTGTAGGCGAGAGCAGTGCGAAGCAAAGCCCTTTTACAATCAAGAATATCCTGAATGGGAAGCTGACTTTGCTTCAGTTCTGTGTCTGAAAGCCCATCTGGGAGGATTGACAGCAGACTCAATAACTCCTGGGAGTGAGGTATGGATGTGATTCTGGGACTCGCAAGTGAAAGCAAGATTGATAATTCAAGGTTGGATCTGGGGTCAAAACCCTCTGAGATGACCGAGGTCTTCTGCTTCTGCCAGTGCAACAAGATTGCAGTGCAGCCTTCCACATCCACCAGGTGGGCAAGAAGGTTGATTGAGAGTGGCATATTGTGTGTGAGCCCTAGGACTTGGTCCACTTCCTCCATTGAGTGCCTATCATCTGCAATATCAATAAACATCTTTTGGGCAGCCTCTTGTGACAAGGGCGGCAGAGGGAGTAAGAATGGCCGTGTCCACGGTATCTTGGAGGGTCTTTCAGTTCCTCGCATTGTGATCTTGGGCTTTATGAGTGAAGTGGGACAGGAAAAGAGAAGAAAGTACACACCATCAATGCTAGACTGGTTATATCTGTAAGGAGGGAGAGGAGTTCCTCAACCTCTTTGCGGGACTCAACTGGCTCCCACACTGTCTCAAGGTTATCAAGAGTCAACAAAGTGGGTGGACCATCCGAAAAGTGGCGCAGAACTGTGCGAGTCAGATCTTTGGCTGGCTTAATTCCTAGATGGGCTCCAATAAGACCTGCAAGTTCCACCTTGCTTGATGCAGTGTCACAAGCAACAAAGAATCGGTTTCCTTGGTACCTGGTAATAATTTCTTCATGATGTAGGACAGTGCCTGCCAGACTGGTCTTGCCCATGTCACCAGCACATAAAATGGCTATCCTAGGAGTGCCTTGACTAAACTGTTTGAGGATATCGGCGACCTCTGATTCACGACCATGAAATATTTTGGGCTCAGCTGGCAACATTGAGATGGAGTTGGAGCTATGATCACCATGAGCATGCACACAAAAGTCAGTGTTATCTGGTATCACCTTGCATATGAGCCTGAATAGATCTTGCTAATCTGTGCACATGTTATTACTGCTCATACCAAGCCCTCACATACAGATGATGCTGAATCTGAACAGGACATTGTCTCAACTGTATTGAGCACCTCCTGGTGTCTGATCTCAGCCTGTTCTTCCATTGCCCTGGCATCCTTTACAATGTCTGTGGTCTTGATCTGCACCGCAACCTGAGCCAGTCTTGCTTTTTAAGGTGGAAGATATTCACCTGGAAGAAATCAAGCCCCTGCTGCAGACCCGCTTTGCAATCCCTAAGTAGCGCACCCAGCTCCCCCTGTCTGAAAAATTTCTTGATTTTACTCCTAGTTTGCAGAGCTTCAACGAAAGTATGGGTCTTGTGCAGAGTCCTTGATTGTCTGGTCAGTACCGAGAATGTGTGTCATAAGGCAGGAGTACTCAGTAAATTGGGCGATCTGAGTTATTGTGCCTGGGGCCAAATCCGCTCCGGTGTCTGATTTGAGATAGACATCGATAATTGCATTGAGCAACTTGTGAGTGTGCTCCATCAACTCAACACAGCCGATCTTATTTCTATTAATCGTCTAGAGCTTAACTTCAGAGCTATGCCAATACTAGTTGCATTGAGCAACTTGTGAGTGTGCTCCATCAACTCAACACAGTCGATCTTATTTCTATTAATCGTCTAGAGCTTAACTTCAGAGCTATGCCAATACTAATTCATCGGGAAGCGCACATGTAGTAATTTCAGGAGTGACTGTGTGGTATTTGAAATAGCTTCCAGGCCAGAGATTTTTAGAGTGGCTACAAGCATGTCGAGGGTGTTGGCTGTGATAGTAACACATGTCGAGATGCTGTCCAAGCGAATATCGGTTATAGTTTGTTGACGGGGCATCTTTGCCAGAAGGTGTTACATCCATTGTCATTGCGCTTTATACCGGGGGGAGCCTTCCACTCTGACAGGGTATTCCTGATACACCAGTATATTCCACCCGTGCCTTCGTCATGAGTTCACGCCGGTTACCGCTCGCACGACCTGTGGGAATAAACTCTTGACCTCTTATCTACCTTTGTGCCAAAGGTTCCACGCTTTCGTTTAGGGTCTACAGTGGGGTGTGGCGAAACCTATAGGGTCGGCGAGCATACTTTAGAGGGAAAGTAGAGATCCAGATACAACGGCGCAATCTCAACTACGCTTGCTTTGTATACCGGCAATTTCCGTATGTTCCTGTTGCAGTTATATCTCTCCACGGTGCAACAAAGCATTCATGATGATTCTGAAGATTTCCTTCTCAAGTCCTGGACTCACAATGCAAGTTAACGAGAGCGTTAAGTTGCATTCAACTCGTTTATAGGGAGACAGGGTCAGATAAATTTACTCAACCAGATACGGCCTTGGAACCACATAGAAGTATACCGTACGGGAGTTGTAATGGAAGCAAAGAACAAAGATAGAAAGAAGATGGGGTGCCGTTCAGTGTGTGATACATTCGTGGAGAATGCCAAACAACACGTACCCATCTTGGAGACACTGATCCCCAGTGGAACCCCCCGCTAGTCGGTTGGGCCAATTGACACCCGCGAATCGACATTACAAGTTGACCATTGCGGTATGCTTATACAACGCAGGAAGTGCTGTGCCGTTTGGCCCGGGAAACAAATAAAGGAGGGGCGGGAGCACATCTTTGACCTAACTGTCAACGGGTGCTTTGGGCGCCACAGAGGGGTTAGAGGGTGCAGCCTCCTCCCGTAAAATACACCCGCGACTGCGGCCTCATGACCCTCGCTCCCGGAGGCTCCGCCTGCCTCTCACGCCCCTAACACAGAGTAGCGTGCGTACCCAGACAAAGAGTTCCCCCATTTTGTAAAGAAACCGCTTATCCGACTTCACACACAGAAAAGTAGTGAAACGAAAGAAAGGAGCACGAAAAGCCACCTGCTTGAACCTAAACTGAAACCCAATCTTGAGCATGTTCCACGTCTCGCCTGAAAAATAAAGTACAGTCAGTCTTTTTTAGCGATTAGGAAAGAGTGAGAAAGACAGAGAAGGAAGAGAAAGAAGGAAGAAGGAAAGAAGCGACGGGAGCGCAAAATCGTCCGAGCGCGCCTATGTAATGCAACAGCAGCGGCGCCGATATCCGCACCGCGGCGAGAGCGTCAGCACACGTCCCAAAGTTCCTGCGCGCACACGCACGAGAGCCCCGCGTAGCCGCGTGCAGAATAAAATATGCAAGTCAGCGCCCTTGGGTGCAGAGCGTCGTTACCACGACTGCGCACGAATGGATTTCGGCGCGCAAGTGCGCGGCACCACGAAAGGAGTAGAAGAAGGAAGAAGGAATGAGGAATGAGGAATGAAGCCGAAAAAGAGAACTGGCAGAATAGAGCGACCCGCGGACGCCGACGTGATGAGTGGGTACGCAGCACGTCGACGAAGCGGGGAAGGTAACTGCGCGTGCGCAACGCCCAATGCCACCCCGGTGAGCAAGCCACGTACGTATGGCGAACCGCTAGGAACGAAGCCGAGATGCAGGCATAAACGATGCCCGTACGTGTGAGTGCCATGTCCCGCGGGAATGGCGTCGGCGCGCGGGCTGCAGAACGGCAGAACAATAATATGTAACATGTCGCATACCCACGAAAGATTGGCGATAAAGCAGAAAAATAAAAGGAAACACAAAAGACAGAAACCCCGGGCGGACGCGCGCGCACCGCAGAAACTCCGTGTCTGCGTCTGACCGTATCCATCCGTTCGTTCGGCGCAGAATTTCTTGCCCCCCTGCCCCAGAGGCTGCAGCAGGTACTCGCCATATGAGCGCCAGTACGAGCGAGCACGCAGCACGCAGAATTAGAATTACCAGCCCCGGACACTTGAGCCCGCGTGTGAGGAGTCCGCAACGCCTTCGAGATGCGCTAGCGCGTGGTCGTGCGAGACGCAGTCAGACCATGCTGCCGTATAACGAACGAAGAGCGTATTCGCCTACGCCGAGCGTCAATGCGGAACCGCGCGCAGTTCCGACCACCCGCATACTGATCACGGGGCGGGGAGTGGACGCCTTCGGAATGCGCTGGTGGGCTGCGGAACGAGGCAACGAGTAAGGCGCCAACGAGCAAGCCTAGTCCTACCCTGCTCGGCGCCAACTCGGGCGCCAATAAATTGTTCCAACGTGCGCACGACGTCCACCACCATGGAAAAGTGAAACGAAACCAAATTAAATGAGAACGAAACGCGCGCTCGCCACTCAACAGATAGACCCAAGTGCCACACCCATCTCCTCCCTCCCATCCTCCGTCTGCTTCCACTTTGCCTTCATTATTGCCATCACCCCAAGCCAGGTAGATCCAGTGGAGGCGTTGGAAGCGGATGGCGGGGACCAGGAAGGGCTGTTGTCGTCATTTTGTTGGGATATTGCTGACAGCTGTTGCGGCGGGTGCGCGGCGGCGGGAGAGGGCGGACGACATTGGAGGAGAGAAGGAGCGTGGCTGACAGCCGCCATCAATTAGGCTTGCCGCAGACCGCCATCATCAAAAGCGAGAAATATTCGCATGGGGTCAATAGCTCAAGAAATTGAGGAGGTGTCTTGGTCTCGTCCACACCTCCATCTGTTGGGTCTCATTTGTCCCGCAGAATGGAAATATTTCAGCGTTCGCTCACTCTGGTGCCACTCAGTCTCGACTTGGAAGTATCGCGCTGGAAATATTCCCCTGATTCACACTGTCTGCAGCCCATGAAGCAACCCCCAATGCAATCTTATCGCCCTCACCGCGACTACCGGACTCGAACACCCTGCCTACCAGAGCCCAGGCCCATCGTGTTCCCTCTCGCACATTGACAAAACTGCGAAGAACGCTGGAGAGCTTCACTCTACTTATGAACACTTCACGAGATATCGTGCTCTGGGGTTAGATAGTTTCGCCGGCCCTCGGACGAAGCCCAACGCCAAGCAGTGTCTCCAGAAATTCTCTCCAACCTTCAATCCCTCTTTCAATTCTGCATCTGCTTCCTCGGTGCGGTGTTGATGTTGTGGCCATGGACCTCTGCCTCTCGCACGATATGGTCGCGGGAATTGGGCTGTCCACATCGGCGCAGGACAAGTTCTTACTCGCAGCTTGACATCTGGCTTCCGTCATCGTGCCTCACATCACGAAACTTTCGACCGAAGAACCTTTCAAGCTTCAGCCTTGACTTTTTTTTCTTGCCTGGGTCCACCAATATTACTGTGCTCTCAGTTCTGGAAGCTCCTTACATGCAAAGATTCCAACTCTTCGTTCGATGCATTGGCTAGACTGTTCACGGTGCATGCGCCAACTTCTCCCCGCCGCTAGGGCTGCCTCCTCTCCTCACCTGCAACGTCCCGGAACCGGTACCGAAACATCGGGCTATCTTGAATTCGGCTGGGCTGGAGTGACCTTAAAAAACTGGGCCTCGCGCTGAATGGAATCCGAACGCCAGCCAACTTTCCAGCCTTGCCCCAATTCAACTTGTGATTCTCTTTCACCTTTCTTATCAACTTACCTGCACCCCCCAATTCCCGTTTCGCATCGAAATTGGCCTCATTCCCCTTGTTCGAGGTGCACGCGGCTTGCCGGGGACCATCATCATCAAAAGCAAGAAAATATTCAGCTGGGTTTGACTGTCGATGCGGGTTACGCCTGGAGAAAGGGACCTTACCTCTTGGGCTTAAGCTTCTCTGCGCGTGACCATGATGAAGACGGTGGAAATCACAAGTGCAGCAGCTTCAAGCAATTTTCAAAGCTTTCAAATTCAACCCTCAGCGCGGCTCGCTCTGTGTTGCGGTTTCTTGTTCGATACCGGTAGACTTCATCCAACTCCTCCGATACGGATGCTATGAATACTAAAAAATTAATCAGGCGGAGCAACACCGTCCTTGAAAATTCGCATTGATAGGTTTCGTCTCAAAACTCAACTGCTCTCTAATTCTACACCCAATCTGGGGCTCCAGCTCCCCGCGACATAATCCTTATTGGACTATGCGCAAAATCCGTAATAGTCCTCCCTGAGATTCAACTTTGGACTCCCGTTAGACTTGAGTTACTAACCCATTATCGCACGGTGCTTGTCAGGCTTCCCGAAGTTAAAAATCCTAGGCCACAAGTTCAATATCCCACTGATCCTCGCAATCACGGCCTTCCTCGGCTTCGGGCTCTCCAGAGAAAAAGCAGCGCTATCAACGCATAAAATAATGGGGTCGCCCACGTCACTTCCACGAGCCCTTCCACTCCTTCTTTGATCCACCTCCTCGCGGGATTTGGTTCTCTGGCCTTTCCACCGGCGCAACAGCTTCAAGTCCAACTGTCTAAACAAGCCTCGGGAGGAAAAGCGAATCTTCTGTTCCCCAGTCGGCTCAGGGAATTTATCTCTTAGGTTTCTCTATGCTTGCGATTCACCCTCGAATTCAAACATCCACTGCCTACGTGGTACCAGCTTCAACAAATCACAGCTGTTCCTAAAAAGAACAAGAGCGTGGCGGGGCGCTTCGCGCCCCACCACTTCGATTAAAGCCCGGGTGTTGTCGTTCTCGGAGAAGCATGAGAGCGGTTAAGTTCCAGAAATAAGGCTGTTGAGTTTATTTCAAGTCAGGCCTTGGCCTGAACTCAGAATCCCTCAGCATCGCATTGGAACAATCTCGGAGAAGCATGAGAGCTGTTAAGTTCCGGAAATAAAGCTGTTGAGTTTATTTCAAGCCAGGCCTCGGCCCGAACTCAGAATCACTCAGCATAGGAACAAAGTTCTTGGCTGCATTATCAGTGTGCCGCGCTGAAGTGCGGTGCCATCAGCGGAGCTTAAAAAGCTTCAGACAGACAGGCTTAATTTTATAAAGAGTAGGATGAGACTTAATTTTTTCTTCTCCGATCGCTCCCAAAACTCGTCCTTGAATTCGGACGAATGTCCCCGGACTAGTGTCGCCGCCGAGTGAGTTGAGCCGACTCGGAGTTCGAGTTCGTAACTCGATGACGACTCGAGGAATCGAGTTGTGTCCAGCTGGCTCCTTTTGGCTCCTTTTATCCGGATTTGGCCAAAAAACATAGACCAGCTAGCTCTCAACTCGAGTCCTTTCGGAAGAATTTCACAGGTTTTGAAGGAGGGTATGCATATGGTAACAACAATTCTTTTTTTATCGACCCCACATCCGACTTTTGAATCCCGAGCCCTTATATTTGTGGAGAAGCTGCGGACCGCGCCCGTGCTGATGATCACGCTCAACATAAGACGCCGTGGATCGCCGCTTTCCGCTTCCATATCCTCTTCGCGCCTGTGCTCCTTCCTACACTTCCGTGCTGCTCCCTTCCTCCCTTTCCTGTGCCGCTCCTGCGTTCTTCAATCCATAATCAATTTTTAAATTATTGAGACCGTCTCGTCATATTACCCGAGTCTTATCCGGAAGATGTCCCACAGGAAGCCCAGATACAGATCTATTTGATGGTGCGAATATGAGACGTCGCGGAGGAAAAGAACAGGAGCCTGTGACAGCGAAAACTCACAGGACCTCTTCAAATATAAAGTCTTGGTGAGATCCAAATGCCACGACCGTTTCCCCACATGCCCCGCCAACAGAGAATAACAGAAGTTCGCTTGGACAATATCTCGATGTGTGTTACTATCACAGCCAACACCCTCGATATCCTTGTGGCCTCTCTCAAGATCTCTGGCATGGAAGCTATTTCGAATACCATACAGTCACTCCTAAAATTAGTGCAGGTATATTTTCAGATGAATTAGTATTTTCAGGGCTCTGAATTGAATGTCTAGACCACCAAAAGGAATCAGAGCGAGTGTACTGAGTTGCTGGAGCACACTCACAAGTTGCTTAGTGCGATTATCGGGGTCTATCTCAAATCAGATACCGGTGCAGATCTAGCTCCAGGCACACTGTCGCAGGTCACTCACTTTACCAGGTACTCTCCCATCTTGGGGAACCCATTCTTGTATCTGACCAAATTAATTGAGGACCCTGCACAAGATTCATACTTTTGTTGAAGCCCTACAAACTGGGAACAAGTTCAAGGGATTTTTCCGACAGGGCGAGCTGAATGCACTACTCAAGGACTGCAAAGCAGGATTGCAACAGGGGCTTGATTTCTTCCAGGTGAATATCTTCCACGTTCAAAAATAAGACAGGTTCACATTGCGGCACAGATCAAGTCCGTAGATATTGTGAAGGATGCCAGAATGATGCAACAGCATGCTGAGATTAGACATCAAGAGGTACTCAGCATTATTGAGACAATGCCGAGTTCCGATTCAGCATCATCTGTATGTGAGGGCATTCTTTGGTAGGAGGAGTAATAACATGTGCACAGATTAGCAAGATCTATTCCGGCTCATACGCAAGGTGATCCCAAAGAGTGCCATTTTATTCATCTGCTGATGGGGACCCTAGCTCTAACTCAATCACTATGCTGCCATCGGAGCCCAAAATATTCCATGGTCGTGAATCAGAGCTCGCAGATATACTCAAACATTTCAGCGAAGATGCCCCACGAATTGCTATTTTAGGTGCAGGTGGCATGGGAAAGACCAGTTTGGCAAGAGCTATCCTACATCATCAAGAAATTATTACCAGGTACCAAGGAAACCGATTCTTTGTTGCTTGTGACACTGCATCAAGCAAGGTGGAACTTGCAGGTCTCATTGGAGCCCATCTAGGAATTAAGCCAGCCAAAGATCTGACTCGCACAGTTCTGCACCACCTTTCGGATAGTCCACCCACATTGTTAATTCTTGATAACCTCGAGACAGTATGGGAGCCGGCTGAATGCCGCAAAGAGATTGAGGAGTTCCTCTCCCTCCTTACAGATATAACCAGTCTAGCATTGATGGTGTGTACTTTCTTCTCTTTTCCTGCCCCCATTTTACTCATAAAGCCCAAGATCACAATGCGAGGAACTGAAAGACCCTCCAAGATACTGTGGACACGGCCATTCTTACTCCCTCTGCCACCCTTGTCACAAGAGGCTGCCCGAAAGATGTTTATTGATATTGCAGATGAAAGGCACTCAATGGAGGAAGTGGACCAAGTCCTAGGGCTCACAGACAATATGCCACTCTCAATCAACCTTCTTGCCCACCTGGTGGATGCGGAAGGCTGCACTGCAATCTTGTTGCGCTGGCACAAGGAGCAGACCTCAGTCATCTCTGAGGGTTATGACCAACGATCCAATCTCGAATTATCCATCTCGCTTTCCCTTGCAAGTCCCAGAATCACATCTGTGCCTCACTCCCAGGAGTTATTGAGTCTGCTGTCAATCCTCCCAGATGGGCTTTCAGATGCAGAACTGAAGCAAAGCCGACTTCCTATTCAAGATATTCTTGATTGTAAAAGGGCATTGCTTCGCACTGCTGTTGCCTACACTAATGATCATAAACGGCTGAAAGCTCTAGTACCAATCCGGGAATACATGAGAAAATTTCTCCCACCAACAGATAAAATGATCAGACCTCTCCTCAAACACTTCAAGGAGCTCCTGCAAGTGTATGCAGCCAATGGGGGGGAACAATCAGCAGCCTTCTGCATTGAAAGACTAACCTCAAATTACACAAATATCTTGAATATCATCCAAAATGGGCTACAACCAGGGCATCCTGATCTAGCAGATAGCATGTCCTCCACAGCTGATTTCAATCGATTCAGTGAAAATATTGGCAAAGGGATGATACCTTTGATGGATGAGGCAATTGCCCTGCTGCCCCACTCAGGGGATCATCGTGCCAAGGCATATTTTATGAGTAGACTATTTGGTTCACGGAAATTTCAGTCAATCTCCCACCCGGAAACAATGATTGCTCAGACTTTTGAGCACTTCAACAATTTCAGTGATCCTGATTTGAAATGTATGTTCAATTATGTTCTCGGTGCATCCGCTGTATAATGGGTACTGATAGAACCATCTTATAGCTTACCTTCACAATGCTTTAGGATATTATTACTCAGAGCTTGACATTCCCGCGGCTCTAAAACATTGTCAAATAGGCCTCTCCTTGGCAAAGTCACATGGAAACATCAAAAGACAATCCACAGCCCTTTTTCGCCTTTCGCACATCAAATGGTGTACTGGTGACTATATTGCTAGCTACACCTATGCACAGGAGATGCAGAGACTTGCAAAAATCAGTGGAGATTTGCAAGGAGAGGCACAAGGACTATTCAATGAAGCCATGTGTTGCCGAGCTTTGGGTAATTATGGTGGATGCATATTTCTAGTCACGAGGGCAGGTGCCCTTTTAGAGCTGTGTGGTATGTCCCACGGGGACATGAACTATGCCATTATGAATTGCCAGGCAGAGGTTCATGTGCTCAAATCAGAGTATGATCATGCTTGTGCCATCTATAAGCAACTCCTACAGACCTATCAAGCAGGTGAGCTATATTATGAAGGTTTCGCCCTCATGAATATTGCTGCAGTTGAGGTCCTCATGGGAGTTCCATATAATGAGGTCCAAGAGAGGATTGATGCATCACAAGCTATTTTCAACAAAATTGGAAATAAAAAGATGATGACTGCGTGTCACACCATCCAGGCTGACCTAAATCTCAGAGAAGGGGATATGTCGTACTCGCTGTTCTATGACTGCCTCAAATTTAGTTGGCGGCAGTTTTTTGAGGCAGTGAGTTATTGCCTAGAGAGACTGGCCGATGTCACTCGCTGGAGCGCACATCATGATCCCTCATGGAGTATAGTCTTACTTGCACACTCTCTCAGATCAAAGGAGAAACTAGGAATGCACAAGGCTTTGCAATTTATTGGAGATGTCCACCTCATTGAGAACGACGAAATCACCGCTGTCAGCCTGTTCACCGTTGCCTTGGAGGGGTTTACCTACATGGATGTCCACTGCAGCAGAGCAGAATGCATGCTCCGACTTGGGGACATTGCCAAGAGGAACAGTGATGTGCAGAGGGCACTAGAACTCTGGGAAATGGCAAGACCCTTGTTTGAGCGCTCATCGCAGGCCAAGAGAGTTGAGGACATTGACCAAAGGATTGGTGGTATCAGTGAGCAGGTGAAAGAGCAGTACCGAAAGAATTCGGCTCGCTTAGCCGAGGTCAATCTTCCTGTGAGTAAGGTGGAGCATGATTACGATGATCTGTCTGATGCTGAAGATGTTACCTTTGAGGAAGAAGAGGTGGATCCGCGTGTTATCTGAGCTTCGAGCTGTCTTGAAATATTTTTCTATATTCAATTTTTTTTTTGTATTTATGCGTACCATCTTGTACTAACACCTTTGGAATTCATCTATTTATTCATCAGCATGGCCAAGGGAATGGTGCCCTCGCTTCGTCTTAATCTCCCTCGATCCGGCTTCGTATATGATCACTGGGCTGCCTGAATATGGGCAACAATGTGAAATTCTTCATGAAGACCTTTGGAATGCGGGACTATCAAAGAAGTTGCCCCGGACAAGATCACGCGCGGAACCGACAAATATACGCAATGACACCCGCAGGAGCCACTAGCCTTCTCCGCCGTCGCCGCATCAGCCCTCACGCACACCGCAAAACAAAGAAAATTAAGCTGAGTGAAGTGTGCCTGAAAAGGAAAGTGTGAGATTCATCATCGAAAATATTGGCGAAACCAGCAGTTTCTGGGACAATTAGAGCCCAAGGTGAAATGACTGCCCGAACCAGCCGCACTGTATGTAAGACACCGCGAAACAAATTGTGGTTTCGGGTGCGGTCTTGGTGGTGGCCGAAACTATAAGTGCATTTGGGAACTCAGATTACCGGACACCCGTGTTGGAAACTGGACACTACTAGTGAGTAACGGAAAGCCTCACTACGTTGTGGTTCACGAGTGTATTCACCTGGACACTACTAGTGAGTAACGGAAAGCTATACTACGGTTAGCTAGAGTATTGTATGGTGAATACTAGACGACTTACCCTCACTACGTTGTGGTTCACGAGTGAGGGCTTGCCAGCGCGTCCGTCACGGATAACGATCCCGTGACGTGACGCACGCGGTCACAGCAGTTTGCCGTTGTACACAAGACAGCGTCCAACACACCCCCTCAACGCAAACTGCAGCTAATCACCCCCTCACGCCAGATACACTCTGCACCCCCTGAACTCCGAGCACCCCCTCAAGCCAAACCCAGCGCAGCGCGGTGACGCAGGAAGTCCGCGGTGGGCAATGGTTTGGTGAGGGTGTCAGCAACGTTGTTCCTTGAGTCGACGCGGGGCAATCGGATTTTTCGTTTCTCGACGGCGTCTCGTATGTGGTGGTACCGGTTTTCGATGTGCTTCGCACGCGCGTGGAAAGACTGATCGTTGGCCAGGATAATAGCGCCGTTATTGTCGCAGGAGATGGGGGTGGGTGCGTCGACGTCGACGGTGATTCTGCGGGTGAGCATGCGCAACCAGCAGGCCTCCTTGGCAGCCTCTGATGCTGCAATATACTCAGCTTCCGTCGATGACAAGCAGACCGGCTTGATTTTCCTAGACGCCCAAGATACGACGCCGGATCCGAGCGAGAAGCAATAGTAACCCTAACCCTAACCTAACCCTACCATGATGGACTTGCGCGCGTCGGGATCCATCTGGAAGTCGGAGTCGGAGAAGGCGAGGAGTTCGATGGGGTTCATCCCGCCCAGGACAAGGCCGAGGAGGCGCGTGCCGTTCAGGTAGCGCACGACTCGAATCGCTGCGACCCAGTGGACGACGCGGTAGCAGTCGAGGAAGGTGGACAGCTTGCTGACAGCGTGCGCAATGTCGCTCCTGGTCCCACCCGCGATGTAGGCGAGTACGCCAACGAGTTCGCGGTAGGGGATGAGTGTGAGGCGGGCCGCGAGCTCAGGGGAAAGGACCTCGGAGGGAGAGGGGCGGCAGAGGACGAGGCCGGGTTCCATCGGCGTCGCGACGGGGTGCGCGTCGGTTTGGTGGAATAGGGCAACAACACGGTCAATGAGGGCGGTCTGGGAAAGCGTAATGGTGCGTCGCTCGGGGTCGCGGACTATCGCAGTGCCTAGACAATATTTGACTTCGCCCAGGTCCGTGATTGCCCATTTCGACCGAAGCTGCGTCTTGAAATGCTCGTTAGCGGCGGCGTCACTCGCGGCACAGAGCATGTCGTCAATGTGTACCGCGACGACGTTGGTGGTGCCGCCGGTGCGGCGCACATATATGCACCACTCGCAAAGCAGGTGCTTGAAACCCCACTCAAGCATCGCGTCGTGCATGGTTCGGTTCCACGCGCGTCCCGCCTGTTTCAGCCCGTACAACGACTTAACGATTTTCCACAGCCAACCTTCCTTGCCGCTCTCCTCGAAATGCTTGGGCTGGCGCGAGTATTTGATCTCGTCCGGTGGAAGGTCGGCGTTGAGGAAGGCGGTTTTGACGTCGACTTGCTGGATGTCCCAACCGCGGGACGCGGCGACGTGCAGGACGGTGCGGAAGGACTCGAGGCGGGCGGTAGGGGACGTGGTCTGGGTGTAGTCGCGGCCATATACTTGACGGTACCCTTTTACACAGTATCGCACCTTGTTTCTCACAACCACTCCCGACATGTCGCGTTTGCGAGTGTACACAGGTTTAACGTCGAGTATCGTCTTGTTGAGAGGAACGGATGAGGGCGGGACGAGCTCGTAGACCCCCATGTCCCTGAGCGTGCCGAGCTCCTCATGCGTCCCCTCCACCCACTTGTCGGCGTCGGCTGATGACATAGCCTCGGCGTACGTGCGGGGATTGTCGGGGTACTCGACGTCTATAGGGTGGTCAGCGATGCACGCGTTGAGCTGGGACCAGATCCTCTCTTCCTCGCCGTCGTCGTCCTCAGGAGTTGCGGTGATGGTCTCGGCAATGTCCTGGAGGATTTGGCGCTCGCCATGGTCTTCTGCTAGTGGGTCGTCGATGGCGGTATTCGCGGCGCGAGGGCGGCCTGGCCGGCGTTCGCGCGAGGAGCGACCCAGTGGGGGCGGCGGAGGAGGGGGAAGAGGAGGAGGAGGAGGACCAGCGGGGATGGGTGCCGGGATGGAACGGCTGATGTCTGAGGCGTCCGGTGGGGCGGAGGTCGACATCTTGGGGTCGTCGCAAGACTGGTCGTTGGGAACGCCGGCCGCACCGGGGGTGACTAGGCCCCGGGCTGCCAGTCGCGCTACCTTCGACTTGTCGAGGACAACTTTTTCGACTTGGAAAGATTCAATGAAACGTACGTTTATCGAATTGAAGATTTTGCCCGTTTTCCGCTCCCAGCAGCGGTAGGACTTGGATTGGGGGGTGTAGCCGATCATGACGCATTCAAGTGAATGGGCGTACACCTTGGAGTTGTGCTCTTCGATGAGAACGAAAGCGCGGCAGCCAATTTCGCGGAGGTGAGCTAGGTTCGGTTTGGTACCCTCAAAACATTCGTGCGGAGTGCGACCACCTTGCGACTTCGAGGGGGATCTGGCGTGTAAGTAAGCTGCGGTAACACAAAACTCATCCCACATGTTTGCGGGGGCGTCGCAATCGATGCGCATCGCGCGAGCTTTCCCGTGGATGGATAAGTGAAAACGCTCGACCTTCCCGTTCTGCTTCGAAGTGTAGGGCGCGGTGTATTTGATTTCAATCCCGCGCTCGCGGCACCAGTTCTCGAAGTTGGTCGATTTCAGCTCGCCATTGTCGATGCTGAAGCAGCCGACGCGAACCCCCGTTCGCATCTCAATCGCTAACTGCCACGCCATGAGGTACTGCAAAGCAACGTGTTTATTGGCGACAGGAATACACCAGCCCCGCGAGCTGTAGTCGTCGACTATGTCCAGGGTGTATTCGTTCCCGCTTCTCGATTTGACTTTTATGTGCCCACTCATGTCCACATGCACCTGCTCGAGACGTCGCGTCGACTTGGGTCCTTCACGGACTTTCGGTATGAGTGCGCGAGTCTGTTTTCCGCGGATACATGCGTCACAAATCGGAGCATCGGATGAAGTGTCGAGATTCATACCGTCGACAGCGTCATTCTGGTAGAGGTCGGCAACGGCTTGGTGGTGCGCGTGACCGAGACAGAGATGCCAGCTACGCAGGTCGCGCAACGCGGCGGTGGCGACGGAGGCAGTGGGAGGGATGGCGGGAGAGCAGGCCATGCGATAGAGTAGGCGGGTCGGGTGGACGGAACCCTTGCAGACGATGCGGAACTGAGTATCGGTTACCCACACCGAGTCTTCGTCAAAATGGAAGGTATATTTCTTCTGCTGACAAACGCGGAGGACGGAGAGGAGGCGAATGGATGCCTTGGGGGCGTAGAGAGCGAAGTCGACGGAGAGTTTGTCGGTTGCGATCGTGCCGATGCCCGTTGCATACACTGCGCTGCCCTGGAAGCCCTTGATGGCGCGCGGAGGGATCTCCCTGAAGGTGAGGAAGTCGGAGCGGCAAGGGGAAACGGAGACGTTCGCGCCGGAGTTGACGAAGATATCACAGTCCGACCCAGCGGCGTCTGCCGAGGCGACCGTCCAATCGTCCCAGTTCAAGGAGGCATGCAGCTCCGAGCCATCGGCGATCCATGTTTCCGCCCGGTAGATTTCCTCGCTGGACGGGAGCTCGTCGGTGCGCAGGTTGTAGCCGTTGGCGAAAGCGGTGGCGGCAGTCGGCTCGAACGAGGGCTGAGGCGGAGTAAGGAGGAAGTCTTCCTCGCCGATGGTAATGTAGGTGCGGCCGTCGGGGTATTTTTTCACTCCCGAGGGTTTCACGGTCGGCGCGGCAGCGGGAAGGGGAGCAGCGGCAGCGGCGGGTGGGGTACTACTCTCTTTCGCCAATCTGTCTGCCCGCGCCTTCTGTTGCGCATCGCGGATAGGTTTTCCCTCCATCCCGCCACCTGGGGCCGTGCAATAGGGCCAGGTGTGGGTTTCGGGCTTCGGGCAGGACGGCGTCGTGCAGGATTCGCGGGGGCGATCCTGACGAGGGCGGCCCTGCGCGGCGTAAGCTGTATTCGTCGTCTGCTCATCTGGGCCGTCGATTTTCTGGAGGTCGTTGAGGCGATCGAGTAGGGTGGCGAGATCAAGATTGGGTAAAGCGAGAACTGTATCGACGAAGGCGCGGTTGTCGCGGTGCAGCGCAGCGAGCAGACCAGCGAGCAAGAAAGAGTCGGGGTCGACCGTCCCCGCAGCCCAGATGGCCGAATTAAGGTCGGTCATTTGCTGGATGGTTGTAGTGAAGGTTACGGGGTCGGAGGAGAATCTACAAGAGACGAATTTACGCATGGCTTTGATTTGCCCGATCGGTCCGCATTCCTCGTGTCGCGTCCGGAGGGTCTCCCAGATTTCCGACGCGGTGTTGCATTTTACAAAGAAGTTGCGTTCGGATTGCGTGCAGATGGTGGTGATGAATGTGCGCACGACCGCGTCGGAGTCTTTCCAAGCGCGGTGGTGGCCAGGGTACATGTTGAAGGAGGGGCATGGGTTGGGGTCGTCCTTGTCGTCACCAAGAAAACGTACTGCGCCCGGTTGCATCATCAAGTCGAGTCGAGCCTTCAACGACCATTTCTGCCAGTTCCCCCGCTCGAGCGCCAATTTGTCGTCTTCCGTCCATTGCGACACGGAGAGCGAGAAGGGCTTGGGTACGGGTCCCATGGCGGATACGTGGCCTGATACCGAGCTGTGCATGCCCGGGGGCCAGTACGACGGGGCATTCCCGGGGTATTGGAATTGCGCAGGGTGATGGTGGAGCGAAGCGTTCGACGAAAAGTGCGACGGCGTATACCACGGCTGCTGGGGAGGAGGTTGTTGGTAGCCGCCCATGGGGTAGAAGTTCGGCGGCGGGGGCATCTGCATCGGCGGCGCCTGGAATTGTGGTGGCGGCGGGGGCGGGCGCGTTGGCTGGTGCTGCTGGTGCTGCTGGTGCTGCGGGCGAGCCATCGGCGGGACGGCGCCGGGGTGCATATGCGGCGGCAGGTCGCGATGCTGACGCGGAGGGACGTGCTGGGGAGCCGGAGGAGGGACGTTCGTACGCGGGGGCTGAGTCGGCGTTTGCTGCGGGTACGCGGGCTGCTGCTGCGTGAAGAACGGTCCGGGGTTCGGCTGAGGCGGTCCCCAGGGTTGGAAGAAAAGATTCCCGGGGGATTGGTGCTGCTGGGGATTCTGGAAAGACATTCGCGCGTCGGGGCGTTTGTCGAGATGTAAGGATGTTGTATTGATGCGCGCTGCGCGTATGTCAAGAACTTCAAAAATCACCAGCTCGCGGGTATAGTCCTAGGGCGTCCGGAGTCCAAACTGCGTGTGTCGTCAACACAGGCAAAGGCCCATAACCTGTTGGAAACTGGACACTACTAGTGAGTAACGGAAAGCCTCACTACATTGTGGTTCACGAGTGTATTCACCTGGACACTACTAGTGAGTAACGGAAAGCTATACTACGGTTAGCTAGAGTATTGTACGGTGAATACTAGACGACTTACCCTCACTAGGTTGTGGTTCACGAGTGAGGGCTTGCCAGCGCGTCCGTCACGGATAACGATCCCGTGGCGTGACGCACGCGGTCACAGCAGTTTGCCGTTGTACACAAGACAGCGTCCAACAACCCGGTGTGGCCGGATCGTCCCCGATCATGCCCGATCGTAACCGCGGCTATCAGCGGGTGAGATGCCGCACTGAAATGATACGGCATCGCGTGGGCCGGTTGTATAAACTATCGTGTTGGACTCGCTGTACTTTGTAACAAGCTACTGAACCAGGGGTAGCTCCTTGATATGATATGACGTGTTTGGTCTACGGTGAAACAATCCCCTCAATTATTGCAGTTGAAAGATGCCCCTATTTAGTGGACTTGGAGAATGGTCGAAGGAACAGGAAGCAGTCGTATATTGTCTACGGCGTGATGATTTTCGATGTTTAACCTGTAGCACCGTTAGGTTTACTTCGAGTGGCCTACAAGAAAAGTAGCCCAGTCGGAACATGACCTGAGAATAATTAATAATAAACAAGGTGAGCTACAACTTACAAGAGCTATGTAACAGAACCCATTAATCTTACTTCTGCCGGTGTTCATCTCAAATAATTCATGAAGAGGTCGCAAGATGGCCAGAGTCCTGCAGCGATTCAACTGGACAACATCAATGCCATCAAACCCCGCTTTGATTTGCCGCGCTGCCGCCGATGTGCACAGCCCCACCCGGTCTCCGGTATTCTGAGTTCCCAAACTTTGTGGAAACTATCGGGTTTGAAAAGTAAATGTTTCGTGTCAATGGCACCCGATCGCGCGGTTGAAAGCACAAGTTTTCAGCAGCATTCTCGACTCAACCTAAGTAAGTTGTGGCTAAAACTGGTGGTATCGGAGCGGCCGCGTATAGTCAGTCCCAGGTTGCAGATGCCATGCACATTGTCGGATTCAAGGGGCCTCACCAGAGGAATAGCAGGCTGGGTATTATGCAAACTCGAAAGCACATATTTATTACATTGCTTTGAGGGACGCGGAATGGTTCTTGATATCAGATGGGTGAAGTGGGATTGGATTCGGACAGACGTAGCACTGCGTTTTCCAGTTCACGCGCGCGACGCAGCTAGTATGCTGGGAGCCGCCAGATATCGACGACAACATTCTGCTGAGTTAGATAATTCTTGGATGCGGGCGAGGTGGAAAGTGAGCTCGGGGGAAAGGCGAGGTCACTTAGGACGTTGAGAGCATATTTACTGAAAGAACGAAGGCGTAGATAGAAATGAGAACGGAGAAATATTATTGGCAAGGGATTCCGTAGGCAGAGGAACAAATCATGAAGGGAGAATGGGAGCGGCGGGTCGAAAATAAGTAGAGGTAGCGTCCCGAGGTACATAAAGAAGTAGGAAAAGGCCACCAAGCATAGGCCGCCAAGCATAAAGTCAAGTTGACCGTCATTCCCAGGTTACAGTAGGCAGTGCTTGTGCGTGGGCCGGGCGTCCTGGAATCTGCAGCTGCGGTCGTACTATCTCTTCAGGGTACAGGTCTTTCGTCGGCGGGAGCGTTCATGGAGTGGTGAAGCACCCCTCGCGGCCAGCGTCCTTGATCCATCGCGTCCCATGACAAAGCACGATTGAAGCCTTGAGACAATCCACGGCGATATCTTGAAGCCCCGATATCGTCCGCAGCCACAAGAATCATCCCCGACGAACAGCGGACCTGGCGACACAGGGAGTGCACTGAGAGGTAGGAGGGGTGCTGTATGGACCGAGCCCTATAACAAGACTACAGGTGCCTGGGACTGAGGGGGGAGCAGCGCTGTATTCCGATGTACGTGGGCGTTACGTGAGTCCATGCGTGTGAAGCGGGGTAGAGGATGTGCAAAGAGGAATATACGGGAGGAGGGAATAGGGGTAGGAGTGGAAGGGAGACGAAACGGTAGACGAAGGAAGGAAGGAAGTAAACGGAGGGGAAGGGGAGGAGGGGAGGAGGGACGTCTGAAATCATATGCCCGTGCCCGAGGCCGAGATCTTGCGGCATTGACAGTGTCGTCGAGGTTGACGAAGCACGCGGAGCGAGGCGCTACCTACGCTGTTGCCGCTCGAGTTGGCGGAAAGCCGAGCCTGCGGCCGGTAGCCGTCCAAGCTGTGGCCGGAGACGGGCGCCTAGATCGACTTTCGAGGCAGGAAGCTTTGGTGCTAGTCCAGCGGGATCGAAGCCAGGGAGCAGGTGTATTTGCAGCGTGGAAGGCCAGACTGGGACGCGAGCGCGGCATCGAAGGGCTTCACGACGCGACGAGATCTTGAAGGTCGGACTTTCCATTGGTGCGCGACGACCAGATAGACGGTGTGGGTCGAAGGGGAGTGCGGGTAGAGGAGGGTAGAGGTGTAACGAGCAGTATACTGCGGCTACAAGAGCTTGGGGGCAAAGGCGGAATCGGAATGAGCGAATATGTGTTTGGCGAGGGGTGGAGGCACCGAAGGGCGGAGAGGGAATAAAGGCGGGGACAGAGTAAATGTGGGGAGGGGGTAAGCGGGGGAGGACGGCGATGGGTCCTCAGTCCTCGGTCCAAGAGCCTAGTGTACACGGGTGGGGCGTATAGCGCAGATGAACGAAAGAAGAACGGAACAGATCGGGACGTTGAAAGGGTGACGATGGGGACAGGTACGGGCACACCTGCCGGGGGATTGTTCTGGCAGTGGGAGCCATCTTCAATGGTCGTCTCAGGAAGCTTGCGGCTTGGGAGGTCCACGGCCCGTTCCCCCATCGCTTCACCAAGGCGAAATCGGGCAGCGGTAGAACGAGGGGGTACTCTCCATAAGTGTGTGTGAGTTGAAGGGCTAGGGATCCCGGCCTGATATCGCGATGTGGGAGTCCTGCGACCGAGTTTAGGCACCGGCGCGAAGGTAAGTGTGTAGCGCTTAAAGTACGTTGCGGGAGGGCGGTACCAGTGGGGTGGAGGTGCCCAGGATAGATGCAGAGAGGGTGAGGGCGGCGAGGAAGGCATAGGAGGACGGAGGACGGAGAGAAGCCGAGTGGCGACGAGGCGGGCGTCACGGCACAAGATGATGGCAGCAGAATAGTCAGAATTCCTGAATTCTGAATTAACAAACAAGCAAGAGCGGGAATGCGCGAGCCGGGGACGGGAAAACGAACGCACAGGAAGTCGGGTAAGTCAGTAGAGAATCGGGAAAGAGCAGCAAATGGAGGATTAGAGGTGGGAAGCGAGTCGCAGTGGACGCCGGGCCTGCATGGACATGAATACGGAATGAAGGAACGGGAGTTAGGATAACGCAGCAGCCCTTCCGCCGGGAAAAATACTAGCAACCGTCTGCGCCGGACGAGGCGCTTAAGCATCGGAATAAAGACTGGGGTGGAGACCGCGGCAGTACGCTGAACGTTGGTCAACGTTTGCGGTATGATGAATGGACGACGAAAGAAGGAAGCACCCGCAAAATTCTGAGTCCCGGCGCGGGCGGAGAATAAAGCCCGCGCGCGAGAGGCCTCCGGGATCTGCTGCACACCGAGCCAAGTGAGTGTCGTGCAAGATCCGACCCTAGGGAAAGCAAGCTGCTAGCGCTATTTCGGGCGCCAAAAAAACGGAGCATAGAACAAAGTAAGACGGAAATTTAAAGGAATGAGAATGAAACGCGCACGCACCACTCAAAAAATCGACCTAGTGGCCCACATCCATCTTCTCCCCCGCATCTCCTCCGTCTGCTTCATCGTTGCAATTGCATTCATTACCGCCACCGACAGGAAAGCCATTGGAAGCGGAGGCGTGGACGAGGCGTCGTCGTCCGAGTCGTTTGGCTGGGATGATGTAGTCTCTCTTGACAGACGCTCTATCATACTTAGCTCGTACCTCGCTTGACAGAGTCTGTTGGTTACCGCGTAACTTACCCGGTGGCCTGCGTTATTACAAATCATCCGCTTTCGGACATCACGTGTAGGATTAAGCGACGCGACTTGGATGCGTTTGGAGATACCCATGATGTTCGGACGTGAATTGAGGGTGTAAGTCTCCTTTTACTGGACACAGATAACTTCTTGAGGGTTTTCTGGAGTTCCCCGAGCCACACACCCCCAATATGAATATCTTTGGGCGATTTTGTTCTATTTTCGGTCCACTTCCCAAAAACTATCCTTCGACGGGAGGGAAAAGGGCGGACTCACCATAAATAATACTTTTTAGCAAGATGGGGCAGCTCTGGGAACATATCCGAGCAAGGCAACCCGAGAAACGCGTCGAGACGCGTCTCGCTAAGGGCTTGTTTGGGCGTGCATCCGTGATGGTTACATAATAACGCAGGCCACCGGGTAACGGACGCGGTAACTAACAGACTAGGGATGATGCGGACGGACGACATTGATGCACAGTGCGTGGCTGTGTTGAGGACAGCCACATCAATGCGGCTTGTTGCGAACTACCATCATCACCCGAGGAGAATATTTAGCTGCGAGTCAGTAGCTCAAGAAAGCTGGCTACACCTTTCGAGCTCATACAATGGGTACATATCCTCTATATTCTGACCTCCTCTGTGACTTAAAAGGGAAATATTCTACTCGCTCCCTTTTCACTCGGTCCCGCACATCGCGCAGAAAATATTAATTGCTGCCCTTGAGTCCGTGGGCTCTAAACAGCCCCTTCAAGTGCTTAGCTGTTCTTCTCTCTCCCTCTGCCAGGATGCTTTTGGTATCGTTCATCCTGCACAACAAACCCAGCACTGGAACCTCTGGACTCGGCGGCGGGCGCACTCAAGCTTGAACCGACCGGTCAAGCATCTACTTCGAGTCGCCTCGAAACCATCTCTCGGCGATAGCCATGTTGGTTATCTCGTCAATGTTGTCTTATCGTTTCCAAAACTCAGCCTCCTTCCTTCGTCCCCGCGGATTTCGTGGTCCATCGTCTCCAAGTATTACCTTCAATTGGCTTTCTCAATCGCCGACGACTTCTTCACCCCACTTTCTGGTACCAACCTCATCCGACCTTCTCCTTTCCCATGTTCAATTCTCCTGCGCGAAGAAGGATCATACATACCTTCCTGCTCCAGACGCAAAAGCAAAGTCAAACTCGGCTCGTCCGCCGCGGCATCAAGAAATATCATGCTGGCGTCAAATGCCTTAAGGAGGGCGTGTTATCCCTCCCAAGCTCCACTTCCATTGTTCGTTGAATTCCGATGTGAGCCTCCGGTGTACTTCTGCCCATGCGCGGCATCAACGAAGATATACCACTCGATATTGCTGGAATCCCTTGCTTTGGTGGTTACGTTCGCGTCTCTGAGACCTTTCTGGCGTGGCTTTTCTCTAAATGTGCCTCGCTCCTCCCCGTCGATGTCGCTGTTGATCTGCCGCACGAAATCCTTGCCCCAACCCGCCCATAATAATGTGCATTGCGCTATCGTCTCCACTTCAACGATTAAGCTCCCGAATTCGCAGCTCTAATAAGTACACCCAAGCTCAGCAGGCCGGACCGGACACCTAAAGAATTCAAGAAACTCAGGCTGTTCTGTTCGCCTCCCTTTGCGCGACATAATACATTCAAGAAACGCGTTTAAAGCCCCAAAGAGTTGATTATTGCTGTGATCGTCGCATGGGCCCGGGCTGTGACTGCACATTTACCTTCAGGCTTTAGACTTATCCTACTGATGATGATACCGGACTTCACCTCGACAGCGACAGTTGACCTCTCGTCCGAAAGGCTCATCGAGGACTTCGGGACTTCTTGCCATAGTATTCCATTGCGTTATAGTCTCCGCTGCACAATTGACCTCTCTGCCGAATTCGCAGCTCCAACGCACTCCCGGGTAATTCTGGGTGACATGAGCCAGGTGTTCCGTTTGACCCGCATTATGCCACACTGTGCAGCATCCGTAATCCCGTGTTCAGTTGTCCAGTCTACATCGTGGATTTATCCGGGCTTCCTGCTTTGGCAATCCTAGATTGAGCTTGGGCCCGACTCTTTCTTTGGAGCTCCAGTCTCGCAGCTCTTTGGCGGAAGCACACCATCAACGTCGCTCAACACATCACTGAAGCTCGAACGAACACAAGAACCTTGTGCTTCTTTCCGACGCATTCAACTCGACGGCAACACAATGATTCAAAATTGGGACTCTCAAGTTCACACACTGCGTATAGACCAAGTGACCCCTATGTATCGTCTACACGTCTACGTGGGGCCTGAAAACTCTAACTTGTGTGAGAAATTGACTTTTTCTTGGTCTCTACAGTATAACAATTTCGAGGAACTACGGTAAAACCCAAAGGAAAGTGCGCCGCATATAACTTATAATTGGACCTGGGTACTGGAGAAAAGCCCTCAAATTCTTCGCATTAAGCAGACTTCGTGAACTTGGCGACACAGCCTGACCCGTCGTCTTGACATGCGCCGCTGGTCGCGGGGTCCGCAACACTGGAGCACAGTTATTGTTCAGTTTTGAACGCTGCACATACAAAGGGAAACATACATGGAAGGGACGTGTTCCGGGGCACCGGCCTTGGTGGGGAGATTTGGGAAAGGCGTAGAAGAACACGCCTGCTCGACATTGCTGAGGGTGAGGCCAGGAGGGAAAAAAGCCTTGGCTGCGCTGGCGGACAAGACTGGGGGTTGAGGAATGACGTCGGAGCAGTCGATCAATGTCGCCGCATTCTGACCAACGACCTGCATCTTCGCGAACGCCTTCTGGAAGGAGGAGGCCATGAATGCCTGGTTGTTGACGTTTGCTTGCCAGAGACAAGAGGTTGCGGCGTCGCGCGCTAGCAGAGAGTCCGACTGAAGGCGCAGCACGCCGGCAACCGCAGATTCAACCTCGCCCTGGTTTCCGCCTGTTCCGGGGAAGAGGGTACCCTTGAGTTGAGTCTCGACGAAGAACTGGGTATCGAAGACCGAGGGCGTCGAGTCAAAGGGCAACCCCGACAAGTTCGGGTCAACATCGTCGGCCCCGGCAATGGAGTGCCTGACATGAAGGTGAGTCATGAGTGAAATAACTGGTAGAAAATTGTTTACGATGAAAGGAGTGCGACAAGTTCTGCAGGGGTGAATCCGGCATCGGCCATGCGGGCGAGAATGGTCTTGACGTCCTCTTGATTAAGAAGACTTCAGATTAGAACGACTGTACTGATGCAAGGACGCACGAAAGGCCTCGGGGATTGTTCCATCTGGAGCAGGAGCTTTCGCATCGACGCGGCCGAACATGAACGTCGGGCGGAGGACACCGGGGCACCTCGTCAGGCTGACTGCAGCGGCAAACTGGATGCTAGGATAGATGTAAGCCTGGCCCCAGGCGTGCTGAAGGGGGGATCGTACAAATCGGCAACCCCGATAGTGTGCTTTGCGATGAAAGGCGCCTCGAGGTTGAAGGCATCAGCGATGCCGAGGTTGGCGTCGTAGGAGAGCTCTTGCTCCGCAAAAATGAAGATAGAGCCGTCTGCGCCAGTACTGTGACATTGGTTCAGTGTTATCATCAGAGGAGGGTTGAATTGCATATGTACCCGAAGCTTGATTGAGTTTTCGAAAATCCAATCGCATCATGGAAGGCAACGCGAAGGGCGGTATGGGCGGCGTCGCTGCAGGTGTCGTCGGCAAACATGTTCGTTTGAATGTCCTCGAGGACAGGGAACAGAGCGCAGCAGGCTAAGTTAGACACCACGTTACCGTCGGGGCATGCCACACGACGAGTGAGTGACGCTACAAAACTCTCATTAGTTCGACATACGCATTCAGAGAAGAGGTTCAACCGGTTGAAACAGTAGCGAGAGCAGCGAGCAGAGCAAACGTCGTGGACAACATTTCGACCAGGGCTCGAGAGCAGAGAACGGTCCTAATGAAGATGCCGTCCTGTTCATTGCGGAGGCGCCTTTATACCTTTTCAAGCAAATCTCACATTGATCCTCGTTGATCTGGATCGACGTCGCGACACTTTTTTGTTCTGTTCTCGCGGTCGATATACTTACTCCATGCGTATCAGTGCAGAAGGTAACAATGATAAGACCGGTTAGCCAACAAAATCTGAGCGAAAAAAAACAAACAAACCACGGTTGGATGATCCTCTGGGACATCGATGAGAGCGGAGTCCTGCCAATGATGGAGGCGTGAGGCCAACATATGATGCCTTCAAATTTTTCATCCACCGAAGTTACTGTATTGCTAGATATACCGTGTTACTATTCACCATCGGTGCCTCAAGGCACCATCGCTGGTGTCGCCAACAGTCGCCAACCTCAAGCCGTTAACTTGTTCTAGGCGAAAGACGGCAAGACGGTACAGATGTCTTCGACATATGGCTGATTCGTGATTGGCCACCGCTAAGAATAGATTGATTCGTTTGATATCGTCTCACGCAACTCGCATGGCACATCGAGGGCAGAGTGAGGGAGAGTTGAGTAAGTACTTACTGGGAGACAAGAGGAGTGCGGGACGGTAATCCCGAACACGCGTTGCCACATTGGGATAGAGAGCGGGGGCCTGATGTTCACTGAGCCACTTAAGTATATGCAACTATTTGCAGGAGGGGGTGACCTGGGATTGTTCAATTGGACATTGCTGTCAGTCTGGTCACTCATGAAGCTTGCACATACTGAGGAGGAACACACAAATAAAACATGGACGACAAAATATGATCTTCAACGTCGATGACATGATGCATCACTACGGTCCCCTTTCGGCGCGATATCACCCACGGCTCAGATCCTTAATATCTTTTCTTCTCGGATACATGGATAATTTGGGGGGGTTGATGCCCAAAGGAAGCTCTCTGATTTCCATTTAAGTTTATGGGATGAAAGAAAACATCTGGCTGATGCTGCGAGTTGGGCCGGGACCCCGGTCACAAGGCTGCGTTGTAACCCATGCATACACATCGTGTCAGAAATTATAGTTCCGCACTCCCGCACTCTTGTTCGGAGATGGGTAAAAGCTCGATCTCATAAAACAGATACCCGAGGTGCTGGGATCACCTGCTGTTGTATTTTCCCCGCCCTAGCCCGCGGCCGCCGAGTCCCGCAACCGGCGCTCCTAACAGGTTCAATGCTCGTGGTCCCGGCTGCCTGGGAGGCATGCGCAACTAAAAGGTTCCGCAACAGTTTGGAAGCTCTTGAAAGTTGAAACCTTTAGCGTCGGGAGCAGTATCTTTCAGGGTCGGCCCGCCCGGGCGACACCAAGGCGACGTCGACCTGCTTGGCTCCTGGATGTACTTGCTCTTACTGAATTTCAGGCGATAAAAATCGAGATTTTCAACCAAAGTCGAAGACGTTTCAGTTTGGAATTCAGGACGCAGAGGAATTTTGTGCAGGGCAGGCCAGATACATTCATCGAAAAAGGTCTTCTATAACGACAGGCCGATGTGCTAGGCACTAGTAGTGAAATTATACATGTGTAGGCAGGTTTCGTGAAATTAGCGACGCAGCCCGTTCCGTCGTCATCACGCGCGCCTTGGGTGGCAGGGTCCTGAACACTGGAGCCCATCGGCCATTTAGTTTTGGAAAGTTGCACATGCAAGGTGAAAACGTACATCGAAGGGGCGGTTTCGGGGGTACCGGACTTGGTGAGGAGATTTGGGAAGGGTGGCGTGGCGCACGTCTGTTCCACGTCCTTCAGAATCAGAGAGAGGCCGGGAGGGAAGAACACTTTGGCTGCGCTGGAAGACAAGGATGGGGGCTGGAGAATGACTTCAGAGCCGTCGACCAGCTTCGACGCGTCCGGGCCGACGATCTGCATTTTCGCGAACGCTTTCTGGAAGATGGACGCCGTCAGCGGCTCGTTTGCCTGCCAGAGGCAGGCGGTTGTATTGTCACGAGCTAACTCAAAAGTACGACAAGGCGCAGCACCCCTGCAACCGCAGACTCAGCCTCGCCCCGGTTTTCGCCCGTTCAGGGGAAGAGGGTACCCTTTAGTTGGGTCTCGACGAAGAATTGTGTATCCAAGACCGAGGGCGTCAAATCGAAAAGCACCCCCGACGAAGTCGTGTCAATATCGTCGGGATGAAGCCGTCTGCGCCAGTAGTGTATCATCGTTGAGTCGGTATCAGGGGAAGAAGAAATGAGTTAATACCCAAGCTTCGGGCTGTTTTTTGCAGAACCAATCACGTCATGGAAAGCGACGCGCAGTGTGGTATGGGCGGCGTCGGCGCATCCCGGAGGGTTAAACTTCGAGCTTGAGTAGCATTGAAGTTTGGATTGAGGCTAGAACGAGAACGGAGATTCTTGAAGGATATAACATCAGACTTGAATCGATATGATTGAGTTCCGATTGAAGCCCAAATAATGCGATAACTTGAGTAAGATTGAAGCAAACTGAATTGGGGCCAAAGAGACTCGAAGGATAATAACATGGCAATGGATGCGAATTCAATAGAGTTGAGTTGACATGATTAAGTCCCATTCAAGCCCAATGATGTCGAGGGTCTTGAGCTATAGTAACAGCATCTAGACGGCCAGAGTTGCGTTGAATCGAATACCGGGAACAGAGCGAACGGGAAAATGACCAAGCATAGGAACGGCGTAAAGTCAGGGGAGGACGAAACAGAGGGAAATGCCCGAGCATAGTTTCGAGGGCGCCAGGGACCGGCATGGTGACGGCATAGGGACGGCGAGGGCACACGGAGGAGCAGCGAAGCAAGAGGGGGGCGATGAGCAGTCCGGCATGAGGGAGGAATGCGGGCATAATTGTGGCAGAGATCAGACGCGGGCGGCGTGAGAAGGACGGCAGTGTGAAGGGAAAGAGACGGAGAGATGAATGACTCGGAGGGTGAAGGAAAGGTCATCATTTTTAAATGTCAAGCCAGTAGAGCCATTGAAAGGGGAGGGCGGGGACGAGGAAGGACTGGGGGCATCGTCGTCGTCGTTTAATTGGTTGTTGCTGGTGCGCGGCGGCGGGAGAGAGCGGGAGAGGTGGTTGATGGACGCGCAGAAAGGCGCAGAAGGACGAGGCAGTGCGTGGCTGTGTCGTGGACAGCCACATCAACGCGGCTTGGCGCGAACCACCATCATCATTGTCAACGAAGGAGAATATTCGGGCAGTACGTCTTCACAGCGAAGGACCCTTAACTCGTAAAAGTATTTTTCACCTGGGTTCACTCAGCTTGGGCAATTCCCCGCAAAGATACAGCTCTTCCGCTGCTCTTGAGTCTTCGGCTTGCCGCGAACCACCATCATGGCAAGAAATATCCTGGCTGGGCTCGATGGCTCTCGTGGCATTCGGTCTTGTGCTGGTTTGCAGTGTTGTATGACAAGGAACATTCTACCCCCTCTGGTGCCACCAGTGGCCTTGAAGAAATTCAATCAATCGTTCCCAGGCTCTTGGGAGCTCGCTACACTTGGTCTACAGTCCATAAAGCAACCCGATTGAATTCAACGCTCGAATGTTCGTCTCCACTCGCCCTCGAACTCCTGCTCGACTAGCCGGTAAACTGCTCATCGCCCTCACTATTCAAGGCAACTCGGACTCGTTTCGGAATACTCATCTACCAGAGCCAAGGGCCTTTCTCCGCTCGTGCTCACAACCAGTAATTCTGTTCATCGATGCTTCAAAAGACCTCGTAGACTCGGATCCTTGACCTGGATTGCGGACCTTTTTTTTCTTTTTCTTTCTTTTATTGGTTCTTCGAACGAATCCGAATACCGAACATCGAGCGGTGTTCCAGTAAGGAACCCTCCAGCGAAACTTCAAGCTTTCAGGCCTTTCCCCTCAGTTTAATTCTGCTTCCTCGGTGTTGTGGCTCGCCCACTAAATGTCAACGTGGCTTGCAACTATCATGCGCTAGACTCCGCGTTTCCTTCCAATTAAACGCGGAGGATGCTCTGCGCAACGCGCTGTTACTGTAGTTCTCTCCGTGATCCCCAGCTCATCCATATCTATTCACTCTCCTGGCTTACGGCGGAATTTAGCATTTCCCGGGGCAGTACCAAGACCTCGGGCCTCAGGCCTCCTGTCCCAAAATTCCGCCTTGTCATTTGGTCCTCCAGAAACTCCGGGTATGGGTGCAAATGTGAAGAGCTCGCCCTCCCTCAAGCTTCAGGCCGCCCAAATCTACACGCTCGACTCAATCTTGCGGCAATTCTCATCAACGCAAGGAATACTTGTAACCTAACTCATCCAACTCGCCCTTACTTACTTGATTAAATCTCAGATTCTAGGTGTTCTGGTTGGATAAACGATCGGACTCCCAGTGTCCCGTTCTCACTTAAACTACCGACTCGCTTTCCTGGTTTCCAGCACTGACGCAATTCGGAATCTTCTTCGATACCCCTGCAAACTTTTCCTCTGCTCTGCCGCAACCCGGTCACTCTGCACATTCATCGACGAATACTCGGTTGAAGCTCTCTCGCGCCCAAGACAATAAAGCCTCCATAAAGTAAGGCTGTGGTGAACTAGTCTGAGTTGTTTGACTTTTGACATCTCACCTCACAGTTGGTCTCCTTTCGTCCCTCGACTCGGACCTTGAGTATTTCATCGTTCTTGGGTGGTTTTGGAATCAGAACGCGCTCGACCTTCCACTTGCCTCGCTCCGGTACGTCAAGTTCTTGCCTGAGTTTACCTCGGTTCTGGGAGCTTGGAAGCCTAGTTGAATTAATCAGTCCCGAACTCGCATGGCTCATGCACAAGCAATATTATTGTCTTTTCATATATACCGGCACAAGCGAGAGCAGGTAATACAGTATCTTCACGTTGTCCTGCTCGACACTACTATGCTCAATAAGCAACCTGGAAATTGAGCCCGTCCAACTCGCGTTTATAGCAACGGTGCTGACTGATCTCGTATGCAAAATTTGACATGAAGCCTGCGTCACCTCCAGTCACAACCTCAAGCATGTCTGTCGCCGCTGAAGAGGCTTTATACTTGCCGGTGGTGACCACACCGTATGAGGATGTCACAGCGCTGTCGTCTAAGGAGGCGAAGGTGAGTTGCGTAACATCAAGTTTGAGTGCGCGGCGGACTGCGTCCACGCCTAGATAAATGAACGAATGAATGGTTATGAGGACAGGACAATCTTCGATTATATGCGCACGCACCCTCGCCAATTGCACCAATAGCTTTGAGGTGACCGAATGCCTCGCGGATCCAGTGGATGCAGCGCCCGCTCGCCATAAGCACGTCGGCGGACTCCTTTCCCGACGGAATCAGGAGGGCGTCAAACATAGTGCTGCGTTGTCCCTAAACACCCGAAATCAGTACCCGTACGGACAAGATTCTCCGAATGTACCTCAAAATGATGATCAACCAGCACACCCCCATCGCCACCCACCGCCTGCCCAGCGGGGTAGATTTTCCCCCGCCGCGGTCCAATAAGGTAGGAGACCGCACCACCCGCCTTGAGCATCGCGCGTATCGTATTCACCTCCGTCCCATTAAACCCATCTGCAAGAAGAATCGCAATCCGACGCGACTTGATCGTCGGTTTCTTTGGCGCGTAGTGGAGTTGCGAGAGCGGGGCGCTTTTCTGTCCGTGCGGGCGCCGCGTGACGGACTCGTTGACCTGACCGCCTACATTGGCGGCGACGGTTTTCGCGAGATCGAGATTGACGGTGCAAAGGAGCTTTGTGTAGGTTTCGTAGACCTGAGCATCGTCGCAGTGGCTCAGCTCGAAGGAGAAGGCGTTGATGAGGTGGTTCTGTGGAAATGAGGAGTTGTCGAGGGCCGGTTCGAGATAACGAACATACCTTCTCATACTCGGTGAGCGAGTTCAAAAACAATTCCGCTTGATTATAGTGCTCATTGAACTTCTCCCCGCGTACCCGGGCCTTGATACCTTCAATCTTCTGGGCAAACCTGTAAATGTAGTCAGCGAAGTGTTCAGCTCAAAGGAAGTTCGGTACAAACTCCACATAGCCGCCATGATCCTGCGGAATTGGCGGGCCCGCGCCGAACCGATTTGGCCAGTAGTTCACCCGGCCTTTGGTGATGCGCGTCTGGTGCTGTCCGTCGCGATTATGGTTCATCACCGGGCACACAGGACGGTTGATGGGGAGTTGTTCCCAATTTATGCCGAGGCGAGAGATTTGGGTGTCGAAGTAGCTGCAAGTTGACAGTCAGCCGCAGCAACATTCGCCCGCAGTACATACCTGAAATTCCGCCCCTGGAGTAACGGGTCGTCGCTGAACCCGATCCCGGGCACGATGTGACTCGTGCAAAACGCGACCTGCTCTGTCTCGGGGAAGAATTCGTCCACGGGCCGATTCAAGACCATCTCCCCAATTTCTTCGAGCGGGACTAATTCCTCAGGCCAGACTTTCGTTGCGTCGAGAATGTCGAATTCGAAGTCGTGCTCGCGTTCCTCCGGGATCACTTGGATGCCGAGGGTATACTTGGGCGGGGCGCCGTGCAGAATGGCTTCCTCGAGGTCTTTGCGGTGGAAATCTGACCAGTCGTCGTTATATAAGGGGGTAATGCGAAGGGACACGGGGTCAGAGAGGCGTACCTGGATCCTGACCGGCGATCTTGAGAGCCTCGTCCCAGACCAGGGAGTGCACACCTAGCTCGGGAATCCAATGGAACCTGAGTAACATGAGTCAGTACATTCATGTTGTATTTTGCCACGCGATGCAGTGTAGACAGGAAAACGAGCGCACTTGACGAAGAAACGCTTTCCATCACCGTTGACGAGGGTGAAGGTGTTGACGCCAAAGCCTTGCATCATGCGGTAAGATCGCGGGATCGCGCGGTCGCTCATGGCCCACATGACCATGTGGGACGCCTCGGGTTGGAGGCCTATAAGTTAATTGGTAGTCAGAACCAGAATACTTGCAGAAGTGTTACGCGTACCGACAAAATCCCAAAAGTTGTTGTGTGCCGTCTGTCCTTGGGGAACCTCGTTTTGCGGCTCGGGCTTCACGGCGTGCACAAAATCAGGGAATTTTATCGCATCTTGGATAAAGAACACGGGGATGTTGTTGCCCACGAGATCCCAATTCTATGTAGGTTCCAAGTGAGCTGACATGGCTCCGCAAGCCACAGAAGGACTCACCCCTTCTTCAGTGTAGAATTTCGTTGCAAATCCACGGACGTCGCGGACGGTATCTGCGCTACCGCGCGAGCCCTGCACGGTGCTAAAGCGCACGAATGTCGGGGTGGTGCGGCTCGAGTCAGTCAGTACCCCTGCCATTGTGTATTTGGCGGCACGGTCGTCGAAGACTCGGAAGTATCCATGTGCGGCGGTTCCGCGAGCGTGGACCTGGGGTGTTCGAGAACGCATGTAAGCATGGCATGAAAAAGATAAAAGAAGACATTACGCACCACTCGCTCTGGGATACGTTCATGGTCAAAACGATGGATCTTCTCGCGAGCAATCTGGTCCTCAAGAAGAGAAGGACCAGAATTCTGTCCGTTGGTAACTTTCAACCTAGTTACGGTAAGTTGGGTCGTCTACGAAGGATCATCATATGGGACACACCAGTTGTCGGTATCTGCAACGGGGACACCGTGGTCTGTCGTAATGCCGGTCTTTGCGGTCACCTCAACGGTGTTGGTAGCGAGATCCTTTATTTTCGCAGTCTGAAATAGGTTCTGCATGGCGGAGGTCATGGTGAGGAGGCGAAACGGAGGCTGCTTCTCCAGTCACAGCGGCTCTTGTAGTCTGAAACTGCGTCGTAATCTATGACATCGATAAGAAAGTTGAAAGACGCAGTATCCTTGTCGGGTTTTCCATCATAGCGGCGTCACCCAGAAGATCACGTTTTACCCATGGCGGACGTTGTACCGAAGCAAGAACATCTATAAAGTATGGCCCCGTGCTACAAGCAGAACGAGCGATGGTGCAGGTATGACGAAGGTCGAGCGAAAGACGGATCGGCTCAGCCGACGGACCGGCGCACTCCGCCTCATACACCGCGTCATATGAATCAACAGGGAACTTGCAGCACGCCTTTGTCGAGGGGCATTTTGCGAGGCACTCGGGGGACCTGCGTAAAATAAATAAATGAGATTAGTATTGGGAAACAAGATGGCTCCAGAGGATAAGAAATTGAAGAAGAACAATAAACGAGAACCGAAGAGGATTCGTTGTCATTGTCGACAGGAGGAGAAGATGGGCTGAGCGGTGGACGCGTAGGTGTGAGGTAGACGTAGAATAAAATGAAACAAGAAAATAAAACGAGGGGCAGACACCTAAGTAGTGGAAGGTGAAAGGAGGAGAGACGATTTTTTTTACCTGATTCAGCTGAAAGGGGATCGAGGGAGTTTCCCATCTCGCCTGTAAAGATCCGTCAGTTAGCGTGGTGGTCTCGATCAGGAAACATTTGATAGAGCAGACGTACTTAGTGAGAGTGAGCAGAAATACCGCGCGCTGTTTCTGCGCAGACCCGCGTCAAGTTGAGAGCCAGGGGCGACGTGTCCCCGACACGTACAATTCCCACTAGCCCTGGAGTGGTCTCCTGGGAACGCCGTCGGGACGCGCTATCCGCGAATCTAGCGCCAAAGGTGGGGATGCGTGCGTTGTGGACACAACGTCGCGGCCAAGAACACGTCGCGCGACAGCTGCGAGTAGAGTGTTTTTGGAAGCACGGCCACGATGGGGATGGTGTCTCGGAGGGGAAGCTGCGAGCTAGAACTCGCGCGCCTCGCACTATTCCACCGCCGGCGCACACAACACTCACCACAAAGCGTGAACTCAAGAAAAAGAAACGCAGAAATAAATACCCAGAACAAATCGCCCTCAAGTGCCCACACCAATCTTCTCCCCCGCATCCTCCGTCTGCTTTATTTTGGCCTTCATTATTGCCGCCACGCCCACCAACGATACAACAGTAAAGTCATTGGCGACGGCGGGGGCTGAGGCATGAAGTGAGCATTATTGTCGTCGTATGGTTGGGTTGTGGCCGCTGAGGCGGGTGCGCGATGACGGGAGAGGCCGCACACGACATCGACAAAGCAGAAAAGGAAGGATGCCGCGTGGCGGTGTAGTGGACAGCCACATCAACAGTCCTTGCTTCACGACGGCCATCATCAAGGGAAGAAATATTCGCCTGGGGATCCCACGGCGGACAATCAGTCAACACCTAGCCAGCAGGTAGCACGCGTCACGGCACGCAGAGCTGAAGCAACACCTAGATAAATCCGACGCTTTGACGCGTCCGGACTTTCCCGTGGGCACGATGCGGCCACGCGTTCTCGGGGGTTTCCGGATGATGAATGATGGGAACCAATAGTTTTATTCTCCTGGACTCAGCTTCTGCCTGAATATTTCGTAAAACGAAGCTAAACTGTCTTGGAGTAAAGGAGTACAAGACTGGGACAAATATTTGTGTCAGAACACCTGAAAACATAGCAAAAAGCCGAGTTGAACATGGGAAATTCAACATTGCGGTGAGTTGAACCACCCAATCCCCCTATAAATTGGTAGGGGTGTGAGGAATAATCATAGTGTTTTGTGATTTTTTTTTTAAGCTTGTACAAGGAGTGAAGCACCAGGTTTGCTGGTGCGTTACCGCGAGTGTGACACATCAGAACTCCCGGCAGCGCCCGGCATATTCAACTGTCACGCTCCTACTGATCTGCTCCAATAGCAGGGCTTCTTGCCTTCAATTCAGCCTGGAAAAAATCCTGAAAGTTGTTGGGAGGTAAGACCTTATGCTTAAACATACTTACATATGAATCCCTGCTTTAAACCAATGTGAACCGTGGGCTTATTGCATTTCGAGGTGTTTTCACTGAGCTCTTTCCCATATAGCCTCGAGATTTTGCACACTGTCTATTCCCTATCTTGTTGCGTGAATTTTGATCCATTCTTCAGAATATTTGAATCAGAATTGAGCCCAGAGGACGAAAATCAAGAATGGAGATCGTTTGCCTCCCGGAAACTTCCGAGAACGCGTGGCTGCATCGTGCCCGTGGACAAGTCCGGACGCGTCAAAGCGTCGGATTTATCTAGGTGTTGATTCAGCTCTGCGTGCCGTGACGCGTGCTACCTGCCGGCTAGGTGTTGACTCATTGTCCGCCGTGGGACGGACCCGGTGGTATTGAGTCTCATGTTCATCTGCTGCGTGTTCTCTGCGTTCACCGTTTTGACATGAATATTTCACTCGCTCTGGTGCCACTCACGTTGCCCTCGGACCGGGGCCTCGGTCACTATGCGGAACCGGGACATTTCTCCACTCGAATATATAACGGATGCTGTTCCGACGAGGCTCCGGGCGGTCAACCTGACCGAACATCCCTTCTCCTTGTGAGTATGTCAACGAGGTCGGAGGCCAGAAGTATGTGTCATACTCGGACCATAAATACATTAGGTTCGAGAAGCAGCGAACACCATTATCCTCCCAGGTGTTGTGTTGACTTGACAGCCAGAACAATGTGACGGAGGGTTTGTTTCAGCTTAGCAGTGACACAAGCTCACTCCAATTCTGGTAATTTGTAATCCTGCGGCTTACTTACACATCGTTCCCACCATTTACGATCACTTACATGACGCTGCCAAACAGACACATACGGTAGACTAGTCTTCCTCCTTACCACCACCTAGCTTCCCCACTTAGTTTCTGCATCGACGAATCCATCCCCTGGAAAGGGTCTTGATATTATTCTTGGTTTCTTGGTCTCTTTCTTTCTTCTTGGTGAATCGTGGTGAGCACGATTCCATTTTTTTAATATCATTTTCTTTCTTCCTACCGAAAACCGTTCCTGCCGAGCGAAACTCGTTGTACGAGATCACCGGTTGACTGTCACCGTCCCCTACTGTCCCCTACCGACCTTACCGACCTAACGCCCGCCTTATAGGCAACATTAGAACGCTCCCGCACTCGAATCCCACCGCCACGTCATCAGAACTGGCGCGCAGACAACCGTCCACCCCGCAGTCCCTCACGACACGCCAGCAGGCGGCTTCCAACGGGCTCTCGCCTATTCGCGAAGCTGCGCTAACGGCGTCCTCATCCCTCACGTCTCTCGACTCGCTGGCCGACCTTTCCCCGCCCCAACACTTTTCTGTCCCCAACGAAAACTCGCCAGCTGGCACTCCAGCTGCGTCACCAATTGCGTCACCAGCTGCGTCACCTGCCACGTCGCTGAAGGTTCCTGTTCGTTCGCCTCCCACCACACCTCAATACACTACCGACTCTGACTCGTCCCTCGACTCGATACCACCTCCCCCTTCACGCATCCATCTTCGAAATGACCACGAGGAGCAAGGCTCCAAGGCGCCGGTCGTCACCGCTGGCGATCTTACCCAGAAAACCCTCCGTGAGTTCGAGATCTCCTTCGAGAACTACGCCGCGCGCAAGGCTCTCTCGGACAAGGAGCAGGCCTCCCATGCGCTCAGTTGCTTCAAGGACTTCCGCGTTACTCAATATTTCCGCATACCGGAGGAACGCGCTAAGTTGCTCGATATGACCTTCCCCGAAATAATGTCTACCATCCGTGCTGAATTCTTGCCGAAAGGCTGGGACCGTAGCCTCCGCATCTGTTATATCCGAGTCGTCCAGAGGATGGTACGGAGGGATATAGGGCCAGTCGAACTAACAACAGATACGAAGCGGAGCGGCGGGCCGGGCAGAACGGAACCGGAGTCCGGAGTCGGAGCTGGTGAAAGGCGGACTGGATGACGCTACGCCACAGAGGGGATAATTGGACGAGCGTTACTGCAGGATATCGTCGGAGGGAGGGAGATGACAGAAGCGGAGCTCCGGCGGAGTGTCGGAGCGGAACGACCAGACTACTTCACGAGGAACAGGGTGAAGCAACGTTTATCATAAAACTGAAGTACAGGAGGATGTAGGACAAGATTAAATACTAGAGCTCCTTATTGTAATAGGTAAAGGAGATATGTTAGAAACCATGCGGACATAACAATAAAGGTAAGTCCAAAAGGGGAGAAAGAAGTCAGGTGACAAAAGGAACGATGTTGAAACAATAAGTAAGAAGTCGGAGGACTTAGGATAATAAGGAATGTGTGGGATGGCGTCTTGCCAAGGTGTCAGATGGTGGGAGATCGTTCCGATGTTTTGTCGGAGCTCCGATCATTCCGTTACTCCGGCGGTCCGATGCGCTCCGAGGAGACGGAGCGCAATCGGAGCCGGAGGGACCGATCGGAGTAGTTTGTCGGAGGTCGTGGTGCATGGATATAACAGCATCGAGCTTTGCAACCGCCGCCAAGGACATAACGAATCGTTCCACCGCTTTGCCACCGCCGTACGTGAAATAAACTCGCTCCTTTCCGACACTACGCACCATTTCTCCGATGATCGACTCCGCGCTCAACTCGAATCAAACATGCTCCGTGAACTGCAAGAGGACTGCGACGACGACAACGCCGTGAAGGACGAGACGTCCTTCAAGGCCTGGCTCGTCGAAGTCGTCCGCGTTGATGACGCGCGCATCCGTGCCGGTGACCGCCTCAATGCCATCGCCGAGCGGCGGGAGCGGGAGCGCGACCGGAAACGTAATGCGACCAACGACGGAGACCGCGAATGCAAACGCAATCGCGAGAACAACCCCCCTGCCTCTTCATCCACCTCCAACTCCAACTCGACGTCCAAGCCAGGCATGACCCCAAAGCTCACCGCTGAGGAGTCCAAGCTTCTCGACGCCAATTACGGCTGCCGTCGCTGCCGCCGCGCGTTCGTCACGCATCGCGGGTGGGACAAATCGTGCGACTTCCCCGTCGTCGTCGGGGTGTACAAACCCGTCACGCAGGCATTGGTCGCTGCCCAGCGCGCCGCCCTCTCCGCTGATCAGCTCTGCGCCGTCGAGTCGTACAATCCAAACAGCAACAAGGGCTCGGCCCCCGCCCCCGCTGCCGCTGCCGTCGTCGACACCTCCTTCATCGCCGCCGTCATCCCGGAGATTGAGGATGAGGGTGATCCTGACCTGTCGTCGCGCAACGTGAGTACAGATTCCTACCGTACCCCCCACCTGTTCTGGGACCTCCGCATGGAGGGCCCGGAATCGAACCTTCCCATATCGGTTCGAGGGCTGATCGACGATGGCGCTCATCTAGTATTGATCCACGCCGACCTCGTCGACAAGCTCGGGCTCCGCCGCTTCAAGTTACATAAACCCGAACCCGTTGGTGTTGCCATGGATAATTCAAGTACACGCACAACTGTCTTAACCGAGTATGTAAATTTCAGAGGACTCTCCCAGAACTTAGACTACGAATCAAATTCTGTTCGCGCCCTCATCGCACCCGGCCTTTGCGCCGATATAATACTTGGACTGCCCTTCCTCGCTAGAAACCACATTGTTGTAGACCATAACGCACGTACCGTTGTCGATAAACGTACAAATTATAACCTCTTGAACCCCGTACCACCGCCGCCCCCGAAGCCACCTTTGGTTAAATTACGAGACAAGCTGAAGAAAACTAAGGCGGACCACAAAGAGCTGGCCAAAGAATTGAAGGTTGTCTGCACTGCACGTTTACAGTCGCTAACGGACCGTAAGCTCTTTGAGCCGGTGAAAGATGTTGACGTCGTCGCCGCCGTACGAGACCGAATAGAGTCGCTGACCGAGCTGCAACGTCTCGAGGCTCTTGGCGTTGACCTAAAGGAAAGATTTAAACCAATCTTCGAACCAATTCCACACGTTGACGACTTGCCGACGGACATCGTCTGCGAGATAAAGATGAAAGATGCCTATAAGTCTGTTTCGACTCGTAGCGATCAAAGCCCACGCAAGTACAAAGAAGCTTGGCAGACCCTGATACAGACCCATCTGGACGCGGGACGCATTCGGCCTTCAAACTCGCCGTTTGCGTCGCCCGCTTACTTGATACCGAAGAGTAACATGCTTGTTCTACCCCGATGGGTGAACGACTTCCGGGAATTGAATGCAAACACGGTACATGACGTCTTCCCATTACCACGTGTGGACGATATTCTCGCAGACTGCGCCAAAGGAAAAATTTGGTCGATAATTGATTTCACAGACAGTTTTTTTCAAACTCGTTTACATCCGGATTCTATTAAGTACACCGCGGTGAAGACACCATTGGGACTATACGAGTGGCTTGTGATGCCACAGGGGCTCAGAAACGCACCATCCGTTCAACAACGACGGGTAACGGCCGCTCTGCGTGAACACATCGGGAAAATCTGTCATGTCTACCTCGATGACATTGTGATTTGGTCCAACACTGTGGAAGAACACATGAAGCACGTCGAAATTGTCTTCAGAGCCCTGAAAAAGCACGGGCTCTATTGCAATGGAAAAAAAACGAAACTCTTCCAACTGGAAATTGACTTCCTTGGCCATCATATCTCCCGCCGAGGCATTGAAGCTGATCGTTCCAAGATTGAACGCATTGTGAACTGGCCAATCCCGAGATCTTCTACCAACGTGCGAGCGTTCTTGGGGTTAGTGCGCTATGTTGCACAGTTTCTCCCGAACCTAGCGGACCACACCAAAATATTGACTGAGTTGACGACAAAGGAAGCTGATAAATGCTTCCCGGAATGGGAATATGAGCATCAAACTGCCTTTGATAAAATTAAACAACTTGTTACAAGTGCCGACTGCCTGACCACGATTACACATGAGGACATGGGAAATAATAAAATTTTCGTAACGGCGGACGCTAGCAATCTTCGTTCTGGCGCCGTACTCCCTTTTGGTGAAACTTGGGAAAATGCCTGCCCTGTGGCCTTCGATTCGATGACCTTCAAGGGCACTGAACTGAACTACCCGGTACATGAAAAGGAACTCCTGGTGATTATACGCGCGTTACGCCGCTGGCGCGCTGACTTGATTGGTTCACCCATTTTTATCTACACGGACCACCGAACCCTGGAAAATTTCAATTCCCAGAAAGATCTGTCGCAGCGACAGGCTCGATGGATGGAGTTCATGTCACAGTTCGACGCCAAAATAATTTACGTTAAGGGCGAAGATAATACAGTCGCTGATGCCCTTTCACGGACCGAGTTCAACGATAGCGTGGAGGCTGAACTTAAAGCCTCGGTTCCGTTCGAGGATGATGACTCCAATGTAGTTGGAGCTCTCTTCTGTCCCGCCACTGACTCCCCTTTTTGGGCCGCACGTTGTTTGGCCCGAACTCGGATACGCTCCTCCGCGATACCTGCTGCCGCAACAATGGCAATCAACATTGACAATGACTTCGTAAACGCTATAAAAGAGGGATACAAAACGGACCCCTGGTGTGCGAAATTTGATACGGTTTCCGAAAGTATTCCTGGCCTACGCCGACAGGACGGGCTTTGGTACATTGGACAATGATTGCTCATCCCGAACGTCGGGAATGTGCGTGAGACTTTGTACAGACTCTCCCACGATGCCCTTGGCCATTTTGGGTTTGACAAATCCTACAAGACGCTGCGTGACGAATACTATTGGCTGAACATGCGGCGAAACCTTGAGGAGGCCTACATCCCCTCCTGTGTGGAATGTCGACGCAATAAATCCACAACCTGCAAACGTGCGGGACCGTTGCATCCCCTGCCTGTCCCTGATGCACGAGGCGACTCTGTCGCTATTGACTTCGTTGGACCATTACCCGAAGACGAGGGAAAGAACTGCATAGCTACGTTCACGGACCGACTCGGGTCGGATTTCCAACTTGCTGCTACTCGAACCAATATAACTGCCGAGGACTTCGCGGTCTTGTTCTTTGACAAGTGGTACTGCGAAAATGGTCTACCGCTTGAAATCATCTCAGACCGTGATAAACTGTTTGTTTCGAAATTCTGGGCCGCTCTACACAAGTTAACTGGGGTTAAACTTAAACTATCCACTGCCTTCCACCCTCAAACCGACGGCGCAAGCGAGCGGACGAATAAAACTTTGAACCAATGCCTACGTTATCACGTCGCACACAATCAATCCGGCTGGGTCCGCGCACTGCCCCGGGTACGCTTCCATCTGATGAACACCGTTAATAAATCAACCGGGTACTCGCCTTTTCAACTACGTATGGGACGCTCCCCTCGAATCATTCCTCCCCTCTCTCCCGCCGCTCCGTCCACTGCATCAACAGAGGACCTATCCGCACGTGAAATTATTGCACAACTCGAACTTGACGTCCTAGATGCCCAAGACAACCTCCTGGCGGCGAAAATCTCCCAATCACACCAGGCGAACAAGGACCGTGCTGCTGATCCGGAATACAACGTTGGCGACAGGGTAAAACTGAACACGGAGAATCGACGTGGACAATACCTACGGGCCGGCTCTGGTCGCTGCGCTAAGTTCATGCCCCGCTCTTGACGGACCTTTTACTATCACGGCTGTTCACAGGGAATGCTCGACTGTTACCCTTGATGTTTCCTCGCAGCCCGACATTTTTCCGGTTTTCCACACCTCCGAGGTCCAGCCCTACATCGAGAACGACCCGACTTTATTCCCCGACCGCGAACTCCCCCGACCTGGACCGATCGTCACCTCAGAAGGCGAGAAGGAATGGACAATTTCGGAAATCATCGACGAACGACCCCGCGGGCGGGGACGCCAATACTTGGTTCGATGGGCCGGCTATGGAAACGAGGACAAACAATGGCTCCCCGGAAAAGAGCTTCGCGACGCTCAGGCTCTCGATGTGTGGCTTGCGAGGAAGGATGTTGGAATGGACCCTTCTACTTCTTCTCGTGGCCGCCGGTAGCTTTTTCCCTCCACAGGAGGTTTTTGACGCACCCGGGCGAGCATTGTATGTACCTTACTTATCCTTTCTCTCTCTGGTTGCATTTGACGAGGACATGGGCTTTTCTTACGGACGGGGAGGGTGTAATCCTGCGGCTTACTTACACATCGTTCCCACCATTTACGATCACTTACATGACGCTGCCAAACAGACACATACGGTAGACTACTGTACTATTACGACCATTAGTTCAGGTGACGGGTGACGGGGACCTGTGAACTGAACTAATTGAACTTGGTGACGGGTGACAATGAGTTTTCTGGCCCAAATAGGCCTAGAAAATCGCCAAATTTCGCTCCGGCATTCGCCGGATTGCCTTAAAAGGCAAATGTTGGCTGATTGCCGAGCCGTGAACTTTCGTTCGAGTGAACTTTTGCGGTGACGGGTGACACCCCGTGAACTAATGGTCGTAATACTACAGTAGTCTTCCTCCTTACCACCACCTAGCTTCCCCACTTAGTTTCTGCATCGACGAATCCATCCCCTGGAAAGGGTCTTGATATTATTCTTGGTTTCTTGGTCTCTTTCTTTCTTCTTGGTGAATCGTGGTGAGCACGATTCCATTATTTTGCACACAACATAGTTGGGATAGTAGCGCGCGCAACAGCCTTCGCACAGCAATACACTGAATTAATCCACTACCCTAGTATCCAAAGTATATGATGCATACAAATCCACAATATCAAGTAAGACAGCCGTAGGTACTGTTGAGTTTCCGCCTCATCGCGTTTTTGACGGTTTACTTTTTGGGGCTTTTTTGACTTGTAAAAAGCTCGGCAAAGCCTGAAAAGGACAAAGTCCGCAAGAGCACAAGCTATGTCCAAAAACCCGCAAGACCCTCCATAAAAACCTTTTGTAAGCTATCCCATCAAAGTCTAGACATCATTTTTGCCAACTTTTTTTTCTCTCACAAGAGAAAAAGACCCGCAAGTCGCAAGACCTTTGTCATCTTGCACTCACAACGTGGCATCCAAATCCAGCAATTCGATGGAGACCGCCTCCGGCAGTGTTCGGCGGCTGACGACGTTGAAAGCAAACAAACCACCTCTTCTACCACATCGTCGACCAGCCCTCCGGTCCCCGCAACATCTCTGCTCCCAAAAATCTAAATTGCGTCAAGTGCTAGCCCTGTATTAATGTTGTTCCCCAATGTCCCAGTGATGGAGTTTCTGCTTCAAGGTCTTCAAGCCTTTGCTTCACGCAGTGTTGGTTTCAGTGATGGATGACTTTTACACGATGCCCGTGAGGGCAGGTGGTACAAGCTCGTGAGGAATCCCTCACTATTACTACTGTATATATATTCTCCAAGTCATTCTGAGTCATAAATAATCGTTCCATAACATTCGTGAGTCTTCCATAATATTCCTGTGCATTCTCAATGAGTCGAACTGATTCATGCAACATCGCCGAGATGCCCGAGCCTCGATGATGTGCCCGAGTGCTCATACGCCAATACCCAGTTGTTCCCCAATGTCCCAACTCGCCATGTTCGACTCGGTTGTCGCCGTTGGCTGGACTCGTCACATTAAAATCCGCTGTTTGGCCACGCCCCACTCCTACAAACTAGAAACTCACACTGCGTGCATTGTGTACTTACTACCTTTTTTCGCATTTAATGTTATACTTGCACAATATTGTAAGCATGAGGATGCCATAAATCTTTCGGAATGTTCTGTTGAGTCGGCTTAACATGCTCGACACGCAGCGCGTCGACTTGGCAGGTTTACTTTTGGCCATCTCTTGAGATCAGCCACCGGCATTGTTTTAATTTCATCCAACTCGGTATCGAATCATGAATGAGATAGAGTAGTCATGGGCTTCCGTACTCACTTTCGGTTAATGTTCCCCACTATCTACCACCCTTTCAGAGGTTTGACGGTGTGCGGCTGCCTTCTTCGCTCACGGCTGTGGCCGCTTTGTCTTACTGCAAGAAAAACGGCCTTGTAATAAATACCTCTTGTTCAGTGAGTGTTACCTGTAACTATTACCTGATGCAAAACCCGGCGTTGTTTTTTTTTGGTAAGACTAGCCCTCTTTTTTGCAGTAAAAGGTTTCTCCCACCAAGCATGTAGTGAAAGAAAGGTTTTACCCCCCAACAAAGAGGGTTAGTCGTCGCAAAGGGAAATTTTGACCCATTTTTTCCGGCGAGTAAAACTGGTTAGAAACTTACTGACCATCACATATTTATTGTAGGCCGTTTTTCCCGTAGTATTACAAAGCGGCCACCGCCGTGGTTGCCGCGCGGAGTAAATGCACATTCTCAAAAGGTCTTTGATTTCGCGCATGTCTGCCGGTCATGGCAATAGAGCGCGGATATGAAAATTGTTTCTATATATATATACCTTTTCCTCCCGGCACTCATGGGCAGGTTCCACGTGCGCCACAATCATGCCCAGATATCGAGAGTCAGCGTGAATGTCAAAAAAAGAAATCAAACAAGGAATAAATCAAGTTCATGACTACGGGCTCGATGAAGACAGATGAAAATTAAAAGAGAGGCAGGGAAGTCACGTAGATGTTGTAGTTCCATGTATAATAAGCCAACAACATGATACATGCCACCTTCAATACCTCAACTCTATGATCAATTTTGCCGATGGCAGAACATGAATCCGCGGGAACTTTGTTGATTGCACAAATTATTACTGGGGAGCAAATGCCGCATCTAATCAAAAAAAGAACTGATTAAACATCGAACTCAAATTGCGAAAAAGATCTCACAAGGAAGCAATTCTAAGATTCCCGACGGGGTTTCAGACTCTGCACCAAGAAACGGCTTGTCGGACTGAAGGTCACCTTCAGCAATCCTATCAAGCCTCTCTTCAACTTCTTGAATCTGTTTCAGTTGAGAAGAGCGTTCAAATAGTGTTCTTGCTGCTTCCCAGAGTGTTTTTGCGTTCAAGGAATTGCCCCGGGTCCTGGAGATATCACCAAGTCGAACCATGCACTCCCCTCTGCTGCGGTGCACATCCATGTGCGTGAACTCATCCAAGGCAACAGTAAATAAACTGAGTGCCGTGCCCGCATCATCACAGCTAAGGAATACCTCCGCCAAAAATTAAAGTGCCTGGTTGATTCTGAGCCTGTCTCTGTACTTGACCGAATAGGCGAGGAGCAGCACTGGCCATGTGGAGGTACTTGGGTGGTCGGAGGCCCAACGATTTACATTACCAAGCCGCTCCAGACACCAGAGGCTAAGTTCAGATTCACTTCCCAAGGACTCCAGGAAGCACTTGATAAACAACCTCTTGGCAGCCACAGTGCCTCCTTCAGAGAGGATGAGATCGGCTTCTATTGCATCACACCAATTCACTAGCCTGAGTGCTGCTGTGGTGCTGCACAGTGATCTGGCCACTTTTAAATTGGTCCTAACCACATCAGGAGATGTGATAAATAGATCAATCTCGGTTAGATTGAGAAGGGCGATAGCATGCATGTACGGCTCTCGTTGCAGAGACGCGTCTTCCAAAATCTGTTTTTGGATGGTCTGAGCCTGAACATACTCGGACTTGAACTTGCGGATTTCGGCCTCCGAGCTCCTGATACAGTGGTCCAGATCACCACCGACAATGCCACAAAGGGGCACCAGATTCTGTGCTCTGGCACATAGATCCAGAGCCTTCTGGTAGTCTCCGAGTACAGTCAGACACATGGCCTCCATTCGGAGTGCCTGCGCCTCTCGGGATGAATCCCCAGATGTTCTGGCAAGCCGCTGGGCCTCGAATGCGTACTGTCGCGCAGCATGATGGTCGCCCATATACCATTTGATCCATGCAAAGTGGTCTAATGCATCACACTGGCGTCGAACATTCCCAGCGGAAACAGCCAAGGCAAGACCACTTTCACAAAGGTCTGTTGCGGTGGGAATGTCATTCTTGTGCTCAAGGTAATAGCGTGCCAATATGTCATAATATCTGCCTGCAGAAGTTCTCAGTGGGGTTCTAATGAACCAAAGATGTGACTGTACATACATTTAAGATCTGCATCCTCAAACTTGTCAAAATGTTGTAATGCTTCGAGATGGAGGCGGTCTGCGTTCGAGGTGCCGTGATATTTAATTGAATTGAAGAACTCGGCTATGAAGTGTACCTCAAGCTGAGGGTTACACGGTCTTGGAAGCAGATCCGAAATTCGGTCGATGAGGGTGTTCTTGCCACGACCACTGGCAGTGGTGAATGAATTGAGATGACAGGCACAGTAAATGCTATCAACCAGGTCTGGATGGCCAGGATGGAGTCCATTACGAATTACATTTTGAATGTTTGAATAGTTTGAAGTGACTCGAGCCACTACTTCAGGACTATTTTGATTCCCTGCATATGCCATGTAGAGCTCAAGAACTTGTTGGAAATATTTGAGCATAGGGTGAATGGTTATATCACCAGGGGGTCGAATTTTCTGCATATATTCCCGGATTGGTACAAGTACCTTCAACCGCTTATGTTCGTCACTGTAGGCCAGAGTGGTACGAAGAAGGGCATTTTTACAACCAAGAATGCCATTTAAAGGCAAGTTGCTCTGTAGAAGTTCTGCATCTGAAAGTCCATCCGGAAGAATTGACAAGAGACTAAGGAGATCCAATGCATGGGGCGAGGACTTGAGTCTGGGACTTGATAGGGAAACCGAGATAGACAAATCCAGGTTGGACCGTCTATCATATCCGTCTGAAATAAGTGATGTTCTTTCATGCTCCCAGCGGGATAGCACAGTTGAACAGCTCTCCGTTTCAACCAAGTGGGCGAGGAGGTTGATGGCCAGAGGCATGTTGTCCGTCAGATTAAGGACACTGTTCACCTCCTCTATTTCATAACCACCATCCGTTATATCAAGAAAAACTTGTTGAGCAGCAATCTGCGAGAGCGGTTTTAAAGGTGGAAGGAATGGTCGGGTCCATGCAACATTTGACGGCCTTTCCGCCCCCCGCATGGTAATCTACAGTCACATTGAGTTCCACAGAAGAGCGATGATTGATATTGCTTTTCTGCTTACCACCACTGCTACGTGCACCACTTGTGTGACCAAGGATAAAAAGTTTTCAAGTTCTTTCCGGAATTCACTGGGTTCCCACACTGTCTCCAGATTATCCAGAATTAAAAGGCAAGGGGGTCCTGCGGAAAGGTGCTGTATCACTGGTTGGGTAAGGTCAGCCGCCGGCTTCAACCCCACATGAGCCCCAATCTGGGCAGCAAGTTCCACTGCATTAGTTACGGAGTCTGCGGTAACAAAGAGCCGATGTTGTCCATATCTGGCTGTAATTTCGCTGTGGTGTAGGACAGCTTTCGCCAAACTGGTCTTTCCCATGCCCCCTGCACCTAGGATGGCGATTCGCGGTGTTCCTTGCTGGAAAAGCCCAAGGAGTTCTGAGAGTTCTGCTTCTCGGCCATGAAATATCTTTGGTTCTGAGGGAAGCATAGATATTGAAGTAGAGCTTTGAAATGTGTCAAGACTTTCACACCAAAAACAATAAAGCAACTTACCTGGTGTAAGAGCCTGCATAAAATATGCCCATCTGTGCAAGAGCACAAAAAAGTCATTACTGATACTCTAGATAAAATATAACTGATCATTACCTCAGCGCTGGCAGTGTCCGAGAATGTCTCAATCAGGCCAAGAACCTCGTCTTGTTGCCTACGGGCATTCTCTTGAAGTTCCTTGATGTCCGACACGACACTGTAGGTTTTGATCTACGTGTCTTCAGTGCAAAATCATAACATCCACAATTGACAAAACCCACGTGAAAGAAGTCAAGGCCCTGTTGCAAGCCAGCTTTGCAATCCTTGAGCAGTGTCGTCATTTCACCCTGCCTGAATAACATTTTGACTTTGCTTCCGCTCTGCTGGGCTTCGACAAATGCATGGATCTTGTGGAGAGTCCTGATTCACTATCATTAGAAGACTGAACGATGAAAAGCTTCACTTCGGGGCATACTCTGTGAACTTGCTAATTTCCATCAACACACTCGGGGATAATTCGGCCCCTGTATCCGACTTGATGTAGACCAGAATAATGGCATTTATCAATTCATTGGTCTGCTCCATGAGCTCCGCACAGTCAGACTTGTTTTGCTTAACCATCTGGAATGTGTCAAAATCAGTTCCTAAAGTGTGGGCGGAAGCTAGCCTGGATGAGTTTTAACAGTGACTGGGTCGTATTAGTGATGGCCACCAGGACGGGATTTTTGAAGCTGCTAGCCAATATTTCGACGGTATTGGCGGCCGTGGCTAGACATGGGATGATATTGTTGAGGCGAAGTTGCGTCACAGAGGGTTTAGTTGGCATTGGGCAGGTCTGGGGTACTCGCGGCAGAGCACGACGTCGGACTTACACACTTTAATTTATACTCCCCTGTCTAAAGATTGATAAGGATCGGTCGCGACCGAGTCCCGGGATTGGTATCATCGACGGGGAACTTTGAGCGCCAAGCCGCGGACTTCTGCGGCTGATCGCCTTCCTAGCTTCATTTACAGGTGCAACATTGCTCATACATCCGTTCGCGCCGCCTCCGGTGAGAAGCGTAATTACATGCCCAGTAGAATGTCCGTCGCGCGCGATTCTCGAGTGCGAGGAACACGGATACTGTACTATGACAACCAAAGGTTCAGGTGACGGGTGACATTGGGTGAACCAATTTGGTAGGTGACGGCGACGGAGGAGTTTCCGGGCCCAAATAGGCCAAAAAACCTCAAGATTTTGCTCCGGTATTCGCCGGACGTCCATTTATGGTAAATTGAATTGATTGGCAATCAATGAACCTCTTACCCAGTGAATAGTAGTACCCCAAATTATAGCCTTGGAGGCCAGGGACCCCGTCCCGACAAAATTTGAGATTTTAGGCCTCAAACCCAGGTCCGATCCCGACAAAACTGGCAGTCGAGGGCAAAAATGGCAGGTCCTGTCCCGACAAAACCGGACTCCTTGACTCAGTTTTAGCCCAAGTTTCACTGAGGTTTCGGAGCGAAATCTCTTGGAAATGATTACTTTTGCTCGAAAAACACGGAAAGCCGTGGCGGAGAGACGGTAGCCGAACAAAATTGGGCAATTTTGGAGCCGTGGGAGTGGGAAATTACCGTTTTTGGATACTTACGGCACCTTTGGCCGGTCCCGTCCCGACAAAATCGACCCCAACGTGCCAAAAACTGTCCCGACAAAAAGTTGTAGATTTCAGGACCTTCGGACCTGGCCTCCAAGGCTATAATCTGGGGTCCTGTAATAGTACAGTTATGGGAAGTAGTTAGGCGTAAATTGACCTGTAATGTGCCTGACCGGATATGTGTCTTAGCTGAGTAGGGGTATTGGGCGGCGAAATCAGAATCTCTGAGCAGGCATGAAGTCCGGCACTTGCTGTGATATGAAATCAACAAATCACCGCAGTCCGAAAAGAGAAGAACAAAGAGCGGGAACCTTGTAGAGCAGCAGAAAAAGTTGAGAAAACGCAGTTTTGATTCTGGGGTCCTGACTCCTCGGTCGTGACTACTGTAGTATTTTGATCATCACCATTGGTGTTCATTCCCTGGCAATTCATGAGCCCCACTTTTTCCCTTATTCCCTCCTAAAGCGCAGTACCGCGCCGCCATTACCAGCCTGTAATCGAGTTCAATACCAGTACATTATCCACTGAACTCGTAAGGCAGTCAATGGTATACCACCAAGTTGTGCACATCGGTGCCGTCTCATACCCAGGTCATGCCCAGTATCTCGGCACCGTTCTCGCCTCTCTGGCAGCCCAGAGACCTAGAACTCTCCAGAAATATGTATGTAACTCATCTGACGCTGCTCACCGACGTTGTAAGTGAAAATGTTTTTTTTCCAAGTCGCGCGGTGCAACGCGGCGAAGTGCACAGCAGCGCCGTGTCAGTGCTTCATTGCCGTTCTCGCTCCTCGAACAACCCGGAGACCTTAGAGCCTCATAGAATATGAATTAAACTCACCTGATGCTGGCCAATAGCATTTTGAATGAAGATATTGTGTTTTGAAGCCGCCCGGCGTGACGCGGCGAAGTGCACGGCAGCGCCACATCAATTACTATGTTCGCGCCAAGACGCACAAGCTTGTGTAAGTGTGTTTAGCTCACCTGATCCTGCACGCCAACATTTTGGATGTTAATGTTCCGTTTTGAAGCCGTGCGGCGCGACGCGGCGAAGTGCACGATGTGGTGCCAGCGCCGCGTCAGTACTTCGGTGCCATTTTGATTTTCACTTCTGAGAGTGCCCAAAGAAAACACAGGTTGGTGTAAATGACTCTTAAAACCAACAATTTAAATTGTAATGTTGGGTTTTGAAGCCGTGCGGCCTGACGCGGTGAAGTGCACGATGTGGCAGTGCCAGCGCCGCGTCAGTACTCCAGCGCCGTTCTTGCTCCTTGGGGACCCCAGAGGCACAGAACTCCTCTGGAGGGTGTATTTAACTTACTCAATGCGGTCCATTAACGTTTGGAAGGGAAGTATTGGGTTTTGAAGCCGTGCGGCGCCGCGCCGCGTCAGTGATTTCGCGCCATTCTCACTCACAGAGGCCCAGAAATCTCTAGAATGTGTGTTTAGCTCATTCAATGCTGCTTGCCAACGTTTGAGCAAAAATATTGAGGTTTGAAGGTGCGCGGCGCGACGCGGCGAAGTGCACGGCGGCGCCGTGTCACTTCCAGTACCTCGGTGCCGTTCTCGCTCCCCGTATAGCCGCGAACCCCCAAAGTCACGTAGAGTATGTATTTAACTCACCTCATGCTGCATGCCAACATTTGAAGAAGAATATTGAGATTTGACGCCGCGCGGCGTGACGCGGCGAAGTGCATGGTGGCGCCGCGTCAGTAATTTCGCGCCGTTCTCACTTTTGAGACCTTACAGGGACACAGAACCCTCTTAAATTATGTGTTGAGTTGTAACCTCGTACACTGGACTTACCAACGGAGCGACATTTCTCTCTGTATATCTTCAACGGTCTTTGACCGCTTGAAGGCTGACTGCACAGCCACTGGTTGGAATACGATACACAGTAAAGTGGCTGCGGAGAATGAGTTTGGTGGAAACATGTAATTTAAGACCACATACCATACACCTGCTTGAGTTTCTCATTCAAAAACCCTAGACTCAGCCGTGTGTCAAGGTTTTCAATGTTAAATGCCGACGGGTTGTGTATAAATTGGCTCGTGCCCCAGAGATCTCGGCTTCCTGTAGCCCATAATCATGCGAAATGGCATTGCCTTCTACGCTAATGTCATTTGGTAGTGTTGAATGAGTAATGGGGCCTTTTTACACCAAGGAAAAGGTGCAGTGTCCTGTGGGTTCAATTGCAAAATTGTCGCGGCCAAAAAAAACATGAGTTGCGGGCTTGCCCCCATCCCGAGGGGCAAGGATCAACACAGAGTACTTTCGCACTCAATAATGATGAGTTGATTTGGACAGTAATACACTCTCTGCTTAGCACGCAGCGCGACGCGGCCAGGTATGGACTGCCACCCGATGCCTCCTCTGGCTACCCAAAACTCTACCAGACACGGTCTGCCTGACCGGCGAGGCGATTGCTCGCCGGACGCCGTCAGAGGGAAGGGAACGAGCGAATCATTGCTGCGCTCCCGCGAGTCGCTTCGCGGGTCGCGCCAAAGGAGAAAACGTGGTCGATGTGGACTTTACCGCTTCAGTTGATCGTACATCAGCTGAACTGCGCGCACCACAGGGGGTTCATACATCATCGCGGAACTAGACGGCGCATTCTTCAGCCATTCTACCAACACTGGCACATTGAACGAGGGTTCGATCATCTCAAACCCAATCCCGATTAGCTTCCTCGGACTGATGGCCCAAGTTCAACCGTGGGAAATGCTGCTTCGTCGGGATCAATCACGGTCTCTCCGGCTTTCATTTTTTTCAATGTTCCGAGTCTGTATTTATCAATTCCGCAACACAAAGTCACTTTCAGGTTGGCCACACCAGGAGTTTGGAAAGGGGTCTGCATAAATTCTTACAGAGAAGTCTTCGTTTCTACATTGAACAACCCTGGCGCTGTATTTATATGGATATAGCATCTCATCCACGCGGCTGAAGGTCTAACTCAACCCCGGAAAGTCTTAAGATTTCTGATTTGCTAACACACCTTGCATAAATCCGGTCGTCCCGCAGTGTTGATGCCTTTTGGCCAAAAACCCGTCCCGTGTGTTTTCCTGAAATGGCACTGTCATGAGATGTCTGAAATGAAGTAGTTCGCCTCTTTTACCTACAATAAAGGGATAAATGTCTGGTGTGGTTGAAATGCCAATTTACCTCAAGGCAAAGGCACGACCTGCGGCTTAGAGAACACCATTCAAAGGTGAGTACTCGGTGTTATGGTCGCCATTAAAGAAAAATTGCCTTACGGACTCTTGAGGACGAGGATAATGTGAACATAGACAGTATTGATTCCGATGAAGGTGCGTACTACAATCTGCTGCTGCTTCTGCATGGTGTGCTGATCTCGGCCTATTAGAAGACCAGGATGGTCATGAGAGCGAAGAAAAAGGTGTGTGATCATTGTCTTGTAAACTCCAGTTAGGCTATTCAATGACAATTTAAGGCAATGTGTCTGCGTCTGGAGATGGGATGGACTCTGAGGATGAGAAGATCCTTGATCCCATGGCGGACGCGAACGAAGACAAGGAAGAGAATGAAAACGACGGTGAAGAGCAAGACGAGGATAAGGAAGAGGACGACGATGATGTGCCACAGTACGCGGGAAACGAGGCTTGATCATGAATCAATTGTATCCCGACTCTTACTGAATATATACTTATGCTACGTCGATGAAGGGATCCTCATACCGAAGATAGGGCAAGAAGAAAGTAGGGTGAGCCATGGCACAGAATCTAAAGAGGCCAAAAGGTTCATTTTTCTGTATACAAGCATCCCCTTTGTTCGAATTTCATTCATTTACCAGCCCACTTGAACATTGAGACTGATTCTTCCTGAGCATCAACCACAGACTCGATTTTAACGAGCTGAATCCATGGTGACAATGAACAGAACCGATCCAGGGTTAGAATATGGTGAGAAATTGCCAGCTCAAGTCATCCCCGAGATGCCGGACTTCGAACCGCCGTCAGAAATTTCTCAAGCCTTAGCCAAAACCAACCTCCTGGATCTCACTGTAATATGGATAATGCTACATGGGCCCCAAGGGGCCCGTGCGCACTCTCATGGAATATGAATTGAATTGAATTGAATTGAGTAAAATAGCCGAGTAAATTGACCAAAAACGAACTCAACTTCGAGCCTGCGTAGGATTGAAGATCGTGTACAATGCACAATTTAAAACTCACACGGACACCTGTGTAAATTGGCGGGGATCTTGGTTTACCTACAATCAGTAGTCCACGTTGCAACGGCGGGCAAGAGACATTCTGCATACTGGTCCTCCCAAGGATGTTTCGTTGAAGTAGCACTCCATAACAGGTCTAATATTCTGCTTATAAACCAGGGATCCTCTCACCAAATTCCCCCTTACACGGGATAACGGCCGGTCCCCCATCTCAATCAATAACCCAGCCGGCACCGAGGAGGCACCAAACAAGCGTCGGCCTAGGCCGGACAGCGCGGACGAAGAAGACACTCCCGCGTTCAAGCGCCAGGCGACATCTCGAAAACTTCGCCCCCGCGGAAACGAGGCTCCGGGCAGAAAACAAGCCAGGGTTGCTCCTCCTGGAAAGGTTGTGGCCGAGGATGATAGTTAATTTGTTGCAAATTTACTTGTTCGTTATATCGGACGCACCACTTCGTCTTTCCAGGGAGTGAGACTCAATGATTTATGATTGAAATTACGCCGCGTGGTGCCGAAGGGGGAGCGATGGATTTGTACTCTCAGTCTTCGAACGAAGCTTCTTGGAAATATCACCTCAGGTGGTTGAATCAAACATCGAAGCGCTGGTGCCGGTGGAGTTAGGGTAGGACTTGCGGTGGTGGCACAAAAGCGAATGGCACAAGATTGGACCAACTCCTGCTGAGACGCTACGTGAGGGGTACTACGATAGATCAACGCGGAGAACCTCGATGAAGAAGGCATGGATAGAAATCTGAAAAGTGGAGTGAGTGCGGCACAACAGCAGAGACAGCAGTGGAACAGCGGCACGAGGACACCGAGTTGATTGCAGGGCAAACAGAACTCATCTGTTGTGCTGGTGGAAGTGGCCGGTTGAGCGCGGCGCACCACGCGGCGCTGACGATTTAGGACGCGGCGGTCATATGAGAGAGACGCGGCGATCATTAGGGGGACGCGGCGATCCTATGTTGTGCCGCGGCGCGAATTTTTGGACGCGGCGAAATATCCTAGCCCGTCTCTTTGACTTCGAATGTGGCTTTGGTGAGCATCGGCATCGGATGCCTACTATGATGTGGCCACCTCGTGGCGCACTTGTGATATGTATAAGAAAATAGTACAATGGTTTTTAGTAAACAATAACAATACACTCGGCACCTCGTCGCAGTCATGGTATATCCGCTAAACCAGAGACAAACATGCGACTTGGCCCAGCCTGGATAGTACTTTGGTCTTGAAACCTCGAAGCTTCCATCTTGGCAAGCCTCTCTACCGCGCGAAGCTCTGTGGCCCGTTCGTGAATTTCGGTAGCTTGCGCAACTGGATCTCCGCCGAAGTCATCCACCGCAACAATGGCAGAGATTCGCGATGGCGCGCCGAAGTCGGTCACGCTGACACTCAAGTTCGTTGCGCGGCCTTTGTTACCGATCTGCTCTGCGTCCCACTCACGGAGGGAGAGGATAAAGCGAGACGTAAGTGTACAAGACAAGCTAGTGCAAGTGTCCAGGTCAGTTTTCAATGTTGAGAACAATGGTGGAGAAACCGACGGAAGAGTGAAGGCGTTGGGTAGGCGTTGAAAAAACCCCGCCTGAATGGGTTGGAATTTCGCCCACTTTGGAGGTGAACAGGTGCTTACCGGTGCGCACTATGTTGAATTTAGGGTGAAATCCCCGGGAACGATGGATTTGAAGACTTACATAATTCAGGACTACGGCTGCCGTGGTGAATATTGAGACGAAGCTACAAAGCAGGATTAGTGTTATTACCCTTGACCCGCCTCAGATCATCCGACCACGCACAAGAAGTATAGCATGCCTGGCGGCAGTTAGTATCATCAAAAAGAGGAAGAGGAAGTTTTACCTTGTTCGAACAAGATAAACATAAGATCATGCCGTTGAGCTTTGAATCCCCCCGTTCGGAAAGCAATTAGGCATCTCGTCATAGTCAAAAATGCCGCTGAAGCCTCGAATATGACCATTAGGATAGAAAGCATCTCCGGTGCTAGTAACCTGTGTATCAGATTGTGGCGTGTTTTGAGAGATCGTAGACACACCTCTGTGACAACGTGAGTAATTGAGCACGTTCGTATAACATGAGAATATCAGACGAACATGGGGACTGTGGAGGATCCAACACAACGCATTCCGGGTACGTGGGTCTTTGTTGAGTTAGCAAAATTCATCTCGTCGCTCGCGACAAACTTACGATGTCCAGAGCGACGCAAGCTAGACCGATGAAGCTCATGTAGGTCAAAATCCATTTGTTCTCGCCCCACACGACGTACGTGCGCATGCCAAAAGCAACTGCCCGACGACATGAGCATGATTTTATTCCAATGCAGCGGGTTGGTGACAAACCAATCACAGCTGCACGTCCCAAAATGCTGAGAGCACCGACAATCTTATACCAGCGGTCGCACCTGTTGGAAGGCTCAGAATAATTAGCTTGCTCAGAAGCAAACTCACTGCGTGTTCGATGAGAAGGTGGGCAGCATAGCATATGTACATGCACTTACCCCGGAGCCTATTTTTTTTGAAATCGCCAGAAGATATAGGACATTGGCGATCAGAGCGTAGCGGCATCCGATGTAGAGCGCAGTAGAAAGGCGAAACTTCTCGTTCCATATATATTTCACTTCCTTCGGAAAGGTTAGGGCGAAATCGTAGTAGATTAGAGCTGCAGAAAGCTTATTAGCGAGTACGACAGAAATTCGCGTCGCTAACCGATGCTGGAATATTGTAGACGAAACTGGAGGAAGCTGAGGCTCTATCTGGTCATCTCCAGTTCATTGAGGGAAATGCACACATACTGAGTGGCTGCAGCGTTGATTGTTTCCGGGGTCATGGTCAGTGGCAAAGAAACAGCAGTAAGGATACGTGATGCCAGACAGTATCCCCTTCGGATTCCGGCTTTACGGTAACGCGGCTACTAGTGTACAAAAAGCGTCAGTTGGAATCAGCCAGGGAAGTTCCGAACGTTGCGACGGGATGTTCATTGCCAGTGGGACTGCCAAAACGCACCCTAACAATAGCTTCTAGCTGCGGTACTTACCTTGAGGGGATTCATGGTTCAACATCGAGTCCATCAATGGAACGTGCGTCTTCTTCAGATTCTTGGCGGAGTTCGCGCACGTCGGCCGCGGCAGCGCGACGTCGCACGCCTGTCGTGCTGACACATTTATGTCCGTTTTCCCGCCAGTGGGCGGCAGTGAACGGCGGTGAACGTTCCCGTGGAACGCCTGGGAACAAAGATCTCCCACCGATGAAAATCAAAATCGTGACAAATTTCGGGATTTTGGCCCTGAGGGCTGGTCAGAATCCTGACAAAATCGTGGTCCAAGGCGCGACAGCCTGATCAGAATCCTGACATGAACCGGGCAGCGAAGGAAAAAATCTCAAAGGAGTAGGTTGGCGGTGCCGATTTTACCTGGAAGCGCCACCATTTGTACGTTTTCAACACAGAACTACCAATGCAGTGTCAGGTGTTGGCGAGGGGGCAGGTATCAGAGCTGGCCGGAGGTCTTGGTACTGAAGCGGCCTGCTGGTAAATACAAGCAACCGTGGGACCAAATCTGATATCCCGATCCGCCACGGTCCGCTGAGCCGCTTACGGCCCGCTTCTGTGCTGATCCTACCTCTCCTCTCCTTCATCACGACGACATTCCGAAAAACTTAGCGTTGCTGGACGTCAGTTGGAAACCGCTTGTTGTGCGATACATGTGTGCATGAGTCGGCAGATCTAGAGGACTCATGATCATGCTACAACCAGAACAATCTTGACTTACTGGCGAGGAACCGCTTTAATCCTATATGGTCTGTCCTGGACAGCCTGAGATCAGAGAGGCTTTCCTGCCCCTTCGTGTGCCCCAATGATCGCCTGGTTTGGTTTGCACTTTCGTGCGGGTTCCTCGTTTTCATGCCACCTGGGTCATCCACAAAACTTAACATGTATATCGGCACTTGTCCTCGCAGCAGAAGATTCCTTGGCATTTCTGCATGCTCGCCTTATATCCCTGTCCGCTCCTATCAAGCGCCCACTGTCGACATCCCACCGGCAGCGGCCCACCGACGCATTATTTCTGCGCAACCCGCTGTCAGAAACTGCATTGCCCGTCATTCGGAATCCTTCCTCTCGATCTACAGATTTTTCCGGATCCTGCGGGAGTTCCACGTCAAGAAACTCGACGGGACCTCATGCATGACCACCCACGGCGACCTCGCCGCCATATTTTCGGGCTCCCTCGGAAAATCTATTACCAAAATCAAATCACGTTCCTGTATTCCTAAACAAGCGTCCAGATCCGTTCGGACACGGATTAGCTTTACCTGTCTAGCTGCTGCCTCGCTATCGAGGCTTCCTGCCTTCATCACGCGCGGTGGGGACCTCCGCTAGGATCTCCGTTTCAGATGATCCCCGTTCTGCGTCGGCAAGAAGCTCTCGGCCGACGCACTTGGTGTTGTCCAAATCGAACAACACATGTCCTGTGGCTTCCTGTGGACGGTGATATTACTCTGGCAGTATCTGCTTCGCTTCGGATAAGCGTCCCATTTAAATTGGGTTTTAGTCCCACCGCGGAACACAAATCTGTCTGCTCTGGCACATGTCGCACGGAATACACTACTGCGACGCCCTGCCCGTTCATTCATGGGTTTGTGGACCGACGAGACGTGGCTCCAAGTTCCTCATTCAGGCCCGCGCCCTTCCCAAATGACCGGAGACCGCTGTGGACAGTGACATTTTCAGAAGGAGTCCTCACCAAAGCTCAAACTGTGCGGACCGCTGTAAAAAAGAATCGGGGAAGTAATCAAACGTGACTGTACGGATCTTACATGGCTTTTACAGTAGTTTCGACAGACAACTTCCCATGTATCGTCCCGCCCATCATTTCCTCTCATATCACATAATTCACTCAGTTCACATTTAGGGACTCACAACAATTGACCGGGACCTGCGCCACAATTTCCCCGCCTCCATTGATGCACGGAATGAGTGGGTTGCTCCATAGAGGAGGGTGATACGGAAATCCTGCGGAAGCGCCAGGAAGCATCGGTGCATCGGTGCGGAGAGGCGTTTCGCGGGAGCCGCGAAGGTTTAAATAAGCGGCGCTGCTCCGAGGATTGATTGTGTCTGAGAGGGTTTCGGCGGCGTCAATCCCTCCCGAGTGGTTGTCGTTGACTCGGCGTCAGCATTCTTGTTACCGCTGAGTTGTTAATTGCGACCACAGGCCGCCTTGACAAACTAATTTGCGCGAAGGTGTCAAGGTTTGACTTGAAACCTCCGCAGCGCCGACTGTTACTTATTCTCTCGCTTGTTTAGTGAACTGCGGCTGAGAAGCATTCATGATACGAATCGTCCAATCGCCTCGTCGAAGCATCGACGCCGCTTCAGACCCAATTTCCTACAGCAACAGTGCATAAAATTAAACAAGGTCAACGAGTGAGATCGATCTTGCTCGTGATCTGATTTTGTTTGAACCGGTCTTGGTCAACACTGTGGTTGGTCATCTAAGTCATGCACCCCCGACACTTCCATGGCTCGCAGCCATCAATCATAAATTCAAGGGAATTGTACCTCCGACTCGCGAGTCGCAACTTTCATGTAATTCGAAGAGAGAGATTTAGCCAACCTCAGTGAACATCTTGACATGTACTCATCGATTGGTTACAGACAAAAAATCTTACAATGTATTGCGGTTCGATTCGTATGGTACAACTAATATAATGCTATGTAACGTATGTACGATGATGCTCTGTGAATTATAAACAACATGAAGTAAGGGTCTAAGTATCTACAATGAATGATTAATGATAACATGCAATGGGCGACAGATGCGGACGATGCGGGACGGGAAACATATGTACTAGAAAGCAGGGGAACGAGGGAATTTGAATACAGAAAAGCGAGGTGGAGAAGAACGCGAGGCAATGGAGATGCACATGGAGATTAGGTGGGGAACTGTATATGGCAATAATCGCCGGATTAGGAAATCGGTGAACAGGTCATGGCGAATACAATATGCGATCGGCGGAGGCACGAAAGGGGACGACGGGAAGGAGGAAGGAGGCGGCGCGCTATTGCACCTCCGCGACGGGCCAACCGTAGTGTGCGAGATACTCTCCCGAAGTAGGCGGCTGTGGCTGTGGGTGATGCAGGTAAGGCGCAGGCGTAGGCGAAGGCGCGTACAACGGGTAGCTGTCGCGTCTGACCTGCGGTGACGGCGTCGGCGAGTGCGGGATGTACTGTGGCGCGCTCTCCCGTCGTATATATCCCGCTCCCGCCAAAGAAGAGGACGCGACGGTCGTCTGGCTCTCCGCTCCCGCGACGTAGGTACTCCCACCTACAGACTCTCGCCGGAGCGCAGGAAGCTGTGGGGGAAGCACTGCCGGGCTGTAACTCCTTTGCTCGTCCATATACACCATAGCCGGCTGCTGCTTATCGTACGTCTCCTGCTGCTGATACTGCATCACCGGGAGCACGGCGCCGTAGTTGAAGTTCAGCACGCGCCCTTCGGAGTCGTACGCCTCGTACGTGGCATAAGGAGTAGGCTGCTGTTGGTGCGGCGCCGCCGGGTATGCGGGCGCATAAGCGTGTTGCTGCTGGGAAGTGTGCGTGTCGTACGCTCCGTGCGCCTCCCCGAGGTATTGCTGCTGCTGCTGCTGGTCCCCGCCGTGCGGCGGGTACTGCGCAGGTACCGGGGCGTAAACGGCGACGGGTTGGTGGAACGGCGTGTACGGCGTCTGTGGACTGTGCTGCGAGGACGGGGGCGGACTCGGGCTTTCCGGTCGCTGTTCCACTGCCTGTGCGTAAGGGGCGGCGGCGACCTGCGGCGCGGCGTACGCCGTCCGTGGGGAAAGGTGCGCCGAGGCCGCCCGGTAGTCCTGCTCCTGCTGCTGCCGCGCCATCGGTTGATGTGACGCCACCTGCGCCATGGGTTGGTGTAGGACACGGCCATCCTCCATCTGGACCGTGCGCGGAAGCTCGGTGCGCTGCCGCTGGACGAGGGCGCCGAGGTGCGCAATCGAGTGCCGCGCTGTAAGGCTACGGGCAACGGGGACGGCCGCGGCCGCGGGCGAGTGCGACGCGTGGCGGAAGACGTGCGGGTGAGGGTGAGAATGCGGGCTAGCGTATTGGGGAAGGCCCGAGGAATACTGCGGGTTCGGGGAAGGATATGCCGACGCACTGGACGACGGATACGCAGAGGGGGAGGGGAACGCTGAGGCGTCCCCGTAGCTATCCGACATTGAAGAATTACTCCAGTATTCCTCGCCAGGCGAGTCCGCGCGTGCAGAGGTATCGATCTGCGGTAGGGACCTGTGCGTCGGCGGGTACGGGTGGTCCACTAAGCGCTGAGCTTCCGTGCGATAGGCCATGGGGTACGCCTCAACGAGTGGCGGCGGCGTATTCGGAGGAGACTCAATCGCGCCGCCGTTGGCCGGATTGAAGAAATATAGTCGAGAGTCTTCGAGTGGCGGAGGTTCCAGAGGTGGCGAGTCTTCTCGGACACCGTGAAGGTTTTCGGTTGAGCTCGAGGATGAGGGAGAAGCGGCGAGAGGACTAGGGGCAGGCGTGCTTTCGCTCCGTAGCACAGTTCGCCCAGATTTTCGACGTGAACCTGGAGAAAGGTGGATTCGGTAGCTGAATAGGTGCATCAGCATCACAGTCCAAAGCAAGTGAAGATAAACATGAGGGGCGAGGCGGCGCAGCTAGAGACGGGAACCACGAAGAACGGACTTACTGCTGCTGCAAATTGTCTGCGCGTGAGCATCGAGTCTCGCACCCGGGGAAGGGACATTTGTGGTTCCGCTCGCCCGTGTGGACGCGCGAATGTCGAGCGAGATGACCTGTAGTGCTGAACGGGCGCTGGCACACTGGGCAGATGTGATGCTGCTTTTTGCCATTGGATGCTGTGGAGGAAATGGCCCTCGTCCGCCTCGTAGTCGCTGGTGCCGGTGTCGAGAGTGGCAGAGGAACGACGGGCGACGACATGCAAGATGAAGAAAGAAGAAGTGGGCGGGACAACAAAGTCTAGTTCAAGTCGAGATAGAGGCGGGAAAGACAGTGGAGAGAAGGAGAGCGGGTTTGGCGACGTGGTTTGAAATAAAAAGACATGCGCGTTATGTTATGTGCCGATCGATCTCGATTTGAGATCTAGTTGCTGAGATTAGAGTTTGGGTTAGCGCCATCAGGCGCGGCTTCTCACCTTCTGACCACTTTCGTCGTTATTCTCTCACATATTTCTGCAACACTGCCTCGCCCTTCTTCGCTGTGCAGCCGCTGCGCTGTAAGGTGATACTTAAACCTTCCAATTCCCATCCTCTACTTCGACTTCTCTCTGTATCTTTTTGGCTGTCATGTCGAAAATCGGGGGACAAAGAACTCGAGGCTAAGGTCTTCATCGGAACTGTGGCAGTAAATCACAATGTGGCTCCGCCACGCCGTTGCCTCACCTCGGCACATCGGACAGGCCGAATAATTTGGCAACCAAGACGTCCCAAAAAGGTGAAGGAATTTGGGGGTAAGTATTACAGCATCGTCGGAGGAGCCAGCAATCACTTTGTCGATGTTTCGTGAACCGAAAAGAGTCATGACGGAAAGGCGAAGATGGGAGAGGTCGGAGTTGAAGGAGACGTGGTAACTCACTGCTGAAGAGGTGAGGAACGATTCCGCAACTGAAAAAAAGCTGCGGCGCCGGAAGTCAGTGGGTCGCGAGGTGTCGTCATCGTGGACACGCCCACAACATCTCAAGCGTGCAAATCCCAGCTTCAGTCGTCAAGAACCAGTCATAAGCAACGTCTGAAGAATGGAGGTCTCGGAACTTCTTGGAAATCGATCAGAGAAAACATAAAAGAAGCTAAAGCAGAGAAGCGCCACTGAAGCGTGCCCGTGCGCTGATCGCCCTTCGTCTGGGTACAATATCGCAAATAGTACAACCTAGCGCCCTCCAAAGCCGCTGGCGGCTGCCATGGCAGGGATTCTTCTACACTGGACACAAATTCGGGGTGAGTGAGAAAAGGCACAAACCAAATGGGACTGATGGCGGAGCCAAAAGCGGATGCAAACGTGTCGCCAAGTCTCCGAATTTGAATTTACCCCGCCTTCGTCCCTGCATGGAACCAATCCAACCATAGGGAGAAGGGAAACACCGAGAGCAAACTTTCATTGTTCGGGCTCTACACTTCATTTCGTGACACAATCTGAACTTGTTTTCAAGTTTCACATGTGATTGCGATCTTTGTATGCTCCTCCAGTCCTCCTACACACCTACCATTGCGAGCCACGGCGCCAGAGAGTACTACTAGTCAGTACAAACCTGCGGCATTAGTCTTTGTTGCTTGCCCCCCCACCCCCCGCCCCGCTGCGTACACACCATGTGAATCGAGACCAACAGGCACAACTGGCTTCAGCTGCAGTTTCACACTGATCTTTCAAAGCGCCACGATCGTTCTTGAATGTCTAAGTTGAATAGGACTTCCATATGATATTTGGTGATTTTAAATGGTTTTTGTAGCGTTAGTCCGTGTTGAGGTTAGCGCCGTCGCAATGAACATTATATCGGCAACCGTGGATCACTAACGCGGTCACGTGGAGCGTGTTTCCAGAGACGGAAAAAATGGGTACTCCACAATGATTTATTCGATGTGTTGGTCTGAAGCTGGGGCGAAAGCTGGTGAAAGAGGAGAAAGGCAGAGAATGGGGCGTAACCATGACGAGGGCACTAAGCAGATTTGCATGCTGCTAAATATGCGGCGCCGCTAGTCGTACTCCGACGCCACCAAGGCCGCAGAATCACGACATTCCCCTGACAGGAACAAGAAAAATAAGTGGGCAAATGAATCTGAATCCGTTTGAACCCCATCGTTGCGCGGGGATATTGAAGATCGGCACCACCGGTACATCGCAGCCCGCCGATGTTCGCGCGAGGATGGAAAGTTGCACAGTGTTTTGAGATTCTCAAGAAACACAGAGGTGAGGAAACTTTTACTGACGATTGTCGGAGCACCGGCTGATCTTTCTGGCGAAGCTACTGGCCGAGCGATTTTCCGCCCGCTTATACATAGCGGATTGTTTCTGCCTCGCGTAGCGTAGCGCTGTCGTGGATCTTTCCTGTGCGTTCACTCTGTTGCCAGACAGCGTCGGGGTTTGGAAGACGGGCGCACATTGCGGGTGACACCCTCTCGTAGACAGAGGTGACGCTTGCTGAAAGCTAAACACCCGTGGCAATAGGACTATTTTTCTTAACGCGGACACGGGGCCGACACGCGAAGCGGGGAAGTCGCATAAGCCACGAGAGCGATTGATTAGCGCGAGACTACTGAGACTACTGAGTGATGCACGGACCGCGGCCCGATCCGCCGGTGAGTTTTGATTTCCGTGACTTTCGAGAGAAAGTATAAGCTGGCTGGAGGTCAGGCTACCCGCTAGACTGCCCAAGGAATCCATCGGAGACATTGAGCATAACTTGGGACACCAGAATGGGAGAGGGAAGTACGGCGGCTTGGGCGACAGAGATTGACAGCATTCACGGGACCCAGGCACACTTGGCAATTACTCAGGCACATGCTGAGGACCAGCACCAAAGTGAAAACGGAAGGTTGAAGGGCATTGCGAGGAAAGAAAGCGGAACGGCTTGTCGGCTCACAAAAGGGCGCACGGGCAGACTGAGATAGGACCTCGATATGCACAAAGAGAATGTCGTAGACTGGACGCATGCATGCAGTAGAACCAGAGGTAGAAGGAAACGTTGCGGGGAACGTGTCTATACAACGGGACGTGAATAACTTTGATCATGTCGAGTCCCGGGAAATGGTCCAAGGAGGGCAAATCGCAGAGCTGCATGTGGCAGGAGGCAGCAGAAGAGGGAGAGTCCAACAAATCCGTCCACACGGCGCGGAGGCTGATTGGCGGGCGCGCAACACGTTAACCGCGAAGGGAAAAGAACCGTCGTCTATGGGGATTGTGTGGGAGCGTCCGACAATCCCGACCGATGCCCGAAACACCGACGGTCGACGTGTCCTTGTTGGTATGCTGTACCTCCTTCCCATGTCACTCGCTTGTCGTCCCACTTTTTTTTTTCTGGGCTATGTAGATTGTAGCTTTTTCTCCCATCCATTCGGAGTCCCGGACGAGACGTCCGCCCACGATGCCAGCACACACCTCACAAATATATATATTATTCTACTACCTGAAGACACAATATTCAACAGTCATTGTCAATACAGCACGGTCGTTGAATTCCTGGTTGTGTGATGCAGACCATCTGGGTTTCAAGTTATAGAAGGCAAATTTAACAGGATGTCACCGTCATTCTTCCGTGCTCTTGGGCTATCTGTTGTTCAACGCAAGTGGGGACCGCGCAGGTCCTCCTCCGATGTATGGAAGTGCGAATTGAGGCCTCGTTCCTGGCGCGGCGGATCGACGGGATTTGCTTGAATAGGATTCAATTGGATCCGATATTAACTAAACATCGCGGCTTCAGTGGTCGGGATGGACACCGTAGCGTATCCGTATCGAATACGGTACATGCGGGTTGAGGATTTGGGTCGGTATCTTGACGGTGGACAGCTTCGAGAAAAAAGTGTGTCGACTTCTGCAGCGTGAATTGATACATTCTGACCTATCTGTGTCCCTCTTGACACTTGGATTCCACCCAGGGAGGCTCGAGCGTGAGTTGACCAAATCTTGGTACCGTACCGTACCCGTACCATAAAGCTATTTTCCATCCATCCCGATCATTCAGTGACGATCAAACGTTCGTTCTTTGCTTCTTCTCCTCACGCCTGAGGACGGACGTCGACATGCTTTTTAGATTTCGAATTAATCGTGGTTCGAATGCAAGACGTTCTAATGCGGGATGTCAGATTTTGTCCTCGTTCACGTTTCAACTTGGCAAGGAAGTGAGTAGCTTTGACTGATGCTTGATTTTTTCCCCGCAACCAAGTCAATAAAATAGCAGAATGTGGCAAGAATGTGAACAAATTGCTCTTGGGGTTCAAACGGACGTTAGTTCAAATCCTGCTTAGGTTTCCCGGTGTAAAAGGCCCAAGCGTCACACTGAATACAATTGCGGCCCCCGACGACGACGTTAACGGCCGCCCGCTGCCCAAGAATAAATTGGCGGTAATGATAATGACCTTGGAACCCACCATGATTCCGAGTCCGTACGGCATCACTTACGGGCCTTCGAAGTGGCGGGTGTGTATTCATCAATCATGCACGACCAATGGGGCGGGGTGCGGGAAGGTTTGGTGGTACAGTGACGAGGAGATCCTCGGGTATGGAGGGCCATGTAGTTAAATAAAATTAGGTTGGTTGCAAATAACTGTGGGCTGTCACGAAAGGTTTCCAGTCAGTGATAAGGTGGGCGGTACTTGCCGGGCTATGTCGGCGCGCTAACGACACTCACACCCAGGGCGGCGCCGCTGAGATCATACAAGTACATAATCTAGCGGGAGTGCAATCGAGAAATAATGTCCCCGTACCGCTTGGTCGTCCCGACGAGACGAGGAGCGGCTCCACGGGAAGTCGAACTATGTACGTCCGCAAGCATCGTTGACTGACTGGGTTCAAAATCACAATAAGAGTGGGGAAGGAGCCGTCGACGAAGAGAGGCTGCGACAGAAAGTAATTCGTCGTGTTTTGTCAATGCCGCGAACATCCGAGGCTGACTCTGGGAGCGCATTTGAGGTCGCTGTATCGCGAACAAACCGACGTCAGTGGCCGGAGTTGGGTTGCAGCAGGAATGAGGGATTGCAAATAAGTTTTCCGCGTGAGAGGCAAGTGATATTCTGACAGCGCGAAGAAAATGAGCGAATGGACTCCGGACGAAACTCCAGGGACTAGGAAGAGTTTGAGAATGACGAAGTGATCATAGGTTGTCGCCTTTACGTGAGCGGAGGCCGAAAATTGGAGCTTTATCATTAGTTGCGCATTGAGGTTGGACTCAAGGTCAGTGTGTCATCGAGCTGTCGGAAAATGTGAAAATATTTCCCCTGGTTGACGAAGACATGGGGGTCTCGTCGTGGTCCAAGGCTGCGAGAGAAACTGATTCTCTGTGCTTACGAACATCCGAGGAAGACCATACATCGGCCAGCTTTGACTCTGCAAGGAAATTTGAGGTCGTTGAGGGGTTTGCGAACAAACTGACGGCGGTGGCGGCCGGAGTGAGATTGAGGGGTTGCAGCACGAATGAGGGATTGGCGATAAGACAACTGAGACGCAAGCGGGATTATTGCAGCAGGAAATAATGAGCGAAACCGCGGAAAAGAATCAGGAGGCCGAGAATGACCAAGTGATAGCGGTTTGTTGCCTTCTTACGTGAACTTGAACTGGAGCGTGGTGAACGGAGTGCGTCATCGATGAGGCTCGTCCAGACCTGGCCACGCCACGGATGAACCAGAATAATTGGCGCAAGATGACAATCGGAGCAGCGTCGTCGTGACCACCTGAATTTATCACGAATTTTAAAAACGAGGCAGAGAGGACAAAGGGAGAGCCGGGCCTCGCGGCGGGTGCAAGGCTGGCGCGAGGCTCCCAGTTGTGGCGAGACCAATGAAGGTTGATGGAGAACAGAACAAAAGAGGTTGGTCACAGCTGAGCTACTACGTCACATCTTGTTCTCGGCGATTCCCGAGTTCGGTTGTAGCGTTACCGCTATCAACCCATTGTCAGCACTGCAATTGTCTGTGCTGTCTGGACCGCCGTTCTCCCAGCCCTCGATCCTCGTCAACAGGCAGCACTGGTGCCGCCCGGAGCATAGCACGACTCAGCACCATTAGCCTTCGAGTCCGACTTGAGTCCGTCCTTGTTGACTCGTCCCACGGCCCCACACCACCAAATCGGCTTCATTCGCGCGGTGCGAGCCACTTATAAGCCCATCTTTAACTCAGTGCGTCCATCGTACGATTCACCCCACAAAACTCATCCGCCCTTCGCTTTATCCCTCCACTAGCGGGATACCCAACCGAAGCACATTACTACTCATGACCGAATACGACTACTCCCCCGGCGCACAAGCCCAGTTCCAGCGCACGCAGCAGCGGATCTCCAACTGGGCGGACGATACTGCTCAGTGCGCGCCGCAATATAAGTCTCCTTTCATCCCGCGGTCGGACGTGCAGAGCAATTCGTTCTACCGCCCGTCTTCGCGGTCCTCTGGGCACACCCCATCCCCACCGCCGAGACATCGCGCCTCGCCGTCCCCGTCCCACAGTCATGGACGCCCAACCACACAGCGCACGCGCTCGCATGGCTCTCAGCACGTCCGTTCGCCACTTCGCTCACAAACCATCGACGTCGTCTCGCCGAACGATTCTATCTCGCAGGTGTCTGGACCTTCACACCGGAGCTCCCAGCGTCCTTCCCACCGAAGCGGCCCGTCCTACCGTTCACGCTCGCATTCACCCACGCGCCACCGCAGCCATCATCGCTCTTCCCCGGCCTACACTGTCCTCTCTCCCGGTGCGCAATACGTACAGGCGCCGCAGCAGATGCCGGCGTACGGGCAGCCACAGCCCGCGGCGTATGTGGTATACCCCCGCGATCGCAAGGTGCAGGTCGTGGTGAGTCTTGATCCGCTATTGCTATCCTCGCTGGAATACTGAACCGAACATCGCATTGCAGTACCCACAACCGGTGGCACAGTACCCCGGCTACCCGCCAGCGGCATATCCGACGCAGACCCACAACAGCGGTGGCCTTCTGCATCGCATATTCGGCAGCCAGAGCGGACACGGTCGGAGTCGCAGCCTCAGTACACGGAGATAGCACTCGGCGGCGGCGGTGCCAGTGGACGAACAAACGGACAGCCCCTAGATGAAGCGCAGACCTACTCTATTCGGGAAACGTCAGAATAATTGTGGACCATCTTGGGACCCTCGCAGTTGGATGATAGATGCACGGATAATAGATGGATGTTTTGCGTTCTCCCCTGATGCGTCGCTTCTCACCTCGCTACTTCTCGCTTCCGGGGGTGATGGCGCCGTTCAAGCGCCGTTACCCCGCCTCGACGTCGCGTCAGGAGCGCGTAGCACCGCGCCATCTAGGTACTTACGAGTACTTACGACACACTGGCATGGCGACCTAAGCCTAAGTATATGCTTCGGAAGGACGGGAGCCCGATCGTGAATCGAAACACGGGGGCGAGGGGATGATGCGTCTGATATCGCAAGGCGTCGAAAATAGCCTTGCTTTCATAAATTCAAAAGTAGTGGGGCCGTTCGAGATCGCGCCGATCCCGGCGTTTTCTTTCTCTATTAGGGAAAATTGCTTCCGTTTGCATTTGCATCCGCGGATCCTGTTTTGGCAGTGTGTCAGAGTGCGTGTCTTTTCCGTTTCTTACCTTCCGATATCTTCAACTTGATATTTTTCTCGTCCTTGCAGAGCTTCAACCGCCGCTACGGAACGTTTTCTTCATTTCTTTTTATTTTCTAAATTCCCCATCGTCATACTGATGACCGGTCGGCAGGAATCGGATTGATCTGTTGCACAGCCGAATTTCTCCGTTTCTAAGTAATCTGGTTCCGCCGTTTTCTCGCCATTCGCACGACCGACTGATCTTCTAGGGCCGTCGTTTCTAGACTGTTTTGACCGAGCTAGAGTACAACCCTACTTGGTCCGACGTCAAGACTCATGCAGACTCATCCACTGGATCAAACACGACGATTCGGGTAGTACTGTGGTCAGAACGACATGGAGCAGCGCGAAAGGTCTTTGGGTGCGCTCACGGCTGCGAAATAACACCGCATCTGATTATGTCCATGGACTCGGACCTCTGCGACGCTGCTTTCTTGCTGTGTCCTTCCCTTTGTTTCCTGTATACACGTTGCTCGGCCTCTAGAGACCTCTCGACACCTTGGCTCTCCTCGAGATCTGCGCAATCAATTTCTTCCACCTTGCTGTCTAACTACCTACTGGTCCATGGTGGCACCTCAAGAATCTAGTTTGCTAAGCTCGGGATCTATATAATTCCACCGCGGACGTGTTGAAATAGTCACCACTCGGCGGTTTGAGCACTCGATGGGCTTTACCTACAGTTTGCTCTCGTGTATCCGAGGCCGCCGTTCTCAACTTAGGTGATGCGGTGAAGAGCGGGTTGCGTTTCGAAATCGACCGTGAACACTTAGCAAGATCGCGCCTCGTGATATTGCTAGAAACGTGGCTGCACTCACCAACGGCAGCGCTGCCATAGTAAGATGCCACAGAGACGTGGTTCGACTTTCCTAAGAGCGGGGTCTGCTGATGTTCCCGACCGCAATATGTCAGAACGCAAAGTACGCCATCGGTCATTCCATCCAGACTTAGAAGCCGGCCGACGCTCACATCGAATAACTATCTTGCTGGCAGCGCTATGAGCCAAGCTCAACACGCCTTCCAAGCTCCTGCAGGTCTCCCATGTACGGCAGTCAATTTGGACATATGGAATTATGGTGGGATTCACACAGACGAGGCCGATGTTGCACCTCGAGGCTCGAGTTATGTCAGTTCCTGGCGAACGTTATCGCTCTTTGGAAGAAATGTCTACATCGTGCGTCAAGCGCTTCTCCCCGGCAACGAAGAAGCACGGTGAACGAGAAATCGTTCCCGAGCCGTGAGATTCACATCCAGAGATAACAACGCTGAACATACTTTTACGTAGTCTGGAAGCTAAGTACAATAATACGCATTATTAGGCATCCTCTCGTTATGCGCCGAACACGTCGTGGCACGCTCTCCCTCGGCACCAGGGCCAGGCAAGTCGGAGACACAACAGTCATGTTTGAAGGCAGAAATGGAAGCGTCTAACAATAGTGGTGCCGTGGAAGAACTCATGTGGAACCCAGGCTCGGAAGCTGATGGAAATGGAAGGGCGGTAAAATGAACAGTAAATTCCGTCGCCAAAACCGCCGAGGAAGAGTGAAGCAAAAACTTGCGTCGAATTCGTGATAAATTACTGAATTTCCTTCATTCATCAGAACCATACTTTGCCTTCGCATCTTCTAATTGTTTCCGTGCGATTGCAAAGAGCGAAATTACAAACCAATAACGCAGCTTTACTGGATCACCAAAACTGGGATTTAGTTGTCGATGGAGAGCCCAGACTGAACGTAAAGACAACAAAACAAAAGTAAGAGGTCCCCGTTCATTCCAAGGAAGGCCAAAGATTGCAATCGCGGGAAAACCCTACAGCTCAAGAAGACAGGTCAGATTCCGGGTGGCGTCATACGACGAGCTCAACCTGATGACCGGTCAAGTCCTATTGAAGTGAAGGTATCTCTAGGTATTGAATCCAATGATAAGACATGTTATAGCCTCAAGCAAGGTCGCAGAACCCGGACTTTCTCCCTCACGATTGGTTTCGTCTTCGCAAAATTTGTGTCTGCTGGAACACTGTCCGCAATGAGGCATATCCTTCACCCCAGTTCTGCAGAGGGCGAATGCATGGAGATCATTCGAAATCGAGCCCTAGCATACTGAAGGAGCGCATGATGGCCACCTGCATCTAGTGATGTGCAGGCTTGGGCTTGAAGCCAGAAGCCCGTGGTACCAAGCCAGGGCTTCGCAAGCCAAGCCAAGCCAAAATGCTGGCTTGGGCGGGCTTGGGCTTCTGGCTTCGAAATCTCAAGCCCAAGCCAAGCCTCCAAGCCATGGCTTGCCGGGATTTTTCTCAGCGCATTTGGATGATCGCAACGAAGTAAGCTCTCTTCAAGTTTGTGATTGGCAGACTTCAGGGTGTATGGTAAAAAATAATTAATTCGGCACAAGTTGCGGCAAGTCATCAGACTTGTCCTCCTCTCCCGGAAACCATCCCTCACAGGTAAAATTCACGGGATCGCGGAGCTGCCGGCGGTTGGTAAGAGGAAGTGGGAGAAATGTGGCATACATTGTCGCTTCCCTCCCTGCCCTTTCCGCCAATTGACGTGTTATGTTGAAAGACATGTCCTATGAATGTTAAGTCATTTATAAACTAGATCAGAGGAGCGTTTCAACTCACTTCGAGCGTGCAGGGTGCGGTTTCCTCAAATGCGAGGAGTATGTGCTCGTTATGAATATAATCCAATTGAACAAGATAGAGGTGATCCAGTTGATTTATGCCTGTGTCCAGATCAACCGCTCGAATAAGGTCGAACAATGCACAAAGGCGGTGTTGCATGGATCGAGGACTAAAAAGCTCCCAACGCGGAATATGTGTCCACTGTGGAAACGAGGGTGTGGGGACATGACCCTACTAGAGGTGAGTGGTCGAGTCTGATTTAAGTTGAATTATACGACTTCTTCGCGCCATTGCGGTCAAGGTTACGAGGACAAAACGTAAGTTTTCCTCGTTTTTATATTCATTCCTCAACCCATAAAATGCGTGACAGGGGGGAACAATTGCTGAGTGATGGCTATTAGATTTTCACTTACCTGCTGTCAACGGAATGTAAGCTAATTCCGAAGAACTGACTCCTTTGTATAAGTGGGTCAGTTTGCCGTGTTCGGTCAGTTTGCCGTGTTCGGCCAACAGATCGTCACATCTGTCACTATTTGCTGTGTTCACTGCCATACACTGCCCGGCATTTGACTCGAGCCGGACTGCGCTTTATGACATTTGACTTGAGCCGGACTGCGCTCTGTGTGCCGTAGTTCGGGATCAGCGGAGCCGACACGCTGAGTCGGATAAGACTGCTGGAGAGGGAGCCCTGAGGAGCGGCCTACGATGACCTTAGTGGTCCAGCGCCTACTCAGTGAGCCCATCGGAGCAACGGTACATGAATCTCGACCAGACTGGGACGATATACTGCTAAATTTCGCCATGATATTCAAGAGTGGCCCTTAGTCCCATCCGGTCTCGAAATAGAGCGAAGGATTACTCGCTACAACGCGACACACCCCGGGCCGACAGCTTCTCCGGGAGATCGTGTTCCATCATACCCTCCTCCGCGACCTCACATACTGTCACGCGCTGTGATACGGACTGCGGTTCCGTGAGTTGTCTGACCGGGTGTGGTATAGTCAGGCAAAAGCACGAAATCAGTTCGTCCTCTAGAGGGAAATTTCTCTGTCGCGGAGATTCGTCTGCTACTGTAGTACACGCAATGTTATGTATTTTAAAATGGTGGTGGTGGTGGTGGTACAGTTCCTTCCGTACGGAATGAACAGTCTCGCTAGGTTCCTCGAGGATTTATTTCCTCGTTGGGGGGCTAGCCTTCCAGGAAAGCTTTGATCGGAGGGTTTTCTACACTTGCGCGAAGGGCAACGCTCCGCAAGATGAACGCCGTTCCGTGTCGAGATGCCTGGGCTATATGGTTCCTTTTCTTATCCCCTTGCCTCGTATAGGTTGGGCAAGCAGTATCTTCAGAACTGTTGAACACAACACGTACGGGTTATAGCGTAGTCCTTCGTAACCCGGCTTTTTCTCTACGCTGTGGTGGTACGGCCAAGGAGTGTTAATTCCGTGGGCGTGTGTGTGGCGAAGTCGTGAGAATGAATCGTGAAGTGGTTATAATCGAATTGGATAAGCCTTCCGCGACGATGGGGGTGGTACTCCGCGCACGGATCTGCGTTCGAGGCCCAAGCCAACGGTTACACGCCGCTAAGTTGGGCTGCTGGCCGTTTGGAAGTTTCGCCGCGCGTACTACAACCACGCGAGCTATCAACGCCGATGTTTTCTATAATTCCTTCTGGCTCGTTCTATTAAGCCGGAAGTACTACGGACAAGCCTCCTTGATTGAAGCTTTGGCCCAATTTGACCTTGGTTGGTCCCACGGAGGGCGGCGCAACCTGAGCGAGTATGTATTTGACTAGATTCTCACCCCGTATGATCGAGGGGGAGTAGCTTAGGTATGAGCAGTGGGAGGTAATAAGATGCATTCTTCTACGGACGTCCCTGCTTTTATACTAATTTCTTTCCGACCGCCGCACGCGACCTTATTCCTCATTCGTCCACGGACCCCTTTCAACACTGCCCTCCTTGCCTTGCGGCGGGGATCTCCATGCTTTCCCGTGCGCTTGAAGGAGATACCTAACCCACGGACTGTAACGTCGCTGCCCGTGCCCCCAATTTCCGTACTCCGTAGCTCGCACCTCCTTCCGTAGCTTTGATATGTACCGCGTGGCGACACTTTCCGCTACTCCGTGCAGTACCCCGCGTTGGCGATGTTTACCGTTCCGTGTTCTGCGTATGCATCATGTCGATTTGTTAATTTCCGTGAGGGCCGTGGCGATTTGGGGATTTTTGCAGTGGTAGGCCTGGTGGCGTAATGGTAACGCGCGCATTCACAGTCGACTTCTGCGCAATATGACAGTTGCGAGACCCTCGTTCAATTCGAGGTCAGGTCGTGTACACTTTTTTCCCACAGGAGAGAATCAACCGTGGGTCGACACCTTTTTCTTTGACGTCTTGTAGCCAGGGACCTGGTGGCGTAATGGTAACGTGCACATTGTCGGTTTCCTCACAATATTGCATAATTGCGAGTCCCTCGTTCGATTCGGGGTCAGGTCATTTTTGCTTCCTTTTTCTGTGCGTGCTCCGTAGTGCGTATTTGCCTTTTTCAGCCACGGAGGGAGCGTATCACAAAGTGATAGCTCACAGCGCAGAGCCGCTGACGGGGTTTGACTCCCTCTCCGCGCCACTTGAGAATACACCTGCAGAAATGTCTTCATGGGGGGAGCCATGGGAGCCCCCTTTATCTACCCTTGCCATCGCAGCTCGCCCCTTGGCTCCCTCGATCCCGCATGCTGTTCTTTTTCCGAGCTGGCTGCGCCTCCAGGCTTACCCTGACCCAACAAAGTTACACATCCATCCTTGGCTCACCCACGGTGCACCATTCCACATCGATTTGGCTTCGAGCACATTTGCTCCACTACCGCTCGCCGGCGGGCCCTACTGGAGAGAAGGCACGGAGGATTTCACCGAGTCCGCGTTCCACCCTCCGTTGATGTCCCTCCAAATTGTGCACCCACGCCTACCATTCTGGCCCGTCGAGTTGGCCCCCAGCATTGCCGGTAGTAACTCCACGCCGATGATGAACATTAGTAACGTGCTCCGTGGACTGCACCAAGGGTTACACAAGCACATGGGGCAGGTGGACTGGAATTCACTGACTGAGGGCGACCAACAGGCCGTGACGGGTGCTTTTAAAGCGCGGTGTCGTGCAGAGGCGGTTCGGATTGGGGGGTCTCCGGAGCAGTTGCGAAATTGGGAAATTAAAACTATAAGTGAGGGGGTTAGGCGTGTTGACTTTTTACAGGGCCGAACTATGTTCAAAGGGCTCGTTCCCATACCCGAGGCTTCAAGTTTACTTTTGCTGACGGTCTAATTATAAGCCTGGCAGCCTTCGGGGCATTGCGACATCCCTTACCTATTCTATGAGGTTATTGCTGTACCGACCTCCTAGTCATTTGATAACCAGTAATCTGTATTGGGTGATTTATCTCCATGCACCATTTTACCACTTGCCAAAAGGCCTACAACTGCGGCTTCCAGATTAGTTTCTTCAACCTCACCACAAATTTTAAAACTATTATCTCAATAATGACCCGCAGCCTCATGGTGAACGGTTCAACGAGTAAATGTACACGCAAGCTCTGGCAACCACGTACTGGCCCGCGTAGGACGCATCCTTCAATGCCGCTACTCGGGTATCTCGGACATTCAACCCTGCCTTCAATTGCAATGTGCTGACCCAAACAGGAGGTACATGGACTCTGTATCTGTCCATTGAAAGCAATAAAAAATTTGGCCAAAAAAAAAAAAAGTGCGGTACCTCAACAAAAAGTGGCGGAAGTCCAGTTTCAAACCACTTTCAAACCACTTTTTTTTTGGCTCCCTCTCAAAGATGAAAGTGGACTAAAAAGAACAAAAAGTGGCGCAAAACATGACTTTGACAAAAAAAAAGTTGCGCCCAATTAAAAGTTGCACCCAATTAAATGTGCATTTGGAACCTCATAACCGACCAAGTCGAACCGCTGTAAGAATGCCTCGGCATGCCGTTCTACCTGCTCTTTCGCCACTTTCGGATGGCTCAACCTCTCTATCGACGCAGTTGACGTGCCGAGGGTTGCCAATGACTACCAAGGGGGGGGGGATTTATTATAACCAAGCGCAATGGCTCGAACACGTCTCGCACGCGGCGGACACTGGTAGTGGTGATCGGATGCAGGTAGTGATGTGCGGGCTTGGCTTGGCCCGGAAGCCAGGGCTTGGGCTTGGCTTGACCGGGCTTGGGCTCGTTGGAAGTGAGGCCAGAGCCAAAGCCACAAGCCTGCGAAGCCAAGCCCTGGCTTCATCAAGATATTTTCCCATGGTTCGTAAACGCAGAAAGAAATTATTCGGTGGCTACAACAGCATCGGCACTCTCATCCACAAGTTCATCCCAGCCCTCCCCTTCTCCGTTATTATCCTCATCATCTACAAGGGCGTCCTTCCGAAATAATAAGTCGTGGTGAATCAAACATTTCAAAACTTGGAGGGCCTCGACCACGTCCAATTTCAGGTGATTTCTGCGCTTGCTGATGGTGATACCGGCAGAGGAAAATGCGCGCTCACTGGACACGGAGGACGACATAATGGCAAGGTAGTCCCTCGCAAGGGATGCCCATGTAGGATATCATTCTGCGTTAAGCTGTGGATTAAACATCAATGTAGATCTATGGCTGTAATACTGTCCCATAATTATTTGTTGCACGGGTTAGAATAATTTCACACCTTTTTCTCAAAAAACACACTACCCGCCTGCTGTTACGAAAGAAGGTGGGGAGCACGAGCTACACAATAAACACAGGCCTTCCCGGGTAGGAAAGTTTTCACCACTGTCGCAGTCTCAAATTTAAATTTCACACCCTCGTTCAGGAGAGTTTTTTTTCACCACCTCACATTCAGTTCTGTTGAGGAATAAAGGTTTATATAGGAACATGGGCTCATCACTTAAACATGGAAGGATGGTAAGGATGAGCGAAGCAATTGTAGAAAGAACATTGAAACCTTGGTGCCAGCCACTCTGTGCCAGGCATTGGGCCAGATTATGGTCAAGAGTCAAGAAGGTTGATACAAATGTCCGATATTTAGCAACCACAAGTGCTTGGTGAGATAGTGTAGATCAGGCCGCTCAAGGCTTCGGTGTTCAGGCAAACAGCCTTTTGGAGAACGTGGAGGTCACATTGCCATTATGTTCTATGTCGGTGTGAGCCGATGGTTGAATTGGTTGCATCACTTGAACTTTGCCGACGACGAGATAGGCTCACAACAAGTGTCACCAGACACCTCAGTGAAGATGTATTAATATAGTAGTCCTCTGGGCCAAAGTCTGAAATACATCAACACGAGAAATGAGGGGCGGTGTAAAAAAGAAAAAGAAAGCATTAGAACCTGTGAATCTCATGTACAGAGCATCAGCAGTGAAATTTTTGTCTTGCTGGGGCTGTGTCCTTCTTCTGAGGTCATTCCAACCAGTGTTGTTTTCCTCTACACTGGTGCATTTTCCCCCCAAACCTGGTATGAATTATGAGACAGTATTACTCCCATATCAAAGCCTTGAAGTTACTTAGACACTGATGAATGACTCGGGTTCAAATTTGCGGTCTGATGAAGGGGTATGCACTATTTACTTGGCTGGCGTGTTTTTGCTATGTGATGCAAGGGACTTAGTATTTCTGGGCGCGGAATCAGGATTCCATTGAAATTCAAACAAATAGAATGAACCACTCTAATAACTGTTTTTTGTCCCGGCGGGCAGAGCCTGAATCACCCAAAAAGTTCAAAGCAATGAAACACCAAATTGACGAGAAATTCAGAATTCAAAAACACTATATGATCGATCTCAAGACTATTGTGCTCGGAAAGAGAATGTACGCAACATCTAGTCCCCAACGCAAATGGTGGGACGGGAGCAGATGGGCGGGCAGCACGCCAACGCAAGCGGGGGGACGACGGCAAGACTGGGGCAAGACAGCAGACAGGAACGAGAACCAAATAATTCAGGAGGGAGACTGTGAGGCCGCGGTGCATATGAGAATGGGCGGTGGATAGGGCAAGCTGAACGGGTGCGGGTGGTAGAGCGAGCAGCGGTAGCCGTTATATTAATTCATCCGCTTTCACCCATCTGATCCCAGATATTTTGCACCGTTTTCATCCATTTCCCTAGATCCCGGAGGGCCAAATACGGAGCAAATATCACCATGGACAGCAGCAGTATTGCAATATAGCAGGATATTACCGTGTACCGCGTCGCATTATGGTCGGACCCTTACCGGTCGGCCAGCTATACCCGTAATGCAATGCGCCCATGAACACCATATATATATATACCTCGCGCATTTGCCCCCAACTCGCCTCGGCCTGCACGGCAACCACCGTCTTTGATGGTAAAATCCACGATCAATCACCCACCCCGCTTTCCGCTGATAAATCATAATCTCCGCTATCCACACTATCTATCCGTCCATCCATCGGCTAGCTCCACCGCCCCGCCTCGCCCGACCGGCTATTCCGCCCGGCTATTAACGCTTCCGCCCCGGCCGATCAAACTTGGCCTCCCCGAATCTTGCTCAAATTTGCCGCAGCGCCATTCCGCCACTCGTACGCACACACCCTCACCTTTAACCGGTCTATAAGTCACCTCGAACAGATCTAAATCCTGTCTACAAGCGCCACCTTTGTACTTACCTAAAAAGGAAATAATTTACTCTATTACTTCGTCGTCCCCCTCGTCCTCGTAATCTGGCGGGCCTTCCTCCATTTCATCGTCATCCACCCCATTGTCGTCGATGTCCTCCTCCCCCACAATGTCCACAATAACATGCTCCCCAGCCACCGTCTCATTGGCCAAATAGGCCCGCCCCTTCGCTCGAATCGCTGCCCAATCTGCCGTCAATCGTCCGCACGTTCGGTCCTCCCGGTCTGCCTGCTCCCACGCGTACGCCACGAGCCCCTCATCTAGCTCCTCCGACACCCTGCTGCTCCGCGCGCTTGCTCGTGCCAGCCACTCGCAAGATGCCCAGTATCCGTACTCAATTGTACGTCGCATCTCTTCCTCCACCAGTACCACGTCCTCGCGCCAGCGACGCATCCTCGCGTACGCCTTGCACCATTCTACCCTCAGCGCTACATAAACATCTTGTCAATTTCACGTCAAACGAATGCATATCGACTTGTACCTTCCACTAGCTCCGCTTCGTCGGGGTCCGTTGCTTTCGCCGTGTACCAGATCCAGGACAGCGTTCGCCGGCTTTCCCCCAGCGCCACCGCGCCCAACGCTGCAATCCCACCCTCCTCCTCGATACCCTCGTAATCATGCATTCCCTCCCGCTGCGCCGCCTCCTCCTCCGTCAGCGCCCTCTCATTCAGCGCCCGCACGTCCGACTCCTCTAGAATCCTCAGCTCCCTCTCCCAAGCACCATGGTCCTTCAGCCGCGTCAGCGCATGTCGTACGTATCGATACCGGAGCTTCGCCTTGTGTATTTTGACGTTTATCTGCCGCAAAACGCCTTGTCCCCGCGTCAGCAGCCTCTGCCCTGTACAATGACGCAGACGGTAACGATTTGTCATCGTCCGCGTTCGCAGTCCCTGCCGCAATGCCTCCAGCGCCTCCCGTGCCTCCCCGATGCGCAGCTCCGTCTCGACCTCAGCCAGTCCCACCGCACACGCCTTGTCCCGCTTCGTCCTGTCCGCCAGCTCCGAGGGCATGAACAGCCGAATCGCTTCCGCGTCGCGATCGCCCTCAGAATCCCATAACGCACGCTGTGTCGCATTCAAGAACCGCCGGACCTTCGGCATGTAGGTCCGCTGCAGCGTGCGGAACGCCCGAATCCGTTTCGTGAGCGCAACTCGCCGTTTCATGAACCCGACCGTTTGTGTCTCCGTCGGATTGGCAACAGCCTTCACGTCAACGGCCAGATTTTGCCTGTATGCCCGCTGTCAGCTCAATTTCTCCCCACGGACTCGCCAAGACTCACTGGGATTCCTTGATCTCCAACCCCATCAGAATGAACGTACTCGGTGTGTCTTCCCGTTTGACCTCAACCCCCTCGCCGCTCCGCAGCAGCTCCTCCTTCGCCAACTTCAATCGAATATCCCGCATCGACGTAACTGCAAACGACATTCATGTCAGCCTTCAATCATGCGTAAGATTATATGCTTACCCCTCTCCTTCAATTCAAACGGCGACTCCGCTCCATCCGTGTGCTGTTGTGACTCCCATTCGTGAACCCACGTCTTCCACCCTTCCACCGTCTCCGGCACCACCTCCCGCAACGCCGCATCGAACACCTCAAAAGCGTCTCGATGCACCTGCCCCTCCTTCACGTTTTCCCCCATCCGCCTCTTGAAGATGCCACGCCACGCAACCTCCCGCCGCCAATTGTGAAACCCAAATAGATCTTCCAACGTCGCCGCCCGAGTCCCTAGTCCCATCATCTTCGTTGACGCGGCGGCACCGTTCGTGAACTCCCAGTTCTGTTCGACGGTCTCCCCGTGAGTTCGCCCCGCGCCCCACATGTAGTGAAAGGAATAGGGGGAATGACATGGCGGCTTGTGCGGTGGTAGGTGGAAATTCGGAATCTTGAACCACACCTGGATGCGTTCGATGACCAACTGCATCCCCGCCGGCAATCCCTCCATCCTGGACCAAAAGTTCTTCGAATATTGGCATGCGATGTCGTACGAAAGAATAAGGTAGAATATGATGGTGTTGAGCAGCGCCGAGAACAAGATAAAGTCCATATTGGATTGACTAGGTCACGCGTCAGTAAGAAGTCTCAGAAAGCAAGAAAGAAGTCGTCCGCACCGCTCGCCAAGCTGCAAGTCGCCGATACCGTTCGGCCTCCACATATTGTGGCGCGCGCACGTTACGCCTCCTACCCCCGTCGTCCTCAAACCCTTCACCCGCTTCCTGTTCGCGAGGAACATCGCCTGGAATCCCGAGCAAGTCAATATTTCCTCCTCCGAAACATGCTGGCGCAGGTACTTCGTATATTCCGCGTGGTTAACGAAATACCCCCACCCGTCCCCCATAATTGGATCCTTGGCCTCGGACGACACGTTCCGGTTTATCAACCGGAAGTTGCAGTCCTGCGCCAAGAAATGAAAATATTTGTATCTGTCGTCGGCGGTCAGGCAAATCTCAACGCGCAATCTCAATCAACACACCTCAGGTCCTCTGGCATCTGCACCCAATTAATATTGTTCCACCCCTCTGGCAGGTTCCTTCCCGGTTGCGGACACGCGCGACAACGCAGTGCGAGCTCGCCTTGCGCTGTTCCCACGATACCCGACACCGCATGCCCACGTCCTGCGCGCTTCAGCATTAACGTCGTCCGATACTGGCGCACGATGTGTCGAAAGCCCCGACGCCGTTGCTGGACCGAAGAAAAACACGTCAGTACGAGACCTAACATTCATCAGGAATCACCAACCGGTGGCCGACTCAAACCGTCTTTGTTCGACAACAGCTCGAGAGAGCGCAGGAAATCGTGCGCCGACACCTTGCCCAGGCAGTTGAGCATTTGAAAAAGTCGTACAACGCCGAACGTTGCGCAAGTTTGTGGGTCTCTTGCAGTCGCCGGCCACCAGCACACGCGCATGAGTTGTTGGCGCTTCTCGAGCTTGCTGTCGCACAAGCAGTAGTTCACCGCCACCTTGTGCACCCCGGTCACGTCAATGACGACGAAGTCCTTGCTCGCTTGAAGAGGTGCGCGACAAGCAGAGCCCGGGGGGTGTCCCAGCTGAACAACGAGCCCCAGGTCCACCAGCGCTCGTCGCTCGAAGAAACGACCGTTCCATTCCTACAAGAAAAGTCAGCCGACATTTCATTTTTCATTTTTCCGCCGCCACTTACCTGGACCCAGTGTGTCGGCAGACAGGCGTGCTGCGTTAGTAGGCACGCCTGGCAGTAAAGCCCCGGTCCGTAGCACGTCTGCTGCATGCAACGGAACACCGGGTTGGCCCCTCCGCATCCCCCGCACTTCGAGTAGATGGCGGCATAACCCCGCCCTTCCAGCCGAAGCATTTCGTCCAGATACTCGTCCTGATGAAGAGCCCAAGTCCTCATAGGGTAGTCCTACCACAGCCCAAGCGTCAGTATCTTTACCTCCCATTGTGCGCCTCACTGACCGAGTTTTCATACACCTTCCGCTTCGATGTTAATTCGATGCCATCCGTGTCTGGCAGCTGGATCTCGGGGGACAAGCTAATGTCGCCCAGGTCGTAGCTGAAATCGGCGCTGTCTGCCGCCACGTTTGTCGTCAGGTCTTCGGCTTCGTAGTCCGGCTGACTTGGACCAGCAGTGGTGTTGACAAGGTGCGTGTTCGTCGACGCAAGGCGGCCGGACGCAGAAAACCCTCACGACCTCCGCAACGTGCGACTCGTGAGTATGCATCCTCGGTGGTGCCGCGCGAGGGCCGCGCGCGCCTCCACGCGAGCCGCCTTTGGGCATGATAGGGGGAGGAGGAGCAAAACAAAACTTGATTTCCCCACGCTGTCGGTAAACAAAAAGAAACAAAACAAAGACCGTACGGCGAGACGACGAATTATATTTTGTAGATAGCGCGACAAAAAGCAAGAACACGGCGTCCGACAGCCTCACCACCTCGGCCAAATGTATTCCACCTCGCTCTCGTCAACCCAGCCCGGATAATCCACCCGAATACTGTTTTCCTCCCCATAGTGGCGGAAGGGAGGCTGCAGCATCACCGACACGCACTCCGGACACGTGCGGTGGTTTTCCAGCCAGACCCGCACGCAGACATAGCAGTGGCTATGTCCGCAGACGTATCTGAAGATGCACCATCAATATTTTGCAATGAATCAGGGAAGCTGGACCTACGACACGGGGTGCGACTTGGGCGAGCAGCAGATGGCGCATTTGTGATGAGGTTTCGGGTCGACCGCCTCCTCTGGATCGGCGCCGGCAGGTACAGGTTGATCCAGCATACGGCGCACCAGCACAGGCGGACGCGCCGTGCCGATATACAAGTCCTCGGTCGTCAATTTCCACGTAGTTGGCGGCGCGTACCCGTGCCTACGCGGCAGCCTCAGCGGCACACAACTGGAGGCTACAGGCCCCGCCTGCGCAGGTGGAGCCGACGGAAACCTGCGAATCATCGAAGGGGGCCCGCCGAAGATGATGCGCCGTTCTTGCACGACCTCGCGCGCTTCGCGGATCGAGGTGGTGTGTGGTGCGCGTCCGGAGGTTGACGGTCGGGAGGGTCCCGCTCGAGGAGCCTCCAAACACAGGACCAGCAAAGACAGAGCGGGACGGTCCCGCCCGAGGAGGGTGACGGCTGGAACAGAGAGATGCGGCGGCGCGGGGGGCTGGGGGCCACTACGGGGGGACGGTTCTCACTACCTGTGTCTTCCCAGTCGTCAAATCCCGCTCGAATGACATCTCAAATTGTACGCTTACCGAGGAGAAAGAGTTGCCCGTCGTCGCCCAGCTGCCATGGGTTGTCCGCCGACGAACCCTTGAAGACGGATTTTGCAGTTTGGGCAAGTTTCTTGCGCTTTTTCTTGGACGACGCCGAGATCATTGAGGTAAGAGGAAAGCCGCAAAGTCACAATGTCACAGGTACAAACTCGTTAAATTTGTCTCCCTACTTAAACAAACTCGTAAATTCATCCCATGTCGCCCTAGTTAGATAGACATTCAAATTTGGCGCCTTGACCCAACCCAAATATTCCCAGAGCTGAGCTTCCATCGTTGGCGCCGACGGACATCCACAAACATTGAAATTCGTCTGGAAAAGGCGATCAGGTGTCATTGCATGATCCGATGCCGCGATTGAGGCTGCACACTCGCCCCCCGCGTGCCCCAGGTTGACCCAAAGCCCCAGTTCCATGAGCGGCCTTGCCCGAAAAGCCCCTCCTCCCCATTTCTGTCGCAAATCAGCCTAGAATCAAGGTAAGCCGAGAACGACACCAACGTTAACCGAATGGCAAGGGCACATCGCATGGGCAGCCACGATGCATCCTTGGCATCGACGCGCGCCATCACCACATGAGCTGCACATAAAGATACCCGGTCTTCCGCAGTCACAGTCGCCCGGCGGAACCGCGGGTAATAACGCCGCCAAAACCTACCATCCCGTTCAACGACTCTGCGAATGCGGTAAAAGTTTGCTCACCTCCTGCACCTCCCTCCATCGAAGAACGTCCATCGCACAAGTTACGATTTGAGCGGAAGAAACCAAAGTTTCACAAAAGTTGAATTTAAGAAGACCTGGGATCACCGCATGGACTGGCGTTCGCGTACTAGGACCACGTTACAGATGTAGATTGGCGAGCGCCCTTGGCGACGAAATCAGTGGGCTGCGGCCGATTACCCGCGCAACGGGCGCAGTTGCTGGCGCAAGTACTTGACGCACGCAGACACGCAGGTGATTGGGCGTGGGTGGAATAATTCCCCTCGACGTGCATGCCCCAGGGGCGACAGGCAGATTCAGTCGGCGTGCTGTCGAGGGGAATTCGGTGAATCTTTGAGAGGATTCAGGTCCCCGACTCCGCCAAATGCGTGCCAAGGACGTACCTCATGTTAGTGTTAGGGTTCACCTCACTCCAGGCAATCTCTATGCGCTCTGCGTCAATCGTTCCCGACACGGTTAAGAAACAGTTGCACAAAACAAATGATAACGCCACTCAGTTTCGCGTACTAGAAATGCGCTGCCTGCCTAAAAATACCGTGTCTGCCGCTTTATGTATTCGACCTGCCTGTGCATATCGTCAGTGAATGAGCATGGGACACACAGCCGTCATCCGCGTACAACAGACACATCTCTTTCTCGGCGACGGTGGGTGCGACCTCAGCACGAGCCACCAATGTCTGAATTTGACACCGCGCTCGGGCGGATTTCCGCTCGTAAGCAGTTGGAATGCGCGACCTGCAGGGGTTGAGGGAAGATGTGACGGAGAGAGGCATAGGACTTGCGGTAGACATTGGGGCGTTTGCATTGACGGGTGGTGGTGGCAGAAGACAGAGATAGAATGATGAGAGGCGTGCCGGATGGAGCCGGGCCGATCGGTCCGAGTCATCCGCAAATCGAAAATATATTTTGTGGTGTCGCTCCAGGGTGACCGACGCGCACTCCTTTTTTTGGGAGCTATTTGAAAGGTATTTTCATGTACCCGACACGGTGGATTGGCCTCGGCGTGGTGTGCGAGGCCGGTATTGACCTCGTAAATGTCAAACTGGTGGTAGCTCGTCGGTTCAATAGATTTCTCTAGCCATTGAGAACTCTACGCAGTGCAGGAAGCCAGGAAAAGTTGGTAGGAAGTTAAAGTGTAATTGTATGTGCCCCAGCAAAAAAAAAAAAGGGAGGGAACCTGGCTTTGGTCGTAAGGTGGGGCAAGAATTGGTGCTTGAACAGTTGTGTAAAGCCAGAACTTTTGCAATCGGACATAAAGTCTTGGATTCCGCTGAACTTGCGGGATGTTATACCGACAAGGGTATAATAATTACTGACCGTGTCTTTTTGGCGATATCTGCTGTCTTGGCCGATCCCTGTGCGTGCCGAGGGGCTTTGGAATATAAATACTGATTTAATAACACGCGACCACCACACCTGAGACGCGTCGGGTGCGGGGGATAGCGACCTGGATGTAAATCGAGCTTGAGATGACCATAGTCCAGCTCCTGCGACCTCGACACATTGAGGTTTGAAGGGTGGAGGCTGTGGACACAAAATTCGCGCATACGGGGCGCTGCATCACTGCAGTATTGAGGAAAGTGCCTTTCCAAGGCTTTCGAGCATTGAGGATGGTGGCCCGGACTGCCCGGAGTGCCAAAAAAAAGAGGGAGACTGTGAGTGAACGACGCGCTTGAGAGGTGATTAGTCCCAAAAAGGGAATCATAACGCGAAGTCACGAAGTCACAGCTCCCCAAATCCAAAGTGTTTCTCGTCGGACTGGCCTGTAACAACTAACAACAATGAGGAAGAAAGTGAATATAATGCTGAGCGCTTCGCGAAAGACGTAGGACGAGTTTTATTGCAAAATAAGCTACACTAACAGCCTACACTACAGAGGCGAGAAAACAGCGGCGATGACGTCGACGGGACCTAGCGCGGCACTCTGCGGGGGACAGGGCCGTAGGGGGACGCCTGGAGAACCGGAATATCGCCCCCATCTTGCGCCCTCGACCGCGCGGGGGGAAATGACGACTGCGCGCCCTCGGCGCCTCTTCAGGCTCACTGCCCCATCCCGTCCCCCATCCTGTGCCCCCTGCAGCGACGGTGCTGCCCCAGCCGTTACCCCAGCCGTTACCAGTACCCCACTGCGTGTCATCGGGGGGTGGGGTCGGCCACCCGACGGACGCAGAATCGTCGCCCCAGGGACCCAAGCCAGAGAGGGTACCATCACCCCAAGAGCCGAACCCTGGGTCGGGCAAGGTGGGCGTCGAAGCGGGGGCGAGGGGAGGCATGTCGGTGATGCCGAGGGTCTCAACGTCGGCGGCGCTGAGACACAGCCAGGCAGCCAGATAGTCATCTGCCGCGAGCGACGCAACTGAAGGCGCGACAGTGAGTCAAAGGGTGATGGGCGCTATACAGCTCACTTACAATATGTGGCGGTCTCTGCCGCAGCAGCGTCTGCGCGGGCAGCGGCTTGGGCGGCGTCTGCGTCAATGTCGACTTGACGGCGGCGACGGATGAGAAATACGGCGAAGCTGCACACTGAGGCAGAGGGCAATGGTCAGACGGCAGCACCCTGCAAGCTGAGGACGGCGTACGTACCAAGCTGCACGCGAAGTTTGTCCTGGTCGCGCAAAAATCTTTCGCTCTCGGACACACGCTCTGGATGGAGCGGTTTGGTCGGGTAACGGAACCAAAAATCGAACTTGAGGAGGCTGTCCTCGCCGGACATTTCTGAGTGCATGAGGCGGATGTGCGGCGGCCACCCCGGGTTCCAGTGGGGGGTGGAAAGGTCAGAGAAATTGTGGGGGCGGGAGGCGGCCTCGCGGGCCCGACGGTCGGCCTCGAGAATGACAGGGTTGGTGCCCCACTCAGAGAAAGGGGGCAGGTTCCCGCCGAAGAGCGCACGCAGGTGGGGAAAGGCTTCCATCGAACGAGGGTGAGAGAAAGAAAGAGAGGAAACGAATGTGACAATCACGCACCGACCCTGTACAGTCTACCGTTTTAGGCAATCGACCAGTTGCTCACTCCCGCCCACTCGCTTGATGTCTTTGCCTCGCACCAACATGACGGCCGACGAGATGATCCCTGACACGGAGGACGCCGCGCACGACTCACGCTTCTGGTGTCTGCCCCCGGTACGAGACTCGCCGAGCGAGAGTGGCCATCGCGGCGGAAACTTCCCAATGTATCTGGTGACTCAGGGCTTTAAGGTCGGGGTCTGGTACAACTGGTAAGTGATCAAGGGATGGGGGACTGCGCGAATCGCTCACCGAGCTCTCGCAGGACCGCTGTGCACGCGATGGTCGATGGATATCCATCAGGGTCTCAGCGAGGGCACCAGACCATGGAAGGCTGCGTACGAGAGTGGCAGCTGCACTGTCCGCTGGGAGTGCACCCCCACTCGTCTGACCCTAAGGCCGTGAAGCCCGCTGGAGGAACGCCGCGCCGACACACTGCGGCACGGAATCAGGCGTAAGTTCTTGCTTGTGTGACGGCCTGAAGAAACCATCGCGCTAACGACATTGTTATTACAGGGAGGCAGAGTCACTGCCGAACCTCGCTGCGTTGGATTTGGGGGGCAACAAGGCGGCAAGGAGACCAGTGTGGAGCGAGGCGAGTGCGAGCAGCCCGTCGAGCGTCTCGACGCTGTCGGGCACCTCGACCGCGCACAGCGCAGACAGCTCCCTGTCGGCGCTGCCGCAACCTCGCTACTGGGCGATCTGGCGGGGCCGAGTCGTCTACACCAGCCGGTATGTCTTAATACTCGGCTCGACGAATCCTGGGCTAAATTCTATTTTTTATATTTCTTTTTTCCTTCTCTCTGTGTTCGTGGGCTGTATTGTCTCTCGTTTGGTTTACTGGGTGGACAGCGCCAGCGCAAAGAAGACGTTTTTGGCGGCGGAAGCCGAGGGGCTCAAACCGCGCATGCTGGCGACGGCGGACTTGGAGGAATGCGAGGCGTTCGCAAGCGGCGTGCATTGGATAAAAGATTAGTGTATTTTAATGGAAGTTGCTGAGACCGCGCTGCGTGAAAGTGTCTGAAATTGTATTGCAAGTAACCTGAGCTCAAACATTAGACGTCGCATGTGTGCGGGTTCGGGTAAACAGAGGACTCACGTGGAACGTAGAGCAACAAGGAAACAAAACTAAACCAACTTCTCTAAAAACCTGCTAGACGTCAGACCGAGAACAGAACGCAAAAACCAAAAAATGGAAGACACACCTTCGCCTTTGCCCAATGGTGCGGACAACGGCCCGCCGGTCGTAGCACCACAGCCTGCGGGTGACACGACAAGCTCTGGCGCCACTGACGCGCCCAATCCTACACCTGACGCGGCCAACCCGACGCCTGACGCGCCGACTGGTACGGGGGTGTCGGGTGATGCTGCCCACCTGGCGACGACAACTCCCGACGCGGCGGGGCAACTGTTGCTTCAGGATGGGCAGCTGGTGCTCCTGCAGCCGGGGAAGAGCTTGGAGGAGGCGTTGGGACTGGGGCCCCCACCGCCGCCGGCAATGCCAGGGAGTGCATCGCTCGACGTCGCCGAGGTGGCGCCGCCGAAGATTGTGAAGCGGGTGAAGGAAAAACGCGCGCGGCACAAGAAGGGGTCGGAGAAAGCCGCGCCGGGGAAGTTGTCGTGGGTGTGGGGCACCAAGCTCGTGTTCTTCTCCAAACGAAAGGACCAGTGGCTCGTCGAAGCGGAGGCTGGGAAGGCGGGCGTCTTTTACACCAAGATGATGAAGCTGTATGTTAAAAAATACGGCTACCAGCTGGCGGACGACGAAGACCTGGAGGTGGACATCGAGGACCCGCCGGACTCCGCGGCGGACGAGGTTGTTCATGAAAGACTGCCACCGGAGGAGACCGATTTCCGTGTGAAGTATTCAAAAGCACTGCGCGGGGTAAGTGGACTAGTTCCTATTCATACAAGGCTCAATACTCACGAATAAATCAGCGGATCGGTCAATGGTATCGACTGCAATATGGGTCGCTGCTTAAAAGTGACTCTACGGCGTTTACCGAAATGTTCACTGGCGTTCTGGACGGCGCACCGCCAAAACCGACGCGCCCCCAAATCGGGCACTATTATTCAAGAAAATTCTATGATTCACGGGTGAAAACGCGAGCCGACGCGCGCATAGCGTCCTTGAAGAGGCGAGCAGTGCACGAGGGTCTGCCCGAGCCCAAGGTGATCGATATCATCAGCAAGGTGACGAAGGAGGTGTGGGAGGAGGAAACGCCAGAGTTTCGAAAGGAGTGTGAGTTGGCGCTAGAACGGGAGTACACAGAGAGCATGAAGGCCTGGGAGCAGTCCCTGGCGGATAGCCCGACGAGATAGCTGCGTACGTCGTATGGGCGTATATGGGCGCCAAAGTACTGATCGCCGCTGTATAGAACGCTGGACAACGCAGCATTTTATTTGCAGCCGTTCGTGGACGCCATCCAACAGCGCTTTGGGATGTGCGCGACAGTGCTGTTGTGCGGACCCGTCGGGAAGCGAGGAGGGCGAGTTATGGTACAGAGGTGAGAGGAAATAGAAGTCGCTAATTATAGGTGACGCTGACAGACGTCTTAGTGTTCACGCAGGGAAAACGAAGGGTCTAGCGCCGCAGAAATGGCCCGAGCACGACTGGCTCGGTTTTCAAGAGGTCGAACGCATCATGTGCAATTTTGGCAAGGAATGCTTTTGTGGGTAATTTAATCGAATTTTGGAACTACCAGCTCTGACAAGTATATAAAAAGCGGATGCTGAATGTCGGGCGCGTATAGTCAAAAGTTCTAATGAAGACACTGGTGTGGTGTCGTCGTCTGCGTCGGGCGCGGCGGGCCCATCGCGGTCGACAGCACAGCCACCGGCTCCGGGTGCGCTGTCGGTGGCGGGCACTGAGCAGGGTAGTCGAGGTGCACTGTTGGGGATGGGCGGTGCAGCTGCGGCAGCCGAAGGCGATGACGAGCCGGTGGGACCGGCCGCGAGGAGCTCGCAGGACCGCGCGCTATCCGAGGATGAAGACGCAGCGGGGGAGAAGGAAGCCGCCGGGGACAGCGCGGACGGAGAGCGCGGCACAGGGCCAGAGGGGGGTGGAGATGACGGTGTGCAGGGGAGCGCATCGGGAAAGGATGTGGAGGACGAGTACGGCCCGGGGGTTGATGCAGAGACACGAGCGGCAATCGAAGCATGCTGGCTGCGAACGGACCGTGGGGAGTGGACGCAGGAGCTCCAGAAGGTCCACGCCGCGTTCGAACGAGGAAAGGTACTGGGAATCGAGTGGGGCGAGTGTGTCGACAAGTTCTTCGACTTTGAGCGCGCGTGGGACTTCGACGAGGGGACGTTTCAGATGGGAAAGGTGAAGAGGCCGGTGGAGTTCGGGATGTGGCTGCAGCGCGGGCGGAAGTGGTATTTGCCGCCGGCGATATTGGTGGTGGGAACGCGCGACGACGAGGAGTCTTTTGCCGGTCGTTGGTGGAACTGGTACATCTCGCTGCAGCCGGCGGAGCGGGTGCTGCTGGGGACGACACTGTCGAGGCCTGAGAAGGCAGATTGGAGCAATATGGCGGCGATGCACGGAACAAATGGCCTGCTGCAGGTGATAGCGGCGTTGTCGTGGTGGGGGGAGAAGCTGCTGAAGAGGTGGGACGGGCCGGAGTGGCCGGATTGGATAGCAGCGGTGGAGGATATGACTTGGGTGCTGGAGGAACTCGTGGACTCTGGGGAGATCGAGTAAGTGATTCAGCGGTTAGTGATGAAGGAAGACTGACCGCGTTGGGCACTAGAGCGGCGAAGGAGGGGGGGAAGAAGAAGAAACGCGGAAGAGTGGAAGCTGGTGACAACGGAGAGGGGTAAGTAACCGGGGAAGGAAGACGCGGCCGAAACTCACCAAGATTAGGACGAAAAGGGGGGGGAAGCGCCAGAAGAGGAAGAAGAGTGCGGAAGGTGAGGCGGGGGCTGCGTCCGATGGTGATGGCGACGAAGGGTAAGTGGGTTGGACAGCGCCACAGAGAAAGACTGACCTGCCATGAGCAGAGAGCAGGAGGATGAAGGCGAGACGGGGAAGAAGCGAAAGAAGAAAAGTGCGCCGGAGGATCCGCAGCCGCGTCACAGGACAAGAGGAAATCCTGGGTAACTATTCAATTGAGGTCTTATGCATGAAGCTGATGGACGTACCGTGCAGACAGGAAAAGGGTGGGCGAGTTTTGCGAGATAGGCCGGCGGGGGGGATGGACCAGGAGAAGGCAAAGGAGAAAACGAGGCCCAAGCCGCGCCCAGTGAATTTTAAGCGCAAGTAGAAGTACGGCAGACAGTATTAATTGGATGGTGGTGTAATAAGGAATGGATGTGGACGGAATGGACGGCCTGCGCGTGTTTGAACAAGGAGGACAAAAAATGAAGATATAGGGGGAGGCTAAGTGAGGCGCGACTTGGATCAGTGGAAGTGTGGAGTCCACGTGGGAACGTTACGGCATAGCCGGCGCGGCAGCACAGCGTGCTCAATACGAACTGAGTCGTTCGACAGCACAGCGAATGAGTGCAAGGGAGCCAAATACAAGGATTGCGACAAAGCAGGTGTTGTGATTAAGTTCGATTGAAGCATGTTTAAATGGAAGGTGCGGTGTTTTTTTTGGGGTAGGCAAACACAAAACCAAACAACATGTTGTTAGCGGGAGAGCGCGAATGACAGTGTTAGTAAGACAGTGAAGACGAGGTGTGAGGGGAATGGGAATTTGACGGGCGGTCGGTCAAAGCGAGGTTGGGTGATGGCAGTGATGGGAAAGCGGCGGTGCTAAGCGGAAGGGGGGATAATCAGAAGCGGATGAGATAGCAGTAAGCGAGAGGGGCCGAGATCATATCATAAAGCCAGCCATCAAAAAGAAACAAATGAACAGCCGAGGCGGCGGGATGTCAGGCGGCCATCAGGCCAGCAATTGATACTGAGTAAAAGGTCCCAAGGAAGGCCAAATCCGGGCATTCTGTGGCAAAAAAAATCGGTTTTTTTGCCCCGCCAGCTGCATTCGGCAGTGTCCCAATGTCTATGGCAACAATCCATTGTGGGTATAGCTTACCGGTTGGTGAGAGATCAACTATAATGCAATGCAGCATTAGGCCAGGTCCTGCTGTATTGCAATATAGGTACAGTCTCTACATCAAATATAGGGTATCCCGAAGCCCAAAAATCGCCGGGCGGCCCCGCAGGGCGTGAAAATCTCGATGTAGCGGGGGTCTGGCTAGCTTGGGGCTTCAAGTCAACTGACCATATGGCTAAGTGCATGTTCTTTTGTCTATATACTATGGCTACGGCTCGATGGAGGGGTTGGTGAGGGCGACGGAGAGGGTGTTAGAGGACGGGAATGTGCATATACTGTGTGTGGCCGACTCGCAGGCGGCGCTTCTCGGAATAACCTCCACCACTCCGTGCTCGGGCCAATATCGGGTGATCCAGTACAGTGAGATGTTGCACGAGGCGCTGGTTGCGGTACCACACCTCTCAATTGTTAACCTCTGGACGCCAGCGCATATTGGAACAGAGGGGAATGAGTGGGCGGACCAGGCAGCGAAGAATGCAACGGAATCGGACCTGAGCCGAAACCTCTTTGTATCACTCGCCACCGTCCGCCGCAAAATTCACTTGCAAGTCCTCAACGAGTGGAACGTGAGGTGGAAGCAGTCTACCACCAGCGAAAACCACGCCGGAAAATTGACCACTCCCCACCAACGCTTGTGCCCCGCCCGCTCTACAAGTCCGGCTCTCTCACCCGCGAGGTGTCGTCATCCATTGCCCAGCTACGAACCGACGTGTCCCCGCTCAATGCCTACCGGTTAATGTTGCCAAGACTCAGGCAAAATCGACCCCAAGTCGACTTGACAGCACGGACTTAAGCCGAGTCGAGTCGAGTCGATGCTACCGACTTTGAGTGACTCGAGTAGACTCGAGTCGAGTTTTGAGCACTATGGTTTATTTCACCCCAGGAAGCCATTGGAGCAGTTGGAAAAAAAAAACTGAAATTGATGCACCGTGACATGGATGTGACATATGTGACAGATCAAAAAATCACAATTTCTGATTTCGAGTTTTTACAACCTCTGAAGGTGTGTAGTACATTTTTTTTTAAAAAGGGTCAACTCGGCTGACCTGATCCACTCGAGTCGACTCCGCCAAGTCGACTTCCTGAGTCGTGACTCAACTTTTGGAGTCTTGGCAACATTACTACCGGTACAAGATTGGTGTAGTGGACTCACCAAGGTGCGAGGTGTGTGGTGCTGCAAACGAGACGAGAGCACACTACATACTTGAGTGCCCCAGATGGGAACCGCTGCGTCAGCCTCTGCATACGGCCTGCTGGAAGGCGGGGCTCTTCGGGTCCCTCCATCTCTCTCCTCTCCTCTCCTACCCCAAACTCCTGAAGCCGGTAGCCGGTAGCCGCGTTCGTGGAGGCGACGGGGCGATTTCGATGAAATAAGCTACGTGTCTGTCTGTTGTTTTCTTTCTTTTTCTTTCTTTTCTTCCTTTCTCTCGGTTACTTTCTCTCTCTTACTATACATACATATAATTCATAACCACCACCCCTCACACCAAGCCACTTTTACAATACTGAACCCCTCATTGCGATACCCACGCCCATGTAGAATTAGATTACTTACGTACCGATACTTTACCGTGACTGAACTCCCTCATCTCTCTTCTCTACTTATAAAATAGGATACCAACCCCACCGATTAGATACACACACCCCCATAGAGTACTGCTGTCCTAGCCTCGAATGGCCCACATACAGCTAATATATTGATTGATGATGATGAGAATGCCATACAATACTCCCTCATAGGCATTTCGAATGGAGACGTCGAGTGCATCGGCGGCATCATCGTGAGTGCTGTATCTGTGCTGGAATAATAAATTTATTTCTTCTCACCCAGTTGTGTCCCGAATCCCTTCATTCAGGCCTCCATGGGGTCGGCCAAAGATGCCGTACAGCATTCCCTCGCAGTTCTTTGGGATGGTGACGTCGGGTGCGTCGGCGACATCACAGCGCGTGCCGTATTTTCCAGAAACTGAATAAGACCTCAATTTCTTCCCCGGTTCCGCCTTAGATGGCTTTTTCCGGCCCTTCGTGGTCCAGGGCCTATTGTCGGGCGGTGCGCAACCCCCGCGGTAGTGTAAAACGTACACAGCACCCGCAACGGTCGGGTCCCAAATACACTGGTGCGGTGCTCTGCGCTCGATATCGGGGTGGTGTTGACCTGGGTAGTTCCTTCACCGTTGCAACGCGCTCTGCCCAGGCTGACTGAACGGGGGACTAAAAAGTGAGTGCGGCATTTTATCGCATGTGCACGCGCCTGGGCCTCCATATACCTTTCTTACATTTAAGGGTACCATTATGGTCTGCAGCTGTGAATGGAGTGCTTCACTGTTCACCATATCACTGACAATGTCTCAGAGAGGCAGACCTCATTCTGTAGCTCACTAGCCCACATTGGGATTATGACAAGGATTATGATTATGATCCTGGCACAATGTTATGTAGATAACTAGAGTGCAATTACGTAGGTAGGTAGTGATTCCTAAAGGCCCCCAATTTGCAGACTCCCAATTTTATTTAAGATCATCTTCAAATCATCAGTGATTGCAAACTGGACCAAAGATGATGCCGCGCAGATGCCGAGGACTAAAATGGTAATTTACATCACTTTCACTCGCTAACAGCCAACGTAGGTCCAGAACACTCTGAGAATGGCCCAGAGTTCAGAACTAGGTACTCCCAATGGCCCCATGGTGCTCCAAAAGGTCCCGGATTGAAATATATAAAACCCCCCAAAATTATTTTTTCAGCCGGTCGAGGGTCCCCCCCTCTCTATATATGGAAATTCCTTATCTTGGCAGCCCCTTGGGGTGCATGTATGTTGCTACAGGGCCTGCTACCTCTGCAGTAATCTTATGTCCTCCTCCTCCTCATCTGGCGTTGGCAATGTTAACCTTGATGCGTCTGCCGTCGAGGTCTTTTTCATTCAAACCGTTAATCGCTATATCAGCCTCCGCCGCGGATCCAAAGGTAACGAATCCAAAGCCGCGAGAACGCCCGGCTGGGATGCACCGCTAAGCATACACGAACACCGGTCCAGAAAACGCTTACTGTTGCGGTCCCTCATGACAATGGACTGCAGTGAGGTTAGATTACTTATGCGTATATGGGTGATCAAAGATAGCGCACATCAAGGACTTGGCCAAACTCCGAAAAAACCTACAAGCACACGGATAAGAGGCAAATCACACACAGACATGAGATGATTCAGAGCCTTGCAACCCCAGAATCACACTGACGTTACGCAAAGTATCATCGGTCGTGTTCCAACTCAAATTGCTACACACACAGAAGTTAACACACAACAGGGGTCGATGAGGCTGCAGACGAACCGAACATAAACCTTGCTGTTGACCGAAGCGTCTACAGGGGAGTGGATTTCAGCCAGGTGGAGGGGCAGAAAAGAGGGGTCAGACCGTCATTTCTTAGTTTGACCGCCTGGATACCTGCATGGGGCCCGGGTGTGCCCTGTTTCGAACGAGCATACTTGAGCCCGAGTGAGAACAGAAAGGGATGAGGACTTGCCATCTGATCAGTGTTGTTAACCTTGACACTTGTTGTATAAGAGGTCGCCAGGGCAAGCACGCGCGCGGTAGACGCAAGAGCAAAGAAGGCCAGAGCGTGCCAGACTTGAACCATTTTTCACAACACTGTTCAGTAAGGACCTGTTGAGTCGCGATGGCCCCCAGCCATTTTATATGTATCATTGGACATAAGGAGGCACTGCTCGTTAATCCGTTGATGTTCGACCAAGGCGGCCGGAAGCATAGCGAACCAAGTAACAAAGTTCAGATGTGATAAGAAGCGGGAATGAAGATGAAGGTGCGCGATGAATGAATGCAGGTAATGAGCATTACAGCTGTGGAGTCGGCGACTCGGAAAGACAGGGCCGGATGCTGCATGATCAGCCGCGATACGGCGGATAACAGATTGACGATTGGGCACACCATATCCGTCAATATCCGTCACTCTGTGGGAGCCACCACGTGCCGCACACGGTGGGGCGCTTGCATTGGGACGCTATGTGACCGAAGCAGTAGCAGTTAAAGCACTGCACTGATTGCGCACAATACTTCTCCGTGTGGTGCAGATGGCCGCCAAGCGCCAAGCAGCGGGAAGCATATCGGGCTAAGTATGTAGGTAACGGAGTTCATGTAATAGGAGGCGGAAATGAAGGTGCACGTTAATGAATGCAAGCAAGGAGCATTATGTACTAAAAAGACCTAATCCTTCTCTTCGACACCTGAGTCTAGCAGAGATCCGAGGCTGTATCGGCGAGCATAAGGGGGCAATGCTGGTCAGTCCCTCGGCGTCCGACCAAGGCGACTGGAAGCATAGCGGGCCATTCAAATGCAAGTGATAAGAGACGGAAATGAAGGTGAATGTGCACATTGAATGAATGCAGGCAGGGAGCATTAATGAAAGGAAGTAGTACTCTCTTGGACCGCTGCTCAGAAACCGATACTGGTGCGCGCTACGACTCAGAGAGGCCAGCAGCAGAGGTCCGAAGCTCAACGATGATTGTGCGGTTCGGTTTGCTGTAAGGTATAAAAGGTCTTTGGACGATGCGTCTCACTCACTCTCGATCACCCATGAGGTTCACTGCTTGCTTCATTGCCCTCATTGCTTCCGCTTTCGCGGTCCCCGCCCATTGCATCACTCAGGCTCGTACGGACAAGATCACAGTGCGTATAAGCGATGTGCTTGTGCATTCCCCGCTGAAAATTATTTTAACAGACGGGGCTTTTTCAGCTTCAGTTCCTCACTTACTCCGACGGCGATCCGAGTCTGGACCCCCCAAACGGAATCATCACGGTCCCCGTTCAACCGCAAGGAAACTGCATCAGCTTCCAGATTCCCGAAAATCCCTTCATTTTGTTTGGCGCCCTGGGGGATGTATGTCTGAACTATTTTGAGTGAGTGCGCTGTTATAGTTTCGGCGTCTCCACAGTAACATGATATTCAGTGGGTCTGGTTGTCAAGGCTCCCCTTACCCCATCGGGGAGCCGGTAAGCCGAGATGGAAATGGGTCGGTCCAGCCGTGTTACTAGTGCAGCATGTGTAGGGCCTGATCGGCACTCACAGCGCCGGGGCCTCAATTTTTGGGGCCCAAAAGTTAGGTCGAGGATGTCAAGTTTCGTAACAGATATTTTACGGCCAAAATCCGGATCTGATGTCTCTGATTTTGTGACCCACCAAGTCCAATCAAAAACTCAACCTCTTTAGTTCCACAAATCTTTGAGTTTTTGTGCCCAAAAACCAATCTTCCAGAGCTCTGATTGGCTGCCAACGCGTTTTGCGCCCTCAAAATCCCAGCTATTGGGACACAAAATGAATTACAATCCATCGTGTCAAAAATCATTCGGAAATCAGGGCATATCTGATCCGGTTTTTGGCCGTCATATTTCTGTCACAAACTTCGACCTAACTTTTGGACCCAACAAATTGAAGTCCCAGCGCTGTGACATGAAACAATCCGCATGAATTTGGGTTGAATTCGTTTTCCATATACTTTTCCCACATATTTTGTCCCCAAACGGTCCTAGAATAGAAATTACCAAGTTTTAGGGAGTCGGGGTGGACACCATGAAAGGAGCTCAACATCCACTCAGCTTTCAAGGGGTCTCCATGGGGGAAACTTTGCCCAATAAATTTTCTGCCCCCCTCTGACCTCAAATCTTCAACAACAAAAAACATTCTATTAGATGCCCTAGCGCTCAATACTATGGCGGTCGGAGTGCCCCTTTATGGCGGTCAGAGTGCCTCTTTAATAAAACCGGGGTAAACTCTCTGTTTTCACCCTAATTTTGACATATGAAAGGATGATTTTCCGCTGATAAAACAAACTTCTTCCCGGTTGAATCTCAATTGCTTTTTTCTTCTTCTTGCACACCTAAAAAATTAGTTTTTGGTTCACTGAACTAGTGTTGCCGCGACTTAGAATTGACCCCCTCTAAGTCGGCTTCCGGAAGTCGACTTGAGCCGAGTCAAGCCAAGTTATCGGCAGACTTCCTTGCGACTTCCGAGTCAACACAAGTCGACTTTGAGTCACTTGAGTGACCTGAGTCGGTATGGCGGTCACATTGCACATTTAATATTCCATACTTTTTTTTCCACTTTTCTGTACTTTTGTTCATCTTTTGCGTGTTTTCATACTTTTTTTTTTCATGTACACCTTTTTTTTTTTTTTGGTCCAGGCATATTTTCTTTCTGCAGAGTGTCAATGATTTCTTCCCAACATTGGACCCAAGTTTTGAGTGAGATGAGAATCCCAATCTTCTTTTTACTTGGTGGCTGTGTAGGCCGAGTAGCCGGCCTTGATGGCCTTGATCAGCAGCACATGTTGAGAGTACTTGAACCAGACCTGGACTCACAAGGTCCATGTCCACACCACTTGCAGGACACAGGACATATACCACCATCCAGCCACAGCAGAGACATGCTTGCTGTGGCTTAGCAGTAGGTTACCCCTGCAGCCGAGACGACATATCAACATCGGCCATCAAACCCTGATTAACCCCACTCTAGGGGCCAAGTTCAAACCACCCTTCAGTGTCTCGCTTGCTTATAAAACAGTGGTACCGAGTTCAAAATGGGAAAGAAAAAACAAAGGATTGAGGATTGAAAAAAAAAAAGTATAGTACAATGAAAAAGAAAAATCGGAAACACGAAAAACACGGAAAAAGGCGTAAAAACACGAAAAAAAACACCTGAATAATAAATGTGCAAAGTGACCGCCATAAGTCGGGGGTTTAGTAGAAGATGCATATTTTCATCACTAGGCGCGATTGGAGCAGTCTTCAATTTTTTTTTCCCAACCGGGTGTCACACCTGTGTTGGTGTGCGTTTCCATCCAGTTTTGAAGACAGATTAAATCTGTAAAAATATAGGAAAAATCCTAAATACTACAGCAAAGAATACTGGACTCACTGATCCATGAAATAGCCCCAGGAACCCGAATTAACAATGGTGTGACTCAACCGACTTGAGTCGACTTCAAGTGACTTCGAGTGACTTGAGCTGACCAAGTCAGGTCGAAAGTTGCCATAAGTCGACTTAGCCAAGTCGACTTCCGACTTAACGAGTCGCGGCAACGATGATGATGATGATGATGAATTCACGTTTTAACTACATACAGGCCTATGGGTGGCTACGGTAGTTCTTTCTAAGTACGGGTATTGGAGGTTTCCATGGGTATTTAAGAGTTGTCATCTTTCGAGAGGAGGAAAAGGAAAATGTAATCTAAGCGCGTTTAATCGACGGATGGAATGGATATCGTATATGGCGGTCACTTTGCACATTTATTATTCCGGGTTTTTTTTTTCACTTTTCCACCCTTTTTTTCAGGTTTTTCCACTTTCTGTACTTTTTTTTTCCATGTTCCCCCTTCCACTCACATTTTTTGTCTGTTGAACAGAGTTTGTCTTTAGTTGTTCCAAAATTGGAGTGAAATTCATAGGAAGTCAAGATTTCAACAATTTTTTTCTTGGTACGGAGGCTGTGCATGCCGACTCGCCGCTTGATGGCCTTCATCGGCGCAATGCCACATCACAAATGGCTCAAATGTTGGTGCCGAAACCGGTCAGGTGTGCCTGGGAGGGCTTGATGCGAGCCACACCATATAACAGCCTGCCCAACCGGGGCCAAGTCAGCACTACCTCAGAGGCAAAGGTATAGGATTGATCGATCCCGGCGATCAATCAGTGATGAACCCTAATTTAGGGGTGCCACACATTCCTATTACCTGTGCTCCATAAAAACATAATGCCAGTGACATTTTGAAAGATTTCATGATCCTGGAAAAAAAAACTATGGCAACTTGAAAAAAAAAGTTCACGAAGTTGAAAACCCGAAAAAAAGGTGAAAAAGTGACAAAAAAAGTCAACATAATAAATGTGCAATGTGACCGCCATAATCGTACGTTGGGTGTCAGGTGTGCGTAAAGGTGGAGTCGCGGCAACACTACACTGAACAAAGAGTTTTTTGGTCCACAGCAAAATCTTGAGCTTGAAGTATATATAAAAATGTTTAGACCCACAAAAAAAAAAAACTAGGGAAAGAAAGTCCAAAATTATGGCTGCAATACTGTCTCATAATTATTTGTTACACAGATTGGAATGATATCACACCTTTTTCTCAAAAAACACACTACCTCCCAATATTGCCAACAAATGTGGACACTCCTTGGATCGGGTAGCAAAAGCTACACAGGTACTTTACACAGATAATACTCACACATCTTCCCGGTAACAACATTTTTCATCACTGTCAAAGTCTCAAATCTAAAATTCACACCCTCGTAACGAGATTTTTTTTTCACCACCTCAGTTCTGCAATGGGGTAGGCTGCGGGGGCGGAATTTGTTGCTGTTGAGGAATAGAGGTTCATAGTGGTCTAGGTGTAGGAATATGTGCTCGTTGATTAGAACCGGAAGGATGGTGATGAGCGAAACGGTTGTAGATGTCAGGGGAACCCCTATTCCACGCCGGTCCGGTCGGCCTGATGCCTCCCGATGGCACCGTGTGTGCGATCAAGCCCGGGATCTCTGCCGATCACTCCGGTCACATTCATCTGTATAGTAGCTGTTCATACCTGCAGCCTAGCGTGGGAATCCTCAGAGCTTCTTCTCTTTGGATCTCCCTCGCTAGGTGCGCTATACCTTCCTGTATCTAGTGTACATTATTTATATGCTTTGGATCTCCCTCGCTAGGACTCTTGAGTATTCTTGGGCCTCGAGGTTGCCCTTACAGCAGAAGAAGCTCTCTAAGGGATTAACTGGTCAAGATTGCAAAGCTGGTCTCACAGACACAGGAGGTGTTCTACACCCCTGCCTCTTGCCCGCTTTGAATCTTGCCCCCTCCTCCCTCTCCTCAATCCCGTCATGTCGGACACTGCTACTGCTGCCGCTGTCAATGACCGCCTGACCTGGATTGAGGCGACCCTCGAACAACTTGCAAATACACTCGAAAAACTCACTCACACCGCTTTGCCTGCCCCACCCCCTGCTGTTTCAGCTCCGGACTCGGGCTCAGGATTATTTGCCAACATTGTTCCAGGAGCACCCTTGGCCCTTAGGCCAAACCCCCCGTTCGTCTTTGATGGTGACCGAACGCGAGGTCGGGCATTTCTCCATGCCGTCCAGTCCTACGTCAGGCTCCTCCCTGAGGCGTTTGTTGAAGGTGGCGTGCCCTCCGAGCAGAAGGTCGTGCAGTATGCCATGTCGTTTATGGCAAAGGAGTCAGCACAGCGCTGGGCCCAGCACCACTCGGCCATGAGCACATTCCCATTCCCCACCTGGAGTGTGTTCGTCGATGCGTTCCGACTCCGCTTCGTCGAAGAGAACGAGCAGGACCGCGCCCTGCATAGGCTCGAGTCCCGGTCCTACTTTATGGGCAGTCGAGACGTCTTCGCCTACACTGATGAGTTCGAAGACCTTGTCGAGCTTGCCGGGTTTGACGACACGCTCATAAAGGTCACCAAATATCGGACTGGCCTCGACCCGGCGATTAACCTCACCATCACCGTGTCCAGTGACCCTCCGGATCTGCGGAACTATGGGGCATGGCGCCTCCGTGCATACCGCCAGTACGAGGCGCTCCTTCGAGCAAGGGCTGCAGGTACCGGGTTGATTGGGGCGTCTGGTCGACACCTAGTCAATTCGAGTTATCCTCAGCCTGTTGCCCCACCGCCGGTTAACACCCCCCGCCTTGGGTGTCTCCGGTGTGGTGACCCAACCCACTTTGCACGCCACTGCAGCATGCCGGTTGACGCCCAGTCTGCTGATGTGGTTGGTGAAGTGATTCGGCAGCTCGGAGGTGGTGTACTTCACCAGCTTGTTGCGCGCATAGCAGCTGCTGGGATTGCCCCCAAAACCCCTGCTGTCCCCATAGTCATTCCCACCAGGGCACCCTCTATTGCATCCCCCAACCGTTTCTCAGTCCTGTGTAATGAGTCTGACTATACATCTCTTACACCCACTGAAATGATAGGTGCGCTCCCTGGCCCAGTTCCCAAATGGTCTAAAAATAGCGAATACGTGGGGCCAAAAATTCAACACCCAAAGTCCGTACTTTCTGTTTGCCCGGACGTCATGCTGTGCAGCACAGCCGCTGGGTGGCTGTCCGACCCACCCTGTACAGCCACAAAGCTGCCTTCTGGCGACAGCGTGGGAACTGCCAGTGTAATTCCGGTCCGAGGGCCACCGGTTCAATCCCTGCCGCGGGCGACTATAATTTCGTCACCTCGGGACTTTCCCTGGGATCGTCTGCAGCGTAAAGCAGCATGGGAGCGCAAACTCCCCAAACGCTACACGATCTCAGCCACCCCTGGTCCAAACTCGCTCCACCTTCCCCTGGAGATTGAGTCCACCGACAATGCCTTGAAGCTCGCGCTCGAAGGCCTTGTAGACTGCGGGGCGACATCCGACTTCATCGACTCGGATTATGTCGCAGCGAACCGGATCCCGGTTCGTCGGCTTAACCAGCCCATCCCTGTCTACAATGTTGATGGCTCCCCGAATGAGGCTGGGTCTATTCGCGAGGTTGCAGATGTCATCCTCCGCTACCGAACCCACTCGGAACGTGTTATCCTTGCCGTCACCCGACTCGGAAAGCAGAAGCTCATCCTCGGGTTCTCCTGGCTTCGGAAGCATAACCCGGAGATCAACTGGGAAACCCGGGAGGTCAAGATGAGCCGCTGCCCTGCAGTTTGCTCCACCTGCCGCGACGAGTTGAGGACGGAGCGCCAGTATGCCAAAACTGCTGCGTCTATCCTCCGACAGCTTCGCATGGGCCCCATTTCTCGAATCGCTGTTGTTGACACCGACGACCGTTCAGGCGAGGAGGATGACCTAGAGTTCGATGAGGAGCTTCCCGAACTCTCCCCAGATACATCTGATGATTCTGATGATGAGGACGATGATTCCATTGAGGATGGAGACCGTATCTTCTATACCACGTTCTCACCTCCCGAAGACATCCACGCCACTAGCACTGTCTCGCAGCGGCTGGCCGAAGCCCACGCCAAGAACTCTGCATCCCCCACTGACACCATTCCTGAATGGGCGTGTGAGTTCAGGGATGTCTTCAACCGGGAATCATTTGACTCGTTACCTGAACGTCGGACGTGGGACCACGCCATTGAGCTCGTTCCGGACGCCAAGTCCGCCAACTGTAAGGTCTACCCAATTTCACCCCTCGAACAGCGCGAGCTCGACGCGTTCATTGAGGAAGGCTTGGCTACGGGTCGAATCCGGCCGTCAAAATCCCCCATGGCGTCTCCAGTCTTCTTCGTCAAAAAGAAGGATGGTGGTCTCAGGTTTGTCCAGGACTATCGAGCACTCAACGCAATGACCGTGAAGAACCGATACCCGCTCCCGCTGATCAACGACCTTATTAATCGTTTGAAAGGCGCCCGGTTCTTCACAAAGCTTGATGTCCGCTGGGGTTTCAACAATGTCCGCATTCGGGAGGGCGATGAGTGGAAGGCTGCATTCCGTACTAACCGAGGCCTCTTCGAACCTCTGGTTATGTACTTCGGCCTTACCAACTCCCCCGCGACCTTCCAGACCATGATGAATGATATCTTCCAGGATCTTATCATGTCTGGCGATGTTATGGTGTATCTCGACGACATTCTCATCGCGCACTCGGACCTCGCTCGGCACCGCGAAATAGTCCGCGAGGTTCTGCGGCGTCTCCGGGAGCATAAGCTGTACCTGCGACCGGAGAAGTGTGAGTTTGAGAAGTTGTCGATCGAGTACCTGGGAGTGATCATCTCTCACGACCACGTCGAGATGAACCCTGTCAAGGTCGCCGGAGTCCTCGCCTGGCCCACCCCCGAGAACAAGAAGGATGTGCAGCAGTTCGTCGGCTTCACAAACTTCTATCGGAGGTTCATCCGGGATTTCTCAGACATTGCGCGGCCCCTCTTCGATCTCACTGCCAAGGGCCGTGCGTGGCTTTGGACTGAGAAGGAGGCCACCGCGTTCCAAGGACTCAAGGACGCGGTCACCTCCGACCCAGTACTTATCCTACCTGACGAATCTCGGATGTATCGGCTTGAGGCAGATAGTTCCGACTATGCCTCGGGGGCCGTCCTTTCCCAGGAAGGCCCTGATGGGAAGTGGCACCCTGTAGCGTTCTTCTCCAAGAGCTTGAGTCCAGTCCAGCGCAACTATGAGATCCATGACAAGGATATGCTTGTGATCGTACGGTCTCTCGAGGAGTGGCGGCACTTCCTCGAGGGCACGCAGCACCCTGTCGAGATCTGGACCGACCACAAGAACTTGGAGTACTTTCGGAAGTCGCAGACCCTCAACCGGCGACAGGCGAGGTGGTCCCTCTACCTGTCTCGGTTCGACTTCACACTACACCACAAGCCAGGCAAGCTGATGGCACTGGGTGCAAGCTACCATTTGCGGGCCCCGCAAATTGTACGCAAATTGGAAGCAAATTCATTAATTGCTCCTCATTTGCTTCTTATTTGCGGGGTGCGCAAATATAAAATATGCTTATCATTTGCTCATCATTTGCCTGTCATTTGCGCGGTCCGCAAATTTGAAATTTGCGGACCCCGCAAATTGAAAGCAAATCAGATGACCAAACAATCTGAAAAAGGCAATAAACACTTTGATATTTCAACATCTCAGCATCACAAGGCCTTGGCATCGTTGCCTGGGAAAGACAAGTGTGTGAAAGTGCCTTGCCACAACACGGGTTTGCGGAAACCCGCGGTATTACAGGGTATTACGGGTACAGGTGTCACGGGTGCGGGTACAGTAATTAATTTTCGGCACACCGTGAATGTGACCCGTGGCATTACCGTACCCGTAATACTGCCGCACCTGACCCGCCGCTCTCAAAAAGATACCATAAGGGATTTGAACTAAAGATCTAATGGATATAAGGGATATTTGAGATAAGGGGCTTCAAGCTTCCATCTGAGCTACAGAACCATATTAGAGCATGATTATGGGTTATTGAGGGGAATAGGTTGGGTTGAACCACAGGATTCCTTTTTGGGATGACAGCTAAACACTAACAAACAACGCTTGATTTGACTTATTCTTAACCACTATTGCATCCATAAATCCAGGAAAATTTTGAGAGGTGTGAGCCCAGTAGTGAAACATTATGAGCGCCAACTGCTAGCACTGATACAGCTGCAGTACATAATATTCAGAGATAACCAGGTTTTCCAGCAAAAATTACATGAAATAAAATCTGTGAGGTCATTTCTGCAGTTCCAACAGCTGGTTTAGGCTCTTTGACTCTTCAATTACTATGAGTTAAGATACTGGCCCCCCACACATTTTGATCACATGCACTCAGGATGAAATCCTAGCCCCATGTGACCTCCTACCATAAGTGGATGTTCACCCAAAGAAGAGGATGACTTTAGAATTGAGATTACAGATGTGAAGAAGGGCAGAATCACCATTGAGCAAGGCCAGCCTATAAGAACTACAGGGATGTCTGATGCTGTGGGATTCTGAAATAAATGACATCCCTGCCTGAACTCTTCCCTTTACTTATGCTTAGTCAACTATGCTGGAATTCGGAGACTGTAAATCTTTGAGAAGATACTTTCCTTGCACCCTCACAGATGTAAAAGGACTGATTGGAGCCTGTGAAAGTTTTGAACCAAGTAAGATTGATTACATGGTGACATTAGATATATATGTCTCGCAGTAAATCTATTTCAGTACAAGGCACTATTACATGCTTGCCTTTCCCAGGCAATGGTGCCTTGGCTCAGTGGTTCGATTATGTTCCTGATGATTGTTTAATTCTTTGTCCCCGGTTCAAGTCTTGCAGCAGGGCGCTTTTAATTTGTTCATGTCATCATGATTAGCTCACTCGGGAATGCCCGAGGGTTGAGACAGCCCTCGAGCGTTCCCAAGTGAGGTAATCTGAATTACTCTCATGATGTCAATCCACTTTGCCAAACAACCCCGAAAAGGAACCACCTTTCGGGATTGATCATAATCTGATTTGGCCGCCCCTTGTGACCTTGACATGAATCCCAAGAGCACTCGTGATGCTGAGATGTTGAGAAATCAACAATACAATTGCCTTTTCAGATCGTTTGGCCATCTGATTTGCTTCCAATTTGCGGACCCCGCAAATGACAAGCAAATGATCGGCAAATGATAAGCATATTTAATATTTGCGGACCCCGCAAATGAGAAGCAAATGAGGAGCAATTAATGAATTTGCTTCCAATTTGCGTACAATTTGCGGGGCCCGCAAATGGTGGCTTTCACCCAGTGTGGGTCGACCTGACGCACTCTCCCGACGCCCCGACCACGGGCAGTCTTCCGATAACCAGGATGTGACCCTCCTGGATCCGAAGCTGTTCCATGTCCGCGCGCTGGAGGGTGTTGTCGTTGAAGGTCCTCAGGTCCCACTCCTTCGAGACATTCGGGAAGCCCTGGCAGGCAACCCGGTGGCGGTTGCTGCACGTGAGCTTCTCAAAGTCCGAGGTGCTCGCTCGTCGCGCTCCGCTGAGTGGCGTGTCGACGCCGGTCTACTCTACTTCCGTGGCAAGATTGTTGTCCCTCGTTACAAGGACCTCCGCCGCCGGATTTTAGAGCAGCACCACGACACCAAGGTGGCTGGACATGCCGGTCGCTTCAAGACGTTGGAGCTTCTCTCCCGGAACTACTGGTGGCCCCAGATGTCCCGTCACATCGGCCGCTACGTAGCGACCTGCGACCTGTGCTGCCGCACCAAGGCGCTCCGAAGGCTCCCCACCGACGAGCTGCACCCAACGGAGATTCCTGAGGAGCGCTGGAGCACGGTCTCGGTGGACTTTATGGTCGAGCTTCCCGAGGCTCATGGGTACAATGCAATCATGGTGGTGTGCGATATTCTCGGTAAACACGCCCACTTTATCGAGACCACCACTCACATTGACGCGCATGTGTGGAAACACCATGGCACCCCGGGGAAGTACATCTCCGACCGGGGTCCGCAGTTCATTGCCGAGTTCACTCGTGAGCTCTGGCGGCTCATTGGCATCGAGCCCGCTACCTCCACGTCGTACCACCCGCAGACCGATGGTCAGACCAAGCGCGTCAACCAGGAGATGGAACAGTTCCTCCGGCTTTTCACCAACTACAAGCAGGACGACTGGGACGATCTCCTTCCGGCCGCCGAATTCGCCTGCAACAACCACATCCACTCCTCTACCCAGCAGGTCCCGTTCATGACCGATACCGGATGGCTCCCCCGCATGGGCTTCGAGCCGAACGGGCTGCATTCAGAGTTGGAGTCGGTTAACGAGTTCCGCGACGGATTGCCTCTGGGGTTTCCGAAGCCAAGGCTGCACTGGTCAAGGCTAAGGATGAGTACAAGCGGTACTACGACCGCCGCCGTACCCCAGCCCCAGAGATCAAGGTTGGTGACTGGGTGTGGCTCGATGCCTCCGACATCCAGACCACCCGCCCCTCGCCAAAGTTCTCTCACCGACGCTTGGGCCCCTTCAAGGTGGTAAAGGTTGTTGGCCGTGGCGCGTACAAGCTGGAGCTGCCGCCTCGCCTCTCTCAACTTCACCCTGTGTTCCCCGTGGTGAAGCTGCAGCTTGCTGAGGACGACCCCTTTGAAGGCCGCCCCGGCTACGACGAACCAGCTCCGGTCCTTCCACAGGCGCCTGGGGACGCTCCAGAGTGGGAAGTTGACGAGATTCTTGAAGCCAAAATCCGTTGGAAGTCACTGTGGTATTGGGTGTCGTGGAAGGGGTATGACCCCTCACATAACCAGTGGGTTACACACTCTGACCTCTTTGCTCCTGAGGCGGTCGCCGAGTACTACCGCAAATATCCGGCCGCTCCACGGGTTATTGCTGTCACTTCCTTCAACTCCCTACCTTTCCGGGACCCAGCCCTCCGTATTCAGTCTGTGCGTCGAGGCGCCGCATTCCAAGGGGGGGTGATGTCAGGGGAACCCCTATTCCACGCCGGTCCGGTCGGCCTGATGCCTCCCGATGGCACCGTGTGTGCAATCAAGCCCGGGATCTCTGCCGATCACTCCGGTCACATTCATCTGTATAGTAGCTGTTCATACCTGCAGCCTAGCGTGGGAATCCTCAGAGCTTCTTCTCTTTGGATCTCCCTCGCTAGGTGTGCTATACCTTCCTGTATCTAGTGTACATTATTTATATGCTTTGGATCTCCCTCGCTAGGACTCTTGAGTATTCTCGGGCCTCGAGGTTGCCCTTACAGTAGAAAGAACATTTTGAAGACTATTGGATCCAAAGAGCAGGTTATGGTTAAGAGTCAAGAAGGTTGATAGGAATGAAAGATGTTGTAAACATCTTGTGGGTCGTATCGCGCCCACTCTTCGGGAAGACTTGAGCGCTCCTGGATGTGAAGCTGACTGGAAATCAGTTTCAGGGCCCTATAGCAGGGCTGCAAGATGCACTGAATAATTGTTGACCAGTTCAGCCATGCAAACAGTGATGGTACAGTGATCTTATAGCTTAGGCATAGATGTAGAACCAGTCAACATACCCAAATCATTGCTGTGTGGTCGGAGCAAGATACACTCACCAAAGACCGGTCTCAGTGTGGAATCTAAAAGTGTCCTCCGCAGAAAAAGGGAAGTCCCAGTTCTGATGATAGATTCGAGGGACTGGGCGAGGAGGCCCATGTCGGTTGGGCCAATTCACCAAGATTAGCCGCAGATAGAACAAAGGAAGTCCCAAGGAAGTCCCACTCATAAGATCAAGACGGAGAAAACAGGAGAAGATAGTCCTCAAATGCGAGGGCCATGCCGACACAAAATTTGTGAATCTAAAACATGTATAAATTGCGGATTGAGACAAGGAATAGAAGATGAGACCAACACCGCAGCCAACAAAATCATGGGTGTCAATTCTTGGGAAATGAGGGCGGAGTAAAAAAAGGAAAGTATTAGAACCTGTGAATCTCTTGTACACAGCATCACCAGTGATTTTTTTTGTCTCAGTGGGAGCGGTGCCTTTTTTCTAAGGTCAATCCAACCGGTGTTGTTTTTCCCTACACTGGTGCACTTTTTTCCGGAAAATGGTAGTAATTATGAGACAGTATTACTCCCATATAGATCCCAGCGTGTAATCAATTAGACGCACCCCCCACCATGCGATGCTGGACATGCCTGCTGGAACGGCCTCACGCATGTTGATATAGAGCTGAAATTCATCGCGCCAGGGGCGGGAAGGATCAGCATGGTTCGATCCCACCTCCTCTGTTGGGTCGTCCGGGGTGAAGCTAACCGTCCGTCGGAGGGCGCTGGGAAGTTCGGCTTTCTCGGAAACCGTGGTTTGTCTAGAGGCGGCGGTCTGTTCCTGTTCGAAATGTCTCTCCTTGAACTACGCGGCAGTGAGTACAGGCCACTGCGAAGAGAATCTAACTGACTGTTTTCTCCAAATTCTTCATGGCCTCCTTTTGAAGCGGCTCGTCCCAATATTTTTTGATATATGAAACTTTGTGGAGGGATCCAGGACTTGAACCAGTGAGTAGCGGAGAATAAGCAGACAGGCAGGTACATACCCATCGCGAGTATGTCAGAAAAATCCAATTTACCTTATCAGGGACTGACGGAGCCTGGCCACCATATTCGACCTGATCAGGTTTGCACAGAACGGCATATCAGGTCGGGTCAGGTCGGGTCAGGCATGATCAGGAACCCCCGTCCCCAAGGACGTGAAAAGTTAAGGAAGCAGTAAAATGGGTGTAGGCATGTCTATGGTGCATAAATATGTTGAAATAGTGGTCTCAGATACTTGTGAACCCAGTCAGAAACAAAAAAAAATTGGGCACCAACCGGTGGCTCGAACAAGGTGCATGACTCAACTGGTGACCTTCCATCGCGTAGCTCAAGGGTAAGGATTCACTTTCAGTACAATTAATCGAAGTAAGTTCATTCGTAGTATAGTTTGTTAAATAGATTGGCTTCCAGTACTAGAAAAGGGACTCTGACAGTGGGATTGGTAAGTATGACCGGAGCGGCCAATAGTTTTTTCACTTTTGCGTCAGAATGCTCTGATCAGGTCTTATAAGGTCTGTCAGGCCATGTCAGGCCATCAGGTATGATCAGGGAATATCCGGGGATGATTCGACCCTTATTAGGCCAGTAACAACCTGACGGCCTGAAGCAACCTGATGTGGCCGAACCTGCCCTGGCAATGCAATTTGGATTTTTCCGACATAAATATGCGTCGGAGCTTGCCGTTTTCTGATAATATTCATCGACCTTCTCCATAGCCGCCTCCAACGCCGGCCAGAAGGCACTGTACTTGACGTCTTCGGCTGCTACAGACCATTGGGCATGCAAGCGTTCGAGCGCCGGTATTGCAAGATGAAGAGTTGACCTCAGCTCCGAGGAAAATGCATGTTGGGCCTGTTCAGCACACTGCACCGATGACAAATGAGCCAGGAAATTAAGAGGAGGATGCAGACGAACTGCGAGGAGATTAAGAAACAAATCAACCCGGTTCCATTCATCATGTTTCAACCGCAAGCCCTCCAATTTGTCCCGTTTATCGCCGGTTTCCTCTTGCGCCATTTCGAAGACAAATGTATCAACATCCTTTAACAAGTCAAATAATGAGTGAACTAATTAAAACAACGCCTACCCGTCTCAGATCCCAGCCGCGATGCAACATGTGGTATGTTGATGACCACCGCACCTTCATGTCGAGAACCATTTGCTTCGCCACCACCGCCGGATCGGAATGCTTGCGCTCTTGAATTAATTTAAAGAGCTCCTTCCGCTTTGCGGACGAGCGCTCCTGGGAAAATTGTAAATAGAACCAACGCAAAAATGCCAACATTGTTACCATGACCGCAATGGCGCGAAGAAGTCGTATAATTCAACTTAAATCAGACTCGACCACTCACCTCTAGTAGGGTCATGTCCCCACACCCTCGTTTCCACAGTGGACACATATTCCGCGTTGGGAGCTTTTTAGTCCTCGATCCATGCAACACCGCCTTTGTGCATTGTTCGACCTTATTCGAGCGGTTGATCTGGACACAGGCATAAATCAACTGGATCACCTCTATCTTGTTCAATTGGATTATATTCATAACGAGCACATACTCCTCGCATTTGAGGAAACCGCACCCTGCACGCTCGAAGTGAGTTGAAACGCTCCTCTGATCTAGTTTATAAATGACTTAACATTCATAGGACATGTCTTTCAACATAACACGTCAATTGGCGGAAAGGGCAGGGAGGGAAGCGACAATGTATGCCACATTTCTCCCACTTCCTCTTACCAACCGCCGGCAGCTCCGCGATCCCGTGAATTTTACCTGTGAGGGATGGTTTCCGGGAGAGGAGGACAAGTCTGATGACTTGCCGCAACTTGTGCCGAATTAATTATTTTTTACCATACACCCTGACGTCTGCCAATCACAAACTTGAAGAGAGCTTACTTCGTTGCGATCATCCAAATGCGCTGAGAAAAATCCCGGCAAGCCATGGCTTGGAGGCTTGGCTTGGGCTTGAGATTTCGAAGCCAGAAGCCCAAGCCCGCCCAAGCCAGCCTTTTGGCTTGGCTTGGCTTGCGAAGCCCTGGCTTGGCTTGCGAAGCCCTGGCTTGGTACCACGGGCTTCAAGCCCAAGCCTGCACATCACTAGTCGTACTCGCTGGCGTCTATAGCCAAGTCGAAGTCGCTTTCGCTGATCGTCATGTGCCGGCTGTGGTGCAAGGGAAAGTTGGGTTTGCCGAGGCGATTTATACGCGGGGATGCGCAAGTGTCTCGCGGACGCGGTCGAAGGGAATCGGCGGTCAGTGTAAACACTTGAAGTAGTCAATAGTTGGGTCACGGGGCGATGTCAAAGGCTGTTCCCATTATTACACCTGCCTTATTGAGCAGAAATGGCGGACAGAATCATCTCCGCTGTATGAGTCGATGGTCTCCATGTTCTAGGGAGTCCCGACTAGTTTCAAGGAATTCTCATGGCCACTCAAAGTGCGAGCTGGGCGTCCTTGTTGAAGCCACTGAAGTCACTGCTATTGATTAAAATCACGACAGGTTGGACTTCCTTTTGGCGCTCCACCCATGTTGACGAGTCTGTTTGTTCCGCGTCGTCCGGTGAATCCGTTGTGGTAGTCTAAATTCCTGAGATCGCCGTCGTGCCTCACCTTCAGTCACTAGTGAAGCCGCCGGGTGGTTTAGTTCTTGCATTCATATGAGACTGCAGAGCGGAAAGCTACAGCTAACTTCGAAGTAGTTTTGCGGTACCGCGATGGAATTCATTGATGAATCTGTACCACCGAGCGCCTACAATTTTCTACCAAAGTAAGTAACTCCGCAGACGGATCTGGGAACTGTGCAGTGGCTGCCGCTAATGCACGAACTCCATCCTGCAGCGCCGACGAAGTCGAGCGCAGAGAAAACAGCCAGGCCTGCATGCCTGATTCGCCCGTTGGAACGAGCACTAGGTGGAGTTCCATTCTTCCCTCGCTTCGCAACGCGCGGGGAAGATAGTCGCGCCAATTCAGGTATGGGTAGTCCTTCAGCAGCGTAGACGCAGGCTGCACATCTATGCGTGCGCGGCCGCTTGAATAGTCGAAGATAGTGACCAACAGAGCAGATGGATGCGTCTGCAGGCATCCAAGCTGGCGGGCGAGGACGTGTTGCTTATTTGTCTCATACTCGTCGTTTAGCACGACCCGGACGAAAAAAGTGTTCCGCGAAGTAAGGGCGTCGCCGGATGCTGTCCAAATTATGAGATTGGCCCATGGACATAAGCTAGAAAGAATACCGAGCATGGATGTGCGTATCAATTCGCATTGTGTACGGTGACCGCCAAGGGTCCAATCCGCGCGTTGGCAACGTGGGTTGCAATAGTAGACTGAGTGACAGCGCCCACAGCGTTGGAATTCCGACTTTCGGCGGATTTCCTGGCACTGAGATGGTTCGAGTTTCTAAACAGGAGGCGGAGGAAGAGGCGTACATTCATGTCCCCGCAAGCCTTGCGTGTGACGTCTATATTTCGGATTTTGGTCAAGTCCATCCGCCCTTGGACTAGGGCCCGAAAATCCCTCCAGCCGGTGAAGAAGGCCGATGCGATGAACGATGGGCTCGCCGCGAATGCGTCAAGCTCAGGGAGCGATTGAGATATCTCGGAAAGGACGGAGCGATAGATAGTCCCACGAGACAGTGTGGTCCTGAACAGCTGGGCGACAATATCGTGTCCTGCTATGATGACGCTACAGGACATGAGACCGCGCAAAAGACCAGCGGCAACAGCTTGCAGGAGGACCACTTCTTCCGAGGAGTACTCCAACATGTTTTGCAGCAGATGCAGCGCGTCGAGTGTTATGTCGTCCAGTTGGCGGAGTTGCGAGACGCTGAAAACACATATTATGTTGATGAGAGACCCCACTAGTCCCGCGTCTAGAAACGCCTTTTTCATATGCGGAGAATCCAGAATTTTCAGATCGCCCAGCGCATGGAAGACGGCGTCGATCCACATAAATCCCTCGTAGTTGAAGGGATGGCGAGACGTCGGGAAGTAGTGATAGAGGGAGCGCGTTAGGAGTGTGGCCACATCCTCGATATCACCCCCCGCCCCCTGGATAAACTCGTGGAGATGGATAGGGTTTGCCACCTTCATCTTCGTGAGGATTTTCATAACGCAACTATGATAACCCGGGGTGACGGGTGGTCCACCTGGCTGCTCGTAGATAAGCTTCCATCCGCGAACGATGAGTTTGCGAACGCCAGGGGTTGACGAGATTACGTCGGCACTGTGATGAATGACAGCCGAGATCAGTAACAGAATTTCACCAATCATATCGAGTTCCGAGCTGGCGTCAGAGTCCACGATGGAGTCGCGGTACGTGTGGAGGAAACTGCCCCACTTCCAGATGCGCGGCCAGAGTTCAGGAAGCACTTCCTTTGGTATCCCGAATTTGAGGTCGTCAAGGCCGCGTAATGCCACTATCGCCCTGGAATTTGTCGTGGAGATAAATTCCCGGCGGTGCGGGATATCCGGCGAGGGATTGAGATTCGCGTGAAATACCGGGAGGTATGCCGAGATATCCTTAGGAGGTTCTGAATCCTCGAGTGCGGAAACCAAGTGTATCAAGTCCTCTAGTGATCCCTGGCTGGCACGAGTTGCAATGGCCTTAGTCGGAGTCGATTTTCAGCGATAGTATGACAGAATAAATCACGCTTCACTCACACGGAGAGGGGGAGGAAAACGCGACAGATTCTGGAGGTCGAGGGATGGATGCATATCAAACTTCCTCGGCGCCGCACAGCGTTAACGTTGCTGCTATTCGCGGGACTCGGAGATGGCTGAGGAAACTTCAAAGGAAAAAGACACTGATGGGATTATTGATGCGCTGTGGGTTGACTGCGTGGGAATCAGGGTAATGTTCATTGTCTTCTTTTCTGAAGAAAAATCTGTCCGCCCTGCAGCAGTCCTAGCACGTGCGCTTACATCGTTATTACTGCCTTACTGCCGTTCAGTCTTCCTGTTTCTTCTTACGAAGCTAGTTAACAACATGAGACACACTTATTTTGTTAAAAGTATGCCGCACTCAAGGAGCACGGCGTCTGCCGCAGACAAGTTACGCAGTCGGGAAATCCCTGAAGCCGGTTCATTCCTTTTGGGCTATGAGATTGGATGAGTGCTAAAAATCTACAAGCGGAACAAAAGGGCTACCGATGGACGCAGTAAGTTCCGGTGAAACCAGGTGGAGAATAACATCTCGGGCGATACACGACTGGTGCAGAGTGTATACCGCAGAGTCAAGATTCAATTCCGTGGAATTCTTCTCAGAGACGTCGATCTCCGTCAAGTGCGGCTGCCAGGAGGCGTCTCTGAGGACGTCGAGAAGCGAAGCGACTGCGGAGGACGATTTTAAAATTGTTAGGCTTGTCAACGACGCGGTGATTCTGGCAAAGAGGGGTGCCGGAGGCCATCCATGCCCATTGCCGAGAAGGCGGAGTGATGTCAACGCGGTGAACATTGGCAGGCCGGCCGCAAGGTCATCCGCGTTAGCAAGGGAGGACCCGGGCTCGACGTCAACGTCGATCTGGAGGGAATGGACCAGTGGTCCGAGGGCACCTGGCAAGGACGGTGCATATACCCCCTTCAAGCTGACCGAGTCTAGTTGTTCGGTGCCGCCGAGTAGTCACCGCAGCTGGTGGGTCGTCAGCATGAGGGCTTTTAAATGCAATTGTCTGAGTTGATATCGCGAAACCGGAATATCCTCCAGGCTGTCGCCCGGCGGATCGGTCCCTGACCCAAACGCGCGCTGTCGACCAGAGAAGATCTCAACCTCTTCAAGGTGTAGGTTGGACAGATTCGGTAGTTTACTGAGAAAGTTGGCGAACTGTCGTAGGCTAACACCGCGGAGTTGGACGGCGTGTAAGTGGGAAAATGGCGTCTGAACTATTGGGGGGTCGCGGAAAGACCCGTCAAGCTGGAGCACACGTAGGTTCGAACAGTGTTCGAGTAATCGACCTGCTGCTTGGGAAAACTCGACGTTCCGATTGAATCCCTCGCTGAGGACGAGATGGGAATCATGGGATACCACACGCGGGGTTCCTTCATCGTCTGAAAGCGTCCTGAGGAGGTTCGCAATCGATTGAATATGACCTACATGCTGAATGTTAGATGATCAACTAGTTGGACGAGGGGTGCTCACTGAGTCTGATGCATCCGTGGTACAAAATTGCAGTCGCGACCGGATTCCAAGTCCTTGAAACCAGTGCGCAACTGCATGCGAAGTCTATTTGTTCCCGCCAATCCTTCTCTGGCACGCCATGCGTATCGGCCACATGGCTAGAGAGGATCTGATGGAGGATTTCCGGTGGAGTGGACGTCGAGAATTGGGTTCCACTCGGAAACAATGGCCAACGGCAGCGACCCTGCGCTGATCCCATCTCTTTTCTAACACGCCCAAGCGAGCATAGTATTCTGAATGTCCGCTTTGCGATAGAAGCCAACGTTTCGCCTGAAGATCCAGTAATAGTTGAGGTAGCTTGGGCAATATTTAGACTGGGTGTGCAAGTTAGTTGAGCAAGTGCGCACCGACTCACAAATGGTGGCCACGGATATGCCAATTCAAGTTCTATGTGCAAGCCTTCCGCCACATTCAAAGCCTCTTGAACCAGCTGTGGATCCTGGGGCAATAGTCAATTTGCAAGTTATCGTCCGTAACTGAATTCCAAGGGCGACGAGGCTCACTTTACAAGTTTGCAGAGCTTTGGAAAGACCCCGGCAGATCCCCCCGAGGTCCATTGGTCGTGGCAAGAAGAAGTTTTGCGCCCTGTGTGTGGGTCGCTGGTTTGTCTACGTCACAACTTCGGTCCTCCGCTGATTGCGACACTTTCCTGTCTGTATACATGTCAGGCTGGCCATGACCGGGCCGAACAAATCGCGCGTGAAAGAATAATTGGAGTTGTTAATGTTGACGCCTCAACAACGACGAACCCTTGCGCTGCTTGAAGCGGCGCCAACGCGTTGGCATCGTGGAAAAGAGAAAAAAACGACATAGATTTAGATTCAGACGGCAGGAGGAAGACTGTGACATCTATTGAAATACCTGGAATCATCATGGCGACCTCCTCAAGCCTGCAGTCACAGGCGGCCGCCGCCTGGGACTGCGGCGGTAAGGCGCATGGAAGCAAGCGCTTGAGATGCTGAGCAGTGAGGCGGATGGGACATTGTCCGATGACGGGAGCTTTGCAAACTTTTTCAACGCCGATAGGAATTTGTGGTCCCAAGTCGCTGGCGTTCGGGGGTCAGCCCGACCCTTAAGGGCGGTCAACCGGTCAAGGTCTGTCGTCTACCTGGCATCTAGGTGTCGTACATAGATGTAACAATAGATAGAACCTCTAAACCAAGGACTTGGCAGGAACTAACATCGGAGATGGCCGAGTGCTTAGTCCCGACGTTGGAAGGTTCAACGGCTCCAGTTGCTTGACTTTTGGAACACCTATTTTCAATGCCACGATTTCTGACCCTGAGATGGGAACCAGTGGAAGGCATGGCCACGCGTCGAGAGTCGAGATATCATCTTGCACCGGATTTCGCCGGGTGTTGGGCGGTCGACGGTACATAGAACAAGCAACAAAGCGGGAGATGCGTTTCAGGTTAATTTTGCTGGTCCAATTACTGCTGAGCAGGGAGTCGGCGTTAAATTGGGCGAGCCATATATAGAGTATGTGCTATCACCGGAAATTCTTGGTAAATTCGATAAAGGACGGAAGATTCCGGGCACCGGTAAAATTCTTTGGACCTCTGTGCGCTCGGAGAGGAGAGGGTAAGTCAAAGCAGGCGCGGGCGCTTACCGCCTGTGAGGGTAAGCGCTAAGGAGAGTGTGACGAAAACATTACGAGGCACAGCCACACGGCAAAAAACCTCCTCCACCCAAATGCCACCACCGCCAGGAATGCCCATGCTCCTCTCGCCATCCGCCTCCTCCACCGAATCCGACGCCGACACGGACGTCGACGACCCGACCCTCCTCATCGCCGCCGGCACCCAATCACGTTTACGCCGCCGCCCCGCCGTCGCAGTCCATGCGCGTCAATTACTCCCGGACACCAGCGCACCGGGAACCGTGCTTTTCTGCGGCGCCGAGCGATATGCGGTGGATCCCGCTGCGGACGATTGGTGGGATGCACGGAGGCCTGCTGTTCCGCAGTTCCTCCCCGACGACGGAACGCCCCCACCGTCGCAATTTACGCGTCCGCCCCGCAAGTCCTCTGGCTGCGGGGAGCGTGTGCACAACTCAGCACACTCCGCGCGCGCAGGTGGGCGCTGGATGGCCACGGTTGAGGGCGTACAAAGCAACGTGGTGCGGCTGGAGAGCGGATATTTTGCGGAGAAGGATCGCGCGGGTTTGGGGCTCGCCGTAGCGGGGTGTGGATGCAACGTGGAGGGCGTCGGCTGTGCGATCTGGTGAGTTCCCTGTTTCAGCTACCTCGTCGCCCCTGCTGGCGCTGTTGCTATTTTTTGAACATTGCGTATATTTTACGTCAATGCAGTTGTGTTCATTTAACATTGCACATTCTGCTTCCGAAATTACTTTTTTTCAGGCCATATTTACTGACCTCTCTTCTTTCCAGCGGCAACGCCCTTGGCGCGCTACACACACCGTGTCGTGTCCACCAACCACGCAAGGGTCCTGCGCATTATGTCTTCCTCCCGGAATCGGTCTCGCCCCCAATCAAGAATGCAGCAGATTCATCACAGTGCGTATCCTTGCTGTTGATTTCTTGCGCAAACGTCCAAAATTATCCCAGTCCCCCGCCCGACCGCACACCGCGCCCGACCGACGAGAACATCCCGCCCTCACGGCCGTCAGGCCCGCGCGTCGAGGGGAATTCCTGGGAGCGCAGCGCCACCGCGTGGTTTGACCGTACCTGGCAGACAATGTATCCAGTTGGGGTGCAAGAGCTGCCGCGCCCCCGCACTCCGCCGCCGCCCCTCCCACGTACGCCCCCGCCAGCGCGCGCCCGCACTCCTCCCGACGCCGCGGAGGTCGCGCGGATTGACGCGCAACTTGTGGCCATGTTTTCGGGCCGCACGGATGGGCGTACACCAACGGACGCGCCGGCGACAACAGCGGAGCAGGCGGAGGCGATTGGGTGTGTATCTATATCTCCTCACTACTAATGTCTTGCTGACCTTACGGTTTCAGTTCTCCCCCACCGCCGGCGCCGACAGCTGCGGAAGCCCCAGTAGTAGATCCAACAACACCCGAGCAAGGCGGGGAAGTTGTTGAGCGGTACGTGATTTCTGTCTTCCACCCCAAGCACCGCTCACGCCGAGACACAGGATGGAGGTTGACGAAGCTACGCCTGCGCCACTGGCACAGGACACGGTGGAGCAGCCTGATGGCACAACCCCGACTCCTCCGAGCGACGTTGCCGCCCCTTCCCCCATCCCGCATACTCCATCCGCTGCGGGGACTGAAAACGCCGACACGATTTCCGACGACGGGTATGTGCTATCTTTGTTCCTCTGCAGACACTAGATGTCCTGACGATCCCTAGGATCGACGCGGAATCCCATAGCGCGACGATGACCGCCGTCTTGGAAGCCATGGAACTTGAGCCGCTCGTATTCTCCACACCGCCGTACGCCTTTTTTCGTTTCCCTTCTCCGGACACAGGCTGATTTCCTATTTAGGACGGTGCAGATGCGGCTGCCCGAGATTGAGACGACGCCACCGCCGGGCGCGGGTACACCCGTAGCGCACGACGCGGCAGTGGATGAGCGCACGCGCGCGCGTATTATGGCGTTGTTCGCGCAGAGATGGGAACGGTGAGATTCCTCGTTATTTACACCTCTATTTCCATCTGACGACGAGTCCGTCGTGTTTTGCAGGCCCACCATGGATCACTCGCACTTGCTTGGGTCGTCGTCCCCCTCCACCTCCGTCCTACCACCCCTGCCCCCGGGCGTGCAATCGTTATCGCGCTCCGCCTCGACGTCCGCCAGTACCAGCACTAGTACTCTCCCCACCAGGAGCCTGCGCCGGACGTCCGCGCGCCCCGATTTGCACGCAGCAGCGACGTCGCGCGTGCAGCTCGTTGGGCGCCGGCGGACGTCGACGCCGGGGACGCCTGTGCCCGCCGCGGGGGTGCAGCAGCCGACTGCGCGCTTCCCGAGTGTGCGCGAGCAGGAGGCGTGGTTGGCGGCGGAGACGGGGCGGCGGCCGCTGAGACGGGCGTCGGTGCCGGATTTGAGGAGGCGCGCAGCGGGCGCGGGTGCGGGAGAGGACAGGGACAGGGATAGCGTGGCGGCGGCGGCGCGGGTGGTGCGGAGGGTGGGGCGGCTGAGGGAGCCGAGAGCGGAATCGTCTGCGGGGGCGGGGGTGAGGGCGATGGCTATGGTTATGGATGTCGACGGGGAGGACTCGGATGAGGAGACGGTGCGCGCGGTGGAGGAGGCGCCGCAGGGGGCGTCGCCATCGACGGTGCTATCCGGGGTGGGGATGAGCGTGGGTGCGTCGGTGGAGCCACCGCATATCACGCGGGCGCGCGAGAGGATTTTGACGAGGGAGCGGAATCGGCTGGAGATGCTGCGTTTGATGCGGGAGCAGAGGCAGAATACCATCGAGTATACGGATGTGTCGCGTCCTCCGCGGAGTGGGGCGGCGGCGACGGGGGCGGGCGGCACCGGTGTACGTCAGGAGGCCCTCGTTGTGCAGCCGCAGCCGGTGGCGCGTTCTAGGACGTGGTTTGAGCGCTGAGCGCTGAGGGACGGGTGCAAAAGTATTATGAATGAATTATGGATGGATGCACGGATGGATGGATAGAGGGCAGGCTCCGCATTCATATTCGAACCTCACCTATATGCTACTTCGAATCTCCTCGTTTATCCTTGTACCGATCTCTTTCGTTCCGTCACTTAGTGTATTGGCATCTTGTATCGTAGTCGCTTTGACCTTTATGTAATATTTTCGTCGTTCTTCGGAAAAGACTTCTCCGAAAACTCACGTTAGTGCTCGCGCTTGGAAATAAGCAAAGGAAGACGGGGTCCTTTGTGAATTCCGCGCTCTCCAATCTCTCGACGTGAAAAACTAGGCAGATCCTCCGACCGACACCGCTACTCAGTGTGTCTTCCACCAGTAATTTAATGACGGAGTAATACAATCCAAAACCAATATGCTACAGTGGTGAGTCTCAGATCCCAAAATTTATAGGAGAACAAAACCCAAATCTACGGACAACTGCCTGCGCCCTCAACTTCAAGTTCATCAGCAATTTATTTGGACTGCGTCTTCTGCGCCGCGGCCTTAGTAAGGGAGGTTTATATCAAGGACGTTCATAAGGGGGACGGTGAAGAACGTACAGAGGAGGACGTCGAGCTAGCCTCGTTGTTCTTGTTAGCCTGGGTCACAGTGTTCTGGGCCTGTACGTTGACGATGAGCGCGTGTTGACGGGGAGGAAGGAATCTCACATTGTTGTTATTGTTGTTGCTTGACTGTGTAGCCTGGGCTTTCACAGTGACGGTGGGCTTCACCTCAGTCTTCGCGGTGTCGGTGTTAGCAGCCTGCGTGTTCTTAGCGGTGTTGGCCGTCTCCGTGTTCTTCGCCTGTAAATGGAATTCACATTTAGTGGATGTTGGGGAAATACTTGATGGTATCGGATCGCACACTGTTGTTCTGTGCAGTGCTGTTCTGAAGTTTGGGTCAGCTTATAAGTTGAATGTGAGAGAGGGCAGGTGCCATACGTTGTTGTTCTGGGCCGCCGTTGTGGTAGAATTGGCGTTGGAGTTCTGGGTAGGTTGTGGTTGGTCGTGGGAAGACAAATCCCTCTAGTTGATTAAATCGCACCTTGTTCTGAGTCTGATTTGCGTTACTTGCGTTATTGGCATTCTTGTTGTTGTTTCCGTTATTGGCACTGTTGTTGCTACTGCCGCTGCCGAGCCCAGCGTTGTCGCACTGGGTGCCGACAGCCCCTCCAGCAGTTGCCACCGAGTTCAAGAGATCCTGCACGGAACGAACAGGTCAGCAGTAAGTAATATGCTACAGTGCGCCTGCTTCGTACCGTCAAAGATTTAAGATCGTCCGCAACATTTGCCTCATTCCTAAGTGCGAACAGGGGTAAGCGAGGGGCAAGGGACAGGGAAGGAAAGTACGCACGACTTGATGGTCGCGAGCAGTGCAACGGCCTGGCCCGTCAGGGTACCGGCGACGCCAGCGGCGCCACACTACGCAGAAGGCATAAATCATGTGGGTGCACGAGCATAACACGAAATATGGCGTACAGCGTTAGCAAATTGAGTCGCCAAATTTGCGTTCCCGTTCTTTTTCGCACGAGCCTCGATGGGCGCCGCAAAGACTGTCGTGGCCAGGACCGCGAGCAAAAAGGAGGTTGAGATGTTGAGCATGTTTGAGTGATGTTGTACGAAAGAAACGAAAAAGTTGAGGTAAGATCAGACCAAGCTGAAAGACGGTGAAGAAGAGGAAAAAAGTGAAGGGAGAAGAACAACAATGGGGACCAAGCCTGACGAAGATGAGAATATATGCGTCTTTTTATTAGGACCCGAGAGGGATCTGCTTGCCGCTTAACAACTTGACACGCGTTGATAGGAGGCAAGCAGTTACTTACGAAAATCCTTGATCCACATTGAATGCGGTTGCAGTTGCGTTCCTCCTCGTAGGTGTGGACTGTACCGCGGAGAGCAGCCCAGCAGCTGTTTTTAGTTTGCGGCGGCCAACACAAGGGTGTGGACAGGAGGACCCCGTTCCCGTTCAAGCCGTGTTGGAAAAAGGGCAACAACCTCCTAACTAACTTGAGAGTATGATCAGACGGTCGATACCATCTGACCGACAGGATAAACGGCGTCGGGAGTGAACGCTAGTGACTAAGTGAGTTTTGCTGCATTGCAACGCCATGGCACTGCGTTTGCTGGTGATGTGCGGAGATGTCGGGCACAATCGGTTCTCGCAACGCCGGATGCTGCATGGGATTTGCGCGCACAGGTTTTGCGCCAACGTCGAAGCCGGACCCGAGACTGTTACATGAGGAAACGCACCGGAAGATTTCTGTCCGGGTTGCGGCTCAGAGGTCGTCAAGGTCCAGAAGTAAAGGACATGAGGCAGGTGGTTGAAGACGAAAAGGCAGATGATACGGATCGAAAACGGATGCCAAGAGATGCCGCTCGAATTCGCGAAAGTTGATGTGATGTTGGTTCGGATCACGCCACTCGCTCCACACGTTCGAGGCTTTCTTCTAACGATCGTCCTCTGTCAGGGTGTGGGGGTTGGACGTTGGACCTCCGCAGGAACCCGCTGAATGCACGATCAACGTTCAACACCAATATTCGGTGAAGCGGTCTTTTGTCTTCTTTTGTCCTTCGCTGCGGCCTTTCCGATCATCTCGACGAATCACGCCAGAAGGTCCAAGGATGCGGCAGAAGAAAAAAAAGACTTTTGTTTAATCACCGCTGCCACCGTCTCTTTGCCACGTCTATGAAGTCTGGACAGGGTTCTTTCCAACTCGAAATTCACCCGTCCCATTAAACAGCAACCGAGGTGTACGCGCTGGGCTCATCGTTGGAGGACCTTGGAGGACTTTCCGTCGAGCTAATCACCCTGGTGATGGTCGACTCATGCGACAGACAGAGCCTTCCGCTGGTTTGCCACGGGATCTCGTATTTGAGCCGACTTAAACTTTTTCGCTGGATCCCAATCCATCAGTGGTCGGGCCCCGAGACCCACGACCCCAACACTGCGGAGGCATACGCACTCCTCACTAGTACCACTTCCCGAACACCGCTCTTTACTCCAAATTTCCAAAGTTTTGGTCAAAAGACGTACACAGACTGGACGACTAGGACCCTCTCCAGTTGAGCGGCCGAAGCGTTTAACTACAGCCGCGGAGTACCAACTAGGGCGACTAGCCAAGACTTCTAGTCACGCATCGCCTCTGCTGCGTGACTCGTCCTTGATTGATCTCTCCCACCTCCCTTCCCTGAAGCAATGTCCCGGCTCGCCGTCGCTGCAGTCCTTCTGGCAACGGCAATCCTCCGGGTGATCGGTGAACAGACTGTCTTCAACTCAGCGGAGAGTACCGGCTTCGCCGTGGACGACTTTTCCCCACCCTATCACTCGTGTAGCCGTCATTGGTGCAGGTCCCGCCGGACTTCAAGCCGCAGCGCATCTGCTAGAGGCAAACCTGACTGTTAGATTATTCGAACGTGCTCCTTCCCCTGGTGGCAACTGGTTTTATACGGAGGAGACACCCGTGCGAGAGGAATATCCGTCAGTATTTTTGCCTTTTCATCTTCTATACTGAGAAATCTCACGCAGAGAGACCAACTCCAAGCTACTGGAGGACCTTCCCGACAAGTATCCGGCAACTCGATATTATGAAGAGGGCGATAGCGGTATCGCATTGGAAGAGCGCTGGAGGAAGCACTGGCAACCTCGCCCAGTGTGGTACGCCCTGCGCACAAACACCCCCGCCGTAAGTGCACCATCGTTCCATTCCTTCGCTTCTAGTGATTAGCCTTATGATCAGCCAATAATTTGTCTTCCTATATCCTTCCGACACGGTAAGCACATCTGAGCCAGCTGCGCACTATTCCCTGACTCGTAGCCTCATAGCCATGGCGGGTCTCCGTCCATGACGTCCAGCGCCACATCCGCGCTTACGCCTCGCTACACGGACTCAACTCCAACGACAAGCCATCTTCTCCACCCTACTCCCCGGTCGCCGTCTATTCAACCAGGGTGGAAGTTCAAAAGTGTAACGACACAATGACGTGGACGCTCACCCTTCGTCGTCTAGAATGGTTGACCGAATCCAAACGTCTGTAGGCCACGTATTGGACCGAGAACTTCGACGCGGTGGTAATCGCTACTGGGCTTTACACGTTTCCTTACGTACCTTCGATTAAAGGCATCGGGAACTGGAGCACGGCGATGGAGAATGGACAGTATAGTATTTACCACTCGCAGTCCTTCCGACACGCGGAGCGGTATGCTGGAAAGGCAAGTAAACTTATGTAATTCCCTTCGCTAAATTCTAATCTTTCCGTCAGACCATTCTCCTTGTTGGTGCCTGGGCATCTGCGACAGAGATCGCGAGGACCATTGGCCCCTTCACCAATCGGCTCATTGCCAGCGTCCGGGTAAGTTGGTATTCATCACTGCATTCGAGGTCGTTCCCAATTGACTTCCTCGTTTCGAAAGCCCAATAAAGCTCGCGACGGCTATGGGTTGAACACTCTGATAAAATTTCCCGACAAGACTGAGTTCGTCCCGGAAATCTCCTCTTTTGAACCTTTGGATGCAACCGACATCGGAATCAAGAGAGGCAAAATTGTGCTCAGCAATGATACCGTTATTGAAGGGGTGGACGAGGTAATCCCGCATTTTTTCTCTCCGCTCGCTCTCGTTCATTCCAATTCCCATTCCAGATCATTCTCGCCACAGGCTACCGCCCCACGAATCTGTAAGTTCCACACCTCGGGATGCTCTCGTTGAATTCGTGAATTGAATCCATGCAGAGGCGGCCCCGGGACCCTTGATAATCTCCACTGGACGGGTGAGTCATTGAGATAGTACGCGAACACACATAGTGGAGCTAGGCTTCGGCGCCAGGTCATTATATCCACGACCCAAGTTTGGCTTATGCATTCAGTCAGTATCCTCCATTTTAGAAACGTATCTGGTTTAACCTTGTGGCAGCCGCTCGAACATGGACGCACGGTGGATATCAGAGCCTCGCGTTCGCTAAAGTGTGGACCGGAAAGGCGCGTCTACCGAGCCGCGAACAGATGTGGGAAGACCATCAGAACCAAAAGTACCAGTTTGGAACTCCTCCCGATATATTTCCCCAGGAAGGTAAACGGTTTCGCCCGTATCCCGATATACTTAATCTCATTTTTGCCCCAAGCCCTTGTTCGCCAGTACGTTGCCTTCCTCAACGCGGAATCTCTCGAACTTGGTGGCAGATTCGTCGAGCCATTGCCAGTAGAGTCAGTGCCACACTGACTTGTATCTTGCGATCTTGAACATGCCGCAGGACTCGCGAAATAGAGGTCTATTTCTTCAATGCTCACTGGAAAAATGTTGGTTGTCCTTCTTCACGCGATCATTTCGTTGACGCTGCTGATAGGGCTGGCTCTCGCACGAAAATTTCACTTGGCTTGATGACTTGCCGCGTAACGAGTGGCCTACCCCGCCAACGAATGGACTCGACGCCACGGAGCTGCCTTGGTAACTTGGATATGGACCATTGTATGTTGATTGCATGTTGTTCCGACTTGCGGAATGAATCGCAGATACCACAACTCCCTAACTAACTGTTCGTGGAGCCCACCCAGGCCCCACCTAACCGAGATTCATCAGTGGAAGCTCCTTTCGGCCAACACTTCTCCCGGTTTGCTCCGCACTTCAACACTGCTTCTCGCCACCAGCTCACCACCATGTTGACTCTCGTTGCGACCTTTCAGTGAGCCTTTGCCACCGCTCAATGAGCTTCTCTGTCCGGGCGGACTCCATCCAGCGTTCAGTGTATTCAAATCCTCAGGGACCGTTGAACGCCCTCTCCTCGCTGCTTAGATGTCAGATCCTGCTTTCTCCCGCTGCTCTCGAGTTCCCCAAGCATTCTCCCTGTGATACTACCTCGGCTACCAGCAAGCCGTCCTATTCTGAGCTCTGAGCAACGAACTACCCGGGTTGGTCTCGTGCTCTAGGTTCATCCCCGGTATGTAGACGCCGGGATGGAGCCGCTTTATGATTCTGCTCGGCTTGGCTGTCAGCAACCCTCAAACGGACCCGAGACGCTCAATCGAGGCTCCAGAATGACGAAGGCCGCTTGATGGGGAAGCAAAACTTCACTCATGCTCTCAATCAAGCAAAATCAGACCCCGTGTTCGTTGTCAATGTCAGGTCGAAGACGAATACTGCAACCGTGCTTCCCGTACTGTTATATTAACCTCGCCCCCCCAGTTCTTAGTTCCAGATACGCGACAATGTCTCAACTTCCCACTGTCCCTCCTACTTCGCCGGGGGAACCTCTCGACATCCCGTTTTCCCTCGCAACAACGGTGGGCGCTCTCGAGCTTGGTGTCTTACTTTCGGTGTTCCTGTTTGGCGTGCTCACGGTTCAGACGTACATCTACTTCTATCGTTATCCCAAGGACCGGGGGATCTACAAACTCATGGTCAGTGAGAAAGACCCTCCCCTCCGGGCCGCTTGTTCAAACACTTCGCACCAACCAGGTCGCTCTTACGTGGACAATGGACTTCGGGCACACAACCGCGATATCCCATTTCATCTACACCCTCACTGTGACGGAGTATGGGCAACCCGAGATGCTCGCGATCCCACCGAAATCTTTGGATGTCGCCATCTTTCTCAGCGGGTGGATTGGCTTGTTGGAACAGGTCGTGTTGCCTGCGATCCATGGTGTCTTAATTGAGCATTCTACCAGGCATGGTTTACCTATCGCCTATACAGGTTCACGAAGAGCTTGTGGCTCCCGCTCATTTGCGCAATACTCGCCCTCACGCGGGTCGGGGGAAGCGTTGGCCTTTTCGCGGTATCCCTTGCTGGGTTCACCATCCAGGAATATGTAACGCGCGTCATGTGGCTCATCGAGGCTGTTATAATCGTTGGGGCGGTACTCGATGTAATCCTTGCGGTCTCTCTGTGCTACTACCTCAACTTTTGGCGCCGTGGGGGTTTCAGAAGGTATTGCTGAATGCCTTTTGATATATTGACGTGCCAATGGATCGCTTTAGGATGAGCAAGATGGTCCACCAAATCATGACATGGACAATACAGACGGGCATCGTTACCACGTCAATCGGTACATTGTTCCTTTGGCCGAGTGTAGGTTGACGATTAAACAGTACCGGTGCACTCGCTCTACTTGTGACGGTAAGAAAGCGCCTTCTTACTGTCTCGCTGGAGGTTGAGAATCCTTAGTTCCTGACGATGAAAGATAACTGTACGACCAGGCGTTGTCCTGAATCAACCCCAATTTCACCTATTCACAACAGTGATATATCTCGCCTTCTTCTTCCTCATGGCAAAGCGCGAGTCCTGTGTGTCTTTTTATTATATTACGCTGAACAACACCCCCAGTGTTCTCGAATTCCTTGCTATTCTCGTTTGTCGGCGATTTCCTTTTCGTCCCCTGATTGATCCGCTCCGCCAGGTTGAATGCACGGGAGCGCTTTGCCCGCATCTTTGCCGAGGCATTCTCGACCCCAGGCTCCGTAGCCGTCCCACGCAGCGTGCGTGATTTCCTCGTATCCCTGATGTCACTAGCCCATATTAGTTGCTCGGCTTTCAGGTCCAGCTCAACTCAATCTCATCGACCGACCCCACCGCCGAACCGTCTAAGCCCGAGCATGCCCATGATCGCTACGCCACGGTGCGCATTCAGGCGGATGCCGATGCATCAATGCGTCAGACATCCGGACCCCACAGTATCGCCTTTCTCGCCTCGCCATGGGAAGGCGTCTCTTCGTGGCCGTAGTCCTTGTGTTCGTATCGGAGGGCTTTCCGTGTGCTACCAAATTATCGTCCCTCCAGCATGATTTCCCCTATCCTATCAAATCGGTCGCTTCTGTACAAATGAAGAATTGAAACTTTGAAGTTTGAATAATTTTAATTTCAATAAAGGAAGTGCCATGGGCAAGTCCACCTACGGTATTCTGCTAAGTTGGATCTCCTGGCGGCCCACCCTACTTCTCCGTACCGGGAGTAGTTTCTGACCTTCTGCATGGGGACAACGGCCTGTAAGTGCGCTAACCGTTCGAAAAACAGATCCTCTCCTGGACCTGGTTTCTTCGTGCTAAAATCCCGATCCAAGGGAGGTTGCGACAGCATCAGGGGACCAGGAACCGGGAAATTTCCCCCGGGTGATATGTTGGTTGTACAATTGTCCATCCTATTGGTTGATTATGGCAACACAGCGGCATGGAAGTAGCTGCGAGAGTCTTTCACATCCCGAGAAAGGGTGTTGAACTCTCCGGACTCACAACCGCGTTGAATATCATTATTTTACCATTCCCCTCCCACTAGAAACCGTGAATAAGGGGACATTCCTGTGTTCGCACTATATTTGCTGGGCATAGCTTAAGTCGCGGATAAATATGGAAGGATCAGTACTCCGATCTGCACTGTGATTCTCGTCAACAATCGAGGAAGGCGGTGGATCCCAAGGGGATCCCTTCATATCGGCACGGGAACCCCTACCCTACGCAGCGCCAGTGGCTCATTGACCAATTGCGCCTCCGCCAAGTCATGAGTTTCTGGTACAATGCCTCCCTCTCCTCTTGTCCCGGGACATCAGGGCCGGAAGACTGTCCGCACCAGACCCTGCTTCTCGGATTGCCTTGATCTCGATGGGGCGCGTCTTCATGCGGAGCTTCTTTTTGTTGTCCTTGAGGGCCCGGATGAACGTGGTCAAATACCTGGAAAAGATGGGATGGATACCGTGGAATATGCCGAAAGAATTGAACGTACTCCAAGCTCGTTCTGAGGTTAAGCGGAGCCACCGTAACCTTCCCTGTAACTGGGCACTTGATCTTCTATGGCTTCAACTCCTTCACCGTCGCGAGCGTCGACGCGGCTCCTCAACACTCCTGCTAGCGTCTAGCGATTCTCGCCGCCCGCGATATGTAAATCAGCCAAAGCGTGGCCTGCGTCTAGTAGCATTGTTTGTCCGGGCAATGTCTCATGCCATGCGCTTGAATGGCTTGGTCTCGGCTGCCTCGCTGGGCGTGTAGGGATTAAAGGAGTTCACCATTGCCATTCCCATGATTTTTTCGCCGGCGAGGGGCTGCCCAGTGAGGATCCTGCAGACGAAAATCCACAGGCTCGATGGCGCTATCGGCAATTGTTTGAAATTGTGATGAAGATTTTTGGGGAGCGAACGAGGTCAAAATGCTGGGCAAAGCATACTTTGAGGATTTCGGTGAAGGTCTGGTTGCTGAGGGCAGACAGCCCATAGTGCCGGAGCCCTGCTCCAACTGGCTTTCTAGGTTCGGGGCGGTTATGTTTTTTGTAGATTTTCTTATGCTGAGGCCTATTTACGATGGCTCAGCGTCGCACATTTTCAAGTAACGTACGCACCGGTGCTCGTTCTGGCACTAGGAATTGGATACAATGAGAAGAGTGGTCCGAGGGCGGCAGCGGCAGGAATACATGGAAGATACGGCTATCGTACGCACCTCCGAGCTGGTTCAGGTTTAAATTCGACGCCAACAGTTCGTGCAGCAGCTGACGCTCTCTCTGCTGCGCCTGCCCGAGCAAGGCGCAAGTCGCTAGACCCAGTCAGCTGATTTGTTGCCCGATCACGAGAAAAAACATGGTCAAAGAAGACGGGATGGTTCGAACTTCGAAAGCTTCTCACGGTCTCCCGGGTTGTCTGATCATTCAATTACGGGGCGTTGCGATAAGTGATTGCCTCAGTTGCCGATTGTTGGCCACACTTCGGCTTCAGTTCAAGTGTTGGTTGAAAATCGCAGCTTGGTGTTAAATTGCCGATATCAGTGACTTCAATAGAGCAAGGTTAAAACCAAAGCCGACTCAACACATCGGTCATTATTAGGGTAACTAGAGTCCCGTCAGCAATACTAGTTGTAGCTCTACAGTAAAACCAGGGTTCAAAGCGAATTATAGTAAAAACTATCGAGTCCGTCGGGGAGCTCGGAACAGAGTCCAGTAATATGCCACATCTTTAATGCAACCGATTGTCCAAGGAACTGGAAGCAAACTGGAAGCTCATCATTGGGGTGTAGGGGACACAATGGCTGTGTATGCGGCTCTCAGCTGGAGGAAACAGTGCTCTGAAATGCATCGAGGGGCCGCTGAGTTCAGTACAAGAGCGCGTAGAGTTAGCACCCACCAAAAAATGGGCCGCAAGGAGAAAGGGAGGCCAGCACAGTCATCAGGCTCCCCAGCCGCGTTTCGAGTTCAATCACTGAAGTATTATGCCCTGACTGCTCCCCATGAACCCGTATTTCGTCGAGATATATACGCGTCACCCCCGGTGCAGATGGCCTGGAACCGAAGCAAAATCAGATTGGAGGCTCATGGAGCAGGGCGAAGGAGACCGCACAATAAGCATCGGATCAATGATGCGCCCACTATCAACGAGGTTCGCTGTCCCGACGCTAACGATGATGCGAGCTGCGGCGTCAAGGCACTTTGCACGCCTCCCCTCCGAAATCCAGATATAGGGCGCATGGAGCCGCACAATCGCGAAGTCCACCAGCGCGTGTGTCAGGAGAAGAGTCTGTTCTCCCGGGAGAGGTGGCAGCGCTGCTCGGAAGGATTGAATATGCCCGTCAAGGAATGTAAGCACAGTCGGCTCGGGCGGTGGGCCTGAAGGGTGCAAGAAGGCGTTATGAGTGAATAATCGATCCGAAGATAAGTCGTATTGGAGACGTACGACCTGGAGGGTCGACGTCTGGTCGGCTGGATGCGGCGGGACGGCGGGAACGGCGGCGGCGCAGGTCGCGGTGAAAACCCAAAAGAGGATGTGTGTGTCTACGCCGGCTACAGGATCTGATGCTAACATCACGACACAGCCACCTGCGACCAGCTGCACTGGTGCATGTGCCCATTAACCTTTGAAGCGACGTCCGCGTCGCGCTTCGAGAACCTCGTCCTCATCGGCCTCCTCGATGTCCTCTCTACCCAACTCCTCTAGCCCTAACTCCCACTCGTCCTGCAACGCCTGCATGAGTCCGCCCCGCCTCGGGACAAACTGACGTAGATGTCTGGAACTGACGCGCCCTCCTATAGGCAGGCCTTCCAGTGTCTCAATTTTATACGAGTTCCTCGCGCGGCTGGTGATGCGTCGGGGCGCAGACCACATTGGCACCATTTTGCGCTTCACGAGGAAGGTGGTGCCGGGCTCGAAGTCGGTGTTGTATACTTGTACAAGTGAGCCCGTTTTGAATATGACTTCTCTGGGTGCCCGCGCCATGACCTTCTTGTCGAACTGGGCCTTCCTGCGAACCGCGTGGTCGACGATCTCGGCATATCCATCGAGTCGAAGCTGTCCCATGTACGCCATCTGCAACCCGGCGTCTGCGTCGTCGACGGGGGTTACTGCATCCTCCAGCGGGGTGGGCATCGTGTTAACCACGAGGCCAAAGAGTAGCTCATCTGGGGAGAATTTCAGCGCTGGTAAAATCTGGTTATTCAAAGCGAGTATCGCCGCCTCGAGGTGCTGGGGCCAATTGGACGGTAAGTCATCCCAGCCCATCGCATCGTACTTGTCCTCGTCGAGGTCTGGGGCGCACAATCGCTTGAGCCGCCCCAGGATCTTGGCGTTCGTGCCCTCGACAAGGCCATTGACCCACGGGGAGTACGCTGCAACGAAATGGAGCTCCACGCCGAACTCCTCACATAGTTCGCGGAGCTGCCGGTTGTCAAACTCGGGCCCGTTGTCGCACATGTACGCCTCTGGTGGGCGGAAATCTGTCCACAACTGCCTCAGGCGAGTGACCGTTGTCTCGCCTGAGGCCGCGGCGAGAAGGGGTTTGGCCCACAGCCGCTGTGAATAGGTGTCCATCTCGAGAGCGAGTTTATGATATCCTCCCTTGCCGATTGGGCCTCCCTTTCCCGGCGGCATGGACAGCGTGTCACCGACCATCAACTCGAATGGATGGCGCCGTGTTATCGGCTCGAGGAGTGACTGTAGGTGTTTAGCGCCGAAGTTTTTACACTGCCCGCACTCGGTGATCGCCCGCACGATCGACTGGTCGAGTGCGGGGCTGTAGATACGATCCAGCAACTGGATTTTGATCAGGTCGCGGTGGAAGTGACCGTGTTGGGTGTGAGCAGTACGCGCCATCTCCGTCGCCTCTGCCTTTGTGACGCACTCGACGCGGTCCCTACCCCGCACCGTTCTCGGGCCAAGTTTCCACAGTTTACCATCTTCGATGTAGAAGTCTAGCGAGCGATGGCGTGCGCGACGGCGTTCGCGCGGCGATGTTCCGTGGTCCAGTTCAAGTAGAGCCTCGATGACCTGCTTGAACAAATTCTCGTCTTTGAATCTGGTGAGTAAGTCAGAATATTGTGACTCCTCGGCGACATGGAAAAATGCGTGGGTGAGGCCGGTGCGGGCCTCCCAGTCCTCACAGACTGTCCACTCATGCCCATCCCCTTGTGTTAACGGCACACCTGCAAATTTACGGCTCAAACCGTCCGCTACGACGTTACCCTTCCCAGGCCGATGTCGCACGTCGATGATCTGGTGGTCGAGGACGACTTCGCGCCAACGCGCGTGCGTGGCGCTCAGCCTGTCATTCAACAAGTGGTCGCGGAGGGCCTGACAGTCGGTCTCGAGCTCCACGGGGAAGCCCCAAATGACGTCGGAGAATTTGTCGAGGCTGTACTTCAGCGCGGCAAACTCCATGAGGAATGGTTTGTACCGTTCCTCGGATGCGGATGTCCGTTTCGAGGCGAACCCAACGGGGTGTAGGCGGCGAGTTACTTTACCGTCCGCATCAGTGATAGTGTGCCATTGGGACAGCATTCCTGCAAAGCCCCACTTGCTTCCGTCTGTCGTGACAATGAAGGGGCTACCATCGAACTTGGGCCCTTTGAGGACAGGTTCCTGTGTCAATGCGATTTTGAGAGAAAGGAAGGCACGCTGCTCCTTCGCACCCCACGCGCTCATAAGCGCATGGCCCCGCATTGCGCGGCGGTAGACTCCCTTGCCCCGCCCGCGCGGGACCTCTGCCGCACGGATAAGGTCTGTCAGCGGCTGGGCTATTTTCGCATAACCCTTTATGAGGTTGCGGAAGTATCCGGTCAAGCCTAGGAATGCACCGAGATTCTGGAGATCCCTCGGTGTTTCCCAGTCGACAACTGCAGTGAGTTTCGTTAGGTCGGGCTTGATACCATCGGGTCCCACGCGAGCGCCTGCGAATGTCACCTCCGTGACGAAGAACTGGGACTTCGCAGCTGAAAGCGTTAGTTTGCGCTCGCGACACCGGGTGAACAGGACTCGCAAGTCCGCTAACGATTCGGTGAAGTCGTCGGCGCCCATGCCGCCGTCGTCGACGAACAGTTCGAAGAGGTTGCCGACAAGGTCGCCCAATTCAGTGGCCGTCATGTTACCAAATGTCGATGGTGCGCCGGTAAGTCCAAATGGCATTCTCTGGTAGCAAAAGTAGCCTCGACCCTCGACGTAGAAGCAAACATACGGCTGGTCCTCCTCACGGATGGCACAGGCATAGAACCCCGACGCGAAATCGAAGGTGTGTACCCATCGATGTCCGCTGAGGCGCTGTTGTTTCGCCCGAATGTCGCCTTGTGGAACTGGTGCGACCTTCGTGACATCGTTTAGGGCTTTGAAGCTTTGACAAACACGCCACTTTTTCTCTGTGGGTTCGTCAGCGAGCTCCGGTGGGTTGGGGGTACCCTCGAAGGGAGTGTGGAAGGCCGACTCGAAGCCACTCGCGATGCACTGGTCGTCGACGCGGCGCTGCAGCTCCTCAATGGATAATCCTCCCCCATTGTGCACCTTCTGCGCCAACGTTGTGGAGCCGCAACATTTCACGTCTGCGGGGTTGATCGGGCGGATCACCTCCGCCTCGAGCATCTCGTCGAGGACCTTGTTGAAGAAAACACGCTGGGGCGGGCTGAGCGGTCGCTGGTTAACCTTTGACTTGAAGGTTGCCCCCATCGGGATATTGAGTTTGTGCTCAGCACCGGGCACGGCGTGAACCTCGCTCATGGACAAGCCAAAGACGTCAACGAACTCATCGAGGAGTGCATTGACTTGCACCCGCTCCGTCGAAGAGAGGTCCTTACCCACGGTGATACGACGTTTGACCTCCGCCATTCGCCGTTCATCGCGAGGATTGGTCTTCCTCGTGAACAAGGTCCGGTCTACCCCAGCTGTGGGTTCGGGCTGCTCGGACCCGGGCTCGCCGTAGGTATCCCCGTCCGCATCATCAACACGCCAGATATCTGCCCAGCTCAGGGCTGGTTCCCCGAGGTTTGGTACTCCGTCCCGCAGGTGTGGTAGCCGGCTGTCGATGTGTGCGTCAATATATGGCTGAGGTCTCTTCCATCGGTTAAATTGTACTCCCCTCAGAGGGGAACGCGAACTCCCCCCTAAGTGGTGCGCGCGTGGAGCCGTTGGCTCCGAAACCTTCATTTCCGCCTGGGTTTCCGGCACCGTGGGCCATCTGCCGGTCCGTTCGTTGAATCTCCCCGGTCTCCTACAGCCATTGGTGTCAGCTACTCTGACTGGGACAAGGTTAATGTGCGGTGGGACTTCCCTCGGAGGGGATCGCGAATCCCCCCCAGAGTTTCTCGCGTGACGGGACACGTGACCGTTCCCGCCATTTCTCCCCAACGCCTTCATCCTCCGCCATGCTATCCGCTCTTCCTTCGTGTAGCGCTGGCGCGTCACACCCTGCACACCCACCAACCCCGTCAACACCGCTCTCGCCTCTATCGCCCGCCGCCCTGCCTCTGCTGCCTGGGCCTCCTCCAGCTTCTCGTTCTCTCTTCTCGTTCTCTCCCGCCGCTCTGCAATTGCACGACGCCGCTGCGTACTGGGCTTCGGTTTGGGTCCTTCGTTGGCTGCGCTATCTGCGCTTTCTGGTAGTACAGCGGAAACGACAGGTATGTGGTGTACTTGCCTCGCGGGGGTGTTTTTCTCATCCCCCGTTTGCAGCGCATGCGTGGAAGCCTTCTTGCGCTCGCGCTCTCGTCTCCCTGCTCGCGCTGGGCCCAGCCGTACTCGTGGTTTCCTTTCCCCGAGCGTTTCGTCCATAACATCACGACACAGCCACCTGCGACCAGCTGCACTGGTGCAATATGCTCACCGGTTGTTGTGCGGGTCGAAAATGAGATTACTCGTTCAAGGAGAATAGAGGCCTTGACGAGGAGTGAGAGGCTGGAAAATCTGGGCTCATAGTTTTCATTGAGAAACGTTGTAAGTGTTGGGCCCCTCTGCGGACTGGTTTGAGCGAGGCATAGTAAAGTCAACGCCACTTTTACCTGTGTGGTACTTAAGCATGCCAAGTTCTCCGATATCCACTGAGGTATCATGGAGGGAACTCCCACTATGGCTACCCAATAATTATTTATAACTACAACCGCCTGAAATGCATCGATATGAGCTGCATTCCCCCCGGTAAAGGAATTGGGATGCAAAGCAGACTGTAGGTCAGTGGGGGGAGCGTCGTAGGAGTTGTGCATGTTGAAGAGAGCGTACCAAGTGTAATCCGGCCCCCAAAGCAAGCGATGCTGCGGCCGAGGCATGATAAGGGCCCTGCACGGGAGATGCGGCATGGAGATAGTAAAAGGAAACCAGTATTTCGGCCTGAATTGTTTGCAAGAGCAACGCTGGATTATCACTTATGCGGCTGATGTCGTGCGTGAGGTTCTCGAGAGCACAGAGCAGAAAGGCGTCCGACGTGTATGGGTAGTCAAGTTTAGCAGGAGAGAGAACGCTTCCCCAGAGGTAGACGGCGGTGAGTAGGGCCGGGGAGGGCTGGTGGCGGTGACCGAATGGCAGAGGTAAAAGGGCAAATTGCTGAAATGTCAAAGGGTTCAAGAAGAAATAACCGCTTTCGGCGAATCTGGCCAGGAATATATCGATGCTGGTAAAGCGAATGGTGATCATCAAACTGTTAGGTTCACGGAAAACAAATTCCTTACAACTTCGCGACGATGCGAGAGGGTGGTCCCTCGAAATCATATGAGGACAGATTTATGGAAAGCAAAAATGAATACCGGAAGATCGGCGGTACTGGCTTGAAGACCTGGAGGCCAATCAGTGGTACACTTAGAACTCAGAGGTAAGAGTACTTACTCCGAGTATACGTAGGAGTCTCCTGTATAAAAGCTTTTTTCACCAATTATTCTGTAGGCCAGATCCAGGACCAAAGTATGTGCTAGCTGTGGTTGTGGTTGCTGATCTTGAGGTTGATGTGTGGTTGAGGTCACTGAATCCTGTGGTCTTGGTCGGAGGCTGTGAATTCATATCTGTGGTTGGCAAAGGCTTATTTAGAATACCAGGACCATAGATGAGGTTCAAAGTTTTTGGTTCGAGGTTGTAGCTGTTGCAGTTGGGTTCTCATGGCTTCCGCCGAGATGATGTGGGTAAAACCACATCAAACCAAGATGCCCTAGCCAATAAATATGCTTGTCGGTTAAAACCCGTTGAAACCATAGTTCGGCTAGTATCCCACGATCACAGCCACTCAGTAACTTCGTCCGAAATGTGCCTCCGCCCGAAATTTGCTCCAACTGGTGAAATGGTATTATTATTCGACAGTCGTGAATTAATGGCACACAAGTCTGACACCCTTCGAGGATTTTTGGGGTAGAAAGAGGGAGAAAATGAGAGTGACTTAGCGGACTTTATTCATCACAACTTGTGTCGGTTAATTAGGCGATCAGAGTTCGGCTAAGTTCCCATCATGGTACAGTCGCCTATTGACCTTAGTTTAGTGAATTCGGCACTAGAGGAACCTGTGATGTGAAGCTACCATAGACTCATGCACAACGATGCATTATTTGCAGATCGGAAACCACAGACCACATCAATCAAGATTACAGACCTGCATCATGAACCACATCAAACCTTCGGCAAACCTCAGTTCAACACCTCATACTACCTCAAATACAGCGACCGCAACCTCAAACCTCAAGCAAATAATATTTGGCGATAAAAAAGGTCATACTCCTGCAATGGCAATGTATCCGTCTCGTGCATGGACACAGGGGTTGAGTTGAGAGGAACAACTGACTCGAGCTGCTCTATTCGATTTCTCAATCTGCGTATGGGATCCAGCATGTGGTTCGATAACTCGTGTTCATCTTGGACCTGCGGTCGCGGATCTTCATACGCGCACGCTGCCCTCGCCCGTGGGGGCCGCAGGGTGCATTGGTTGCAAGCTGGGCGGGCACTATTGCATTTCTATCGCAAGATATGAGCAAGCTTCGTGGGGAAGCATAACCAAACATACAATCTTTCGGTATTTACACTGGCAGTTCTTGCATGCCTTGGGCCTTGTCGGGATGCTCGAGGTTGGACTCGACGAGTATGGGGAGTCACCTCCAATTTTACCGCTTTGCATGGTGTTGCATCTCGTTGTGAGTCAAGTAAAGACGAAGGTTGACATCACTGTAGTACTTATATTTCTTCCAACGGCAAGACATCCACCGGAGGCGCGCGTCCACCGAGTAAGAAGACGTGCTTCACGGAGATGAATGATCGCCACAGTGTGCGGATGTTTGTGCTTTGGCATTTTGCACTGCATCTAGATTTGGAGCTTGAGCGCTTGATGCGCTAGAGCTTTGGGAACCGCACCGACAACCGCTGCACAAGGCATGCAGGGAGGTTGGCTTTTTTGGCTCCCTTCATCTCTCCCCGCTCCTCTCCCACCCCAAACTGCTGAAGCCGCTGGCCGCGTTCGTGGAGGCAACGGGCCGGTTCAAGTGATACAGATACGTCTTAGTTTATTTTATCTTCTCTCTTTCTCTCTTTCTCTTCTCGTACTACATGCTCATATAATACTAGAAACCACCCCCTCAAGTAGATACCACCATAATATACATAGCGACACCGAAAATCCCACAACGATGACAACATATAGCGACAACTTTACCACGATACAAATCTTTTCTTTCCTCTACCTATTTACCTACTTATAAAATTACGATACCAAACCCACCTCGTAGATACCAGAACCCCCTTTAGTGTACCGCTGTCGTAGCCCTTACAGGCCCACATACAGCTGAATATAATGACTGATGATGATGATGATGATGATGATCAGTGTGGTTCGGGTGAAAATATGATGTATACGCTCAGATAGCCCTTGTCAAATTAGAGATGAATTGCCATTCTGATACAAGCACCTTCAGTTACTTTCGTACCAGCACAACGTCCTATTGTTGGAATCATGACATGAGAGGGTTCCTGGTCGAGAATAGGATCCGGTCCGAGACCACCCGATGCGCTGCACAACACGCGGTGTTGAAACAGTAGCATTCGGCGCAGTTCAAGCTCTCGCAGGAGGGAAATACTCAACATCCGCCGTCCGGTTCAATTCTTACCGATGCACAGCACCTTCAACGTCGCAGGCATTGCCTCCCGACGCAGGGAAAGGGAGGCGCTCTGCCGAAAACCTTCAGGCAGTCTCTCGGGCCTCGGGCCCTTCAATCCGGGACCAGTGATGGCTCAGCCATCTTGTACCGAGTGATGTTCTTGTCGGGTCGGGCCTGGAAGCCCGGGCTTGGGCGGGTTGGGCGGGGCTTGGGCTTGCGAAATATCCTGGGCCCGACCCTACCTGAGGGCTCGGGCCCGGTTCGGGTCTGGCCTGGGCTTGTCATTTTTTTCTTTCCAACTAAGTATGTTCCAAGAAGAACTCGGGATTAAAATAGCGGACGGGGGGGGGGGGGGGTCTGGCCGAGGCTGAAAAAAACTTCTTACTAGAAGTTATGGGATGCAGAAAAAAGGCTGAGAAGAAGCATGGTAGAGCTCCTATTGAGTGAGAAACCTCAAGTTCTGCTTCCTACTTACCTCAGGATGTATCAAGATAATATTTTCACTCAAACTCAACCAAAAGTTGTCTTCGAGCGGTCTTCGGGTGAGATTCAAACAAAACTCTGGAGGTTTACTTGAGGCCTTAGCAGTGTTCCAAATAGGTTTATAGACCATAGCATGTACGTAAAACAAGAGGTGGTGGTCACACAAACCGGTTTGGTAGGTGGCGGGAAGTCCGGAGGGAGCGGCCCGGCGCTAGGGGTGGGAAACACCTTCCCGATATAGGGGGGGGGAAGGGGTCAAATCAAGGTTGAAAAAAAACTTATCACCCCTGCGACCTGACCCGGAACATCACTACTGTTTTTGATGCACTTTCAAGTCCAGACAGGACTCACATACGACGCAGATTAATTCGCGTTCGGGATAATAAAACAAAATAAGGTTTACTTAAGTTGTTGGCCGATTTTATCGCCAGCACTACTTAAGACGTTGCTAGGCGAGACTTAAGTTTGGCTGGAACTTAAGTTCCACGTTCGTGCGCGCTACACCCGTACCACCCAGCTCCAGCTCAAAATCACTCGTCCCAGCCACCACTCAAGTTTCCGCCACCACTCAAGTTCTCCGCCACACTCAAGTCCCCACCGACAACGAGTACATAACTTGATGCCTCGGCATATGCGAATGCTCGAAACACGACACATTCAGCTTTATGTGCCGGGTTTGATTCGTGATCCCCCATCAAAATGCTTGTGAGTTGAAACAAGTCCAAATTCACTTTTTTAGATAGATCCCTCACCCAGACATGAACCGGAACCCTAACCTCTAACCTCAACCCAAACCCCCGAACCCGCTAACCCGAACCCGAACCCCTAACCAAAGGTAGCCGAGATCACACACGGCACATTCCGTGAGAATGTGCTGTCCGTGATCGAATGTGCTGTCCATGAGAATGTTCGTACGTATCGAGTTTCGTTGGTCCCGCCTCCAGAGCGCAGGTGCTGACTGCTGTTGGGAACAGATGTCAGACCGCATTGGTCCTCAACTTGCACTGTTTTTTCGCGCAGGATGTCAGCGACAGCCCTAGGTCGGCCTGACGGGATGTCAATATGGAAATAACCCGGCCGGGACCTTTGTACAAATAACCCGACTAGAACCCGGGGTGAACACCGAGGAGGGGATACAGTCAGATAGCCACTAAGAGGGGCGAAGTATGACATATGTCCGCTCGAGGGGGAACCCAGAAAGACCCGAAGGCGATATAATACGTGCCCAGATGACCCGCACGCGGGGTCACCGATGAGAGGATGAACAATAGTATGCTGAGAGTCGAAGCCCAGGAGTGAGAAGACGCTTCGTTGTTGCCAGGCCAAAGTATAGCTGGTATTAGACGAGGTAGAATCTAGAGTACAGGAAGATTCTACCCAGTATATATACTACTCCAGTAATTAGGTATCCAGAGTTTCATCTGAAATACCAATCAGTGTTGATGAGACAACGTATGGCACACAGGAGTGTGATCGAATATATCTCCAAGGTGTATTGGCTTTTAGGGTTGGACACATGTCGGGTGTCTGATCGTCGATCCTTGAATATCCCGGGCGGTTGCTTTAGTTCAGTTGTCAACTGACGATGAGAGTCATCGTCGTTTCAAGAATATCCCGGGGTCAGTCGCCGCCTGGATCTAGGAGTATTCCGGGATGTTCCTTTGGAGTTTGGTCGTCGTATGGAAAATGAGGTCGTAGGGAAAGAAATGAATGGGCTGTGTAAACCACGATTCATGACACAGGAGAGCGAATTCCGACGGTGTTCGCCCAAAGGGCAAAGGCCTTTGGAAATCTCGCTCAAAAATTTACCCTTTGGCTATCATGTGTTCCTTTTTCTTTCTTCTTCCGTGCCAGCTTGCAGCGCACAGATGGGCACAGATGTCAGACTTGAACTTGCTATGGGATTCACAACGGAGTCGAACAAAGCTATGACCCATTTTTGTCCCCCAATTTTTTTGTTTACTTCATTCCGGTTCGCGCAGAAATTCACTCCGAGTGGTTCAACAGCAGGCCAATCGTGCCTCGCCGAAATCACGAGTTTGTAGCAACACTGCTGAGACTCAGATGAGGAGTACCGGGTGTAGAACTATTATTTCGCGTGAAAATTGGTACTGAGGGTGGCATACTGTATTTTAATCAGTGCCGCGCCGGTCCGCGTCACTTTTACCAGACCCTTTGAAAATATGTAGACAAACTCAATCTGATTTCAAGACTGCAGGCTCCAGAGATACAAGTCTCAGGTAAGTCTCGGTGTCAGCAGTACCAGGGCGCCCGGAGGGCGTTATGAATCTATGTGGGCATGCATTTTAAATTTGTGTTCGACAACTCAAATTGTTTGATGTGAATGCACAAGGGAAAGTACATTCACCGAAACACGAGACATACAGTGGTTTTACAGAGCAAAAGGATGTGGCCAGAATGAGAAGGATGGATCAATAGTGAATCCGTATCCTGGTCAGAATTGACGGTTGAACTTCAAGTGCAGAACGTCGTGCTCGCGGGAATGTTGAAATACTGTCCCCAAAACATCTATCAGTTTCTTCGTCTTCCCCGAATTCCAAGCAAAAGAAAACGTACCTCGAGATGCGCGGCATCGATACCCTCAGAAGGGATGGAATCGGAGCAGGTTATGTCTTCGCCAGATGCAGCGCACGACTTCGTCGTGAGGGCCGAGCTCGGGTCGAGGAAGTTCCAGAATTCCACACCTGGAAACGGTTATTGGATCAGCATCTTTCAAAACAGGTTGGGGAATGTAAATTTACCGTGGTGCTGATATCTTTGTGGGGTTATTAGCGTATGAAATAAATTATAGAAGGATAGTGGATTACCCGTCAATCTGTGGGATAATCGTGGGCACTCTGGATAGAAAATGATCAGGTTGCGCTCAGGAAAATGCAGGGAAGGATCAAACCCATCGGTAGTGTGAACCGCTGCGCATGGGGCATTCAGTCAAACAAAAATTGACCAGACGACAGCAATGCTCACCGCGGAAAGCACGTGAACCAAATTGAGTATTGATAAATTTTGCTCCAGTCGGGTTGTACGTGCGCGGCTGTCCTGCAATGATTTTCGGAAGTCAAAGCCTATTCAGAGTATATGAAGATGGGATCGCTCATACCGTAGGTGTACATGCGGACAGTGTTCCCAGGGAAGTTTTGCTGCAAAGAGATACCGGCAAGGGAAGAAAGGGCGCCTGGCTCCGTGTTAGACTGAGCATGGTGGATGACGAAAAGGAAGAAATGGGGGGCACCTCCAAGAGAGTGTCCGGTGGAAACGAGCTGGTAACCCGGGTGCGCTGCGACTTGAGCTTTAACCGTCGAGATCACATTGGATGCAACCGCGTTCCAGCTACAAAAATATGGGCCAGGTCATTTCAAAGACAAGCCCGCCAACGCACGCAGTAAGGAAGCCCGTGTGCGCCAGAGATCCGGCTATCGATGATGAGACAAAACGCCCATGCGTCAATTACGATGGCACATACACGGAGGGCTAACACCAGGGGACACGAATGGGGTGAGCACGATCTCTGCGTCGCTGATGAAGTCCTGCACCGACGTGCTACGAAAAGTGGATTCAGTTCAAAATAAAAATCGTGCGTGAATCCATGGAAGCTCCCACCTTCCACGCATAGCGACTACAATCTCTTTCCTGGTGTCATCCCGAGCAATGAAACCTTGGGTGTCGGTGAGAACGTCGTTGATGGTCGAGACCAATGTGTTTCCGTTCGGACGCGCGCAGCCGGTGGTCGAGTACGCAGACGATGCATCTACATGACGTGAGATGAAACACAGTAAAAAATGGAGAGGCGCACACTGGAAGTAAAACACGAGGTCATTGTACGTGGCTGGACAGTAAGGGCGATGAGCAGCGATTATTTCATTATTTCGGCGTTAACACACCAGTTGAAACAGTGGCACGTTTGTCGACCGTAGTTGCAACGTTGAGGGGAGTCGCGAGAACAGTGTTCAACGCCGCAAGAAGCAGAGCAAAAGTGAAGCGCATTGTGAGGAGGAAGGGAGGGAATCGGGGTCCGCTGAGATTAAATCGTTGGGTGAGGGGGCATTTTATACCTCAAAATCCTATTGCGCCATGGTCAAAAATACTGCTCTCCGGTAGAATAAGTTCAACATAGCGCCTTAGCCGAATGAAAAACACATGAGATACTGAATTCAACTTGTTGTGCCAGTCATGGGTCATCCTGGATGCACTTGAACCCAAATCGAACTGTATCGGATGCAAAGGGAAAATGATCGGTATCCAGATCGGGATTCCAAACGAAACCAATTTTGCGGCACCTTAGCCGCGTAATAATGTTTTCCTGTCTCTTCACCTCCAGCCCAAAACGACACGCCACAGACAATGAGCTTTTTGTTGAGCCCACAGCGCGAATGTTGAACATTTTGGAGTCGCAGTAGCTGCTAGCCTGAGAGATACTCGTTGTCAGTCTTTTGCTCCCGGTCCTGTGTGCCGCCGAAAGAGTGGAACTGAATTCCTAGAAGCACACGAGAAACAGCACTTGACCCTCTCGTCGCCTTCCGAAAATGACAGAGGTGAAATCTGCGCCGGCGCGTGCAGTGCGCTCGCGTGGCACATCACGCTCTCGGGTTGTTTCGTTTAGGCAAAGTTCAACGACGGGTGCAGACGGATGCAATGACTGAGGAAATAGGCCGATAAAATGGCCCTGACGGTCCCGAGAAAACGGGAGAAGGTTTTTGGAAGAGTTTGGAGTGAAAGAGAGCAATGCGCATCGGTTGTTTTGGGTTGGTCCATGCCAGCACATTGCTGCGGGAGTTACCCATGGATGCGGCCGCCTAGAGCTATTCTAGCCATTTTGTTGAAGCTCGGTGGTATTCCAAGTATCCGGGGGAAATACTTGAGCTACTGCTTCAGGAGTAATAAATTGCCCGAAACCTCCAAAGGCGATTCCCGTTAAAATCCTTGAAGAGCAACCACTTTGTCATCGAAAAACGGTGCTGTGCCCGTCGGCTTTAACTGACGAGACCAATCTAGATCGATTCAGGGTGTCTAGCTACCCCTCCTCCCCAGTTCGTACCCGAAGCGCACCATTATTGGGCCTTCTGTAAATTAATCTTCAACCCGCTCAAAAACTGACAAATTTATCACTGTCGACCTATTCTCTCTGCCTGTAGATGCATTACCTGGCTACTTCTTGGATATGGTGGTCGAATACGTGACCTACACGTCCTACGTCTTTTTTTTATAGCGTTCGACGCGATATTGCGCGGGATATCCGGGCTTTTGTCGCGGCAGCATCCCAAAATGGCCTGTCACGTGGGGGTGTCGTCGGTTTGATGGGACCAATCTGGAACCTTTTTCGTGACGTAACCTTCTTTCTTTTTCCTTTCCCCACTACAAGTTGAGGGGACCCGCCTTTGGCGGGTCGGCACACAGCAGTTTGTGTGCTCGCAATGACAACAGCGGATTCCGAGTTCGCCTGTTTTTGGCCCTCGCTAACGCTCGGGCATCTCGTGGGAGAAAGCATGTGACTTATATCACATGATTTTCACGTGGTGGCAGTGCTCTTCGTGTTTTAAAGTATAGGACTCGGCCGGTCTGGGTAACCCTCCGCATCTACCGGCCTAGAGAGATCACGAGGGGCTGTAGCACCCAAGGCGTCTATCCCTCGTAGCACCGCTGGTCGCACTGCTCGTGGACCGACCATCTCCGATACGACGTCGTCTGACCCTCACGTCCGTCGCGTCGGCCGCCGCCACCGACGATACACCGCTCGTACAGCCATGCGCAGACCAGCCAACGGGTGACAGCGGACACCACAAGGCTATTACCATGGGCAGGGCCAGGGTACCGGGCAACCAATGCATTCATCGATGCCGTCCGTACTGCGCAACAGGGTGTTCTCGTACATTGGCTCGCACTCCAACCCGTGCGTCGTTACTCCACAGCCACCAAGGTGTTCCCCGGAGTGAAAGCGTCGTCGCGGCCTACTGTGGGGGTATATTATACTCGCGTGGTCCAAAAAAATCGTCTTTCACCCAACATTTAAATATTCATGATATTTATGAGATATTTTTGAATGTGATGGCAACCCACCCGCCGCTGCAACGGCACGGAGGTCAGCGCTGTAATCACATTTTTGCCTGAACGCCGGCCTGTGGTACAGCCCAATTGAGGCTTTCTCGACCCGCTCGTCGTGTTCAGGCGCTGTGATGCAGTTGAGGCTTGGCGTGGGAACTAGTGGATCGCCGGAAACGCGGAAGAAATGAAGGTCTCTGGAAAATTGGATGGACACGGGCGAGCAGATGGGTGGGATTTCGCCAGATTACCACTTGGATCTCTACGACCGCATCGACGAACAGGCACGCGGGCAGCTGGGCAATCTGCCGAACCTCACCCACCTTTCTCTGGACTGCCGATATAATACTTGGGGTGGTGATACCGTGCTGCCGGCGGCTGCAGCTTCTACTGGTTCTGTGGCCATCATCACATCAAATTTTGGTTACGAGCACGCCCGAATTCCAGGCATATACGATATCCGATTCGTCATTGGCACCTATGAACATTGCTGGGACTAATGGAAGGCCGACGCCACAGGGCGTAGCAGTTTGTCGTCGGCGGCGGAGCCTGGACTTCGTACTTAGCTCGAAAGCGCACAGGTGAAATCAAAGGTAATTCCCTACCTAATATTTCCTCGTAGAACTCGCTCAAGCATTGTCCAGTGACCCGTCATTAGATACACCCAGACGAATAATCGAGCCGCGTTGAGCTCGGGTGTCCACTCTCTCCATCTGGCTGGGCTATCTGTGAGGTAAAGCGCATCGAATCACAACGCCACTGAGATCCACAAATGAAACAGGATACTTGGCATATCACAACGCAGCTTTCAGGGGACGCAAATATCGATTGGTTTTCCCAAGATTTTTTTCTAGGTACGTTACGTTCCCTGCAATACGATTTCAAGGGCAGAACTTCAACCACCGGTGATGCAGAGGATACGGACGGAAGCGAATGCCTCGGTCGACCTAGGACGAAGAGATGAACCAGTGAGAATAATCTGATTTTCGGAGGCGGTCACTGGGACTTACGTGTAGCACCCAGTGGTATCTGCGACCGTGCCAATGCCGGCACCGTTACTGCCGTCGCAGTTATCTATTCAGAATTCTGATAAGTAGACAGGCCTGATGTACTACAGGCGACTCACAGCTCCTGTACAGGTCAATCTGGCAGTTTTTGTCCGACGCCCCGGCGGTAATGTTGAGGGCGATGACACCCGGCGGCTTCGGCTTGCAGATAGCGTCTTCAGCCACACCAGACCACGTGGCGAGGGCGGTGCCGTGGCACCCGGGGGTGCTGAACGAGGAGAGGGTGGGGACGGTCGCGATTGCAACGCCACAGGCGGCGAGGAGGAGGGGGATGGGCTGCATTGTGGGGATGCGGTGGATGAATTGGAACGTCAGTGCTGAGGGCTTTTATACGCGCGCATTCCGTGGTGCCGGTATGGTGGGTTTCCAGGCGTGGAATTCAAGAACTCTCACGTCGTTCTTGCGATGTTGAGGTTGTCATTCGCTGAATCGTTCTCGGTGCTCTGGCGGTACGAGCGTAAGCCTGAGTCGAGTTTCCGTCTCGAACAGTGCAGGCGAAGGAGGAATGGGACCGCTGGTTCAAACGGTTTGCGCTCGAGATTCGAGCGTTGGCAGCACTAAGCATGCTCACTATCTTTAGATTGTAGTGCGGTCCCCCCTTCCTCGATTTCATTTCCACGGAACCGCATCCACACCTCAGAGCATTGATCAATTCGTCCTTGTCCTTCTTTCCTTCCTCGAACCTCGCCCCCTGTCTGCCGCCTTCTTTTTCGACGCGTTTACGTTCCCATATCTGCCTACTGTAATATTAATATTTCAACCGATTCTTCAGGTGACCGGTGACGGAGGGTCGTGGACTGAACAAATTCGGTAGGTGTAGCGGTACAGTGACTCAAATAGTAGGGGTACAAACTGTTCAAAAATCTCCGCCGGCAAGTGCCGGCCGACGGTCGTCCATTTATGGTATGTAATTTAGGGCCAGGGAATGAACAGTGAGTACACGACGCACGTATGGTGACGGGTGACAAAGAGCGAACATTTGATCAAGATAAGGACCCCTGAAAATACCCTTGTAGGCCAGGGACCCCATCCCGACAAAAATTCGAGTTTGGGGGCTCCAAACCAGGTCCCATCCCGACACGTTCCAGGGGGTCCTAGGCTGAGTCAATAGTGAATGTAGGTGTACATAGGTCAGCGTAGTCGGCTACAATAGGTAGTGTAGGTCACCTACGTCCACCTTGACGGCGATCAATAAAGGCGGATGTAGCTCAGCGTAGGTGTACGTAACTCACCTGAACTGAGCATATTTAGGTTGGCGTAGATCGGCGTAGGTGCTAGAGCTCACCTACGCCCATGTTCATTGACCTCAAGCAAATAGTACAGTGGACTTCATTGTTAGATATACTGCTAGTACACTGCTCTCAGCATAGGTCACTATGTAGACCTACATTCACCTATATTCACTTTGCATAGGTCACTACGTCAACCTACATTCACCTACATTCACCTTAGCTGACCTTGACTGGCCTATGCGGACCTACACAGACCTACATCAACCTACGCAGGCTGTACGTAGGTGGGTCTGAGTGTAGGTCCATGTAGGCCCCTGAACTCAGGCCGAGTCTAGGAGGTCCTGGAACGCAGTGATTCTCAGTGATAGAAGCGGGTGTCTGTCCACCTCATTGTCAGTCTCGCTCTCAATCCTCCCTCCCCTTGTTCCGCTCCCCCATACTCTTCGTGCCCAGTCACTGCGTTCCGTGGCCACACTGTGCTGACGTGGGTTGACATCCGTGGACATCTGCCGAGCCGAGTCGGCACAGTGCGTGGACTACTTACGCTCGGCAGAGGTCCACGGATGTCAACCCACGTCAACACAGCCTGATTTAGTGTGCCGACGTGGCCACGGAACGCAGTGAGTCGCACATCTGGTCCAAGGTGATTCGGTACCTCACAGTGTTTTTGTACGTCTTCCGATTCCCCTAAGTGTACAGCGGCGACTTGTTCCACTCGTGTTGATGTTCGATGTTGACTGATTAATTAGCTATCCCTCGACAAAGGGCTTAAAGCTCCTATCCACCGGGCATCCAGGGGATGTTGCGAAAGCGATATTAACGAACGACCAATCGATTCTGCGACCAAAGCAACGAGCAGGGTTGGAATTTTCGTGCATGCTCTCAGATTGTAAAAGCGCAGGTACTGATTAATTAGCCACTGGCAGCCGCTGCAGAAGACCCGACTATCTTCCCTTTGGATTTAATCAAATCGGTGCAGCAGGTTTTCTTTAGTACTGGTGTGTAGCTCACGTTGCATCCCGGACCGTATAGATTGTTCAACTCGATAGCTGTTCAACCACATGCATGAGACAGTTGTCTCACCGCCTTGCGCGCCAAATGCTGCAGAGTATCTATCCACTGAGCTTCTACGCCTCCCTTTATCTTCCATGGACTGCCTTCTGTCATTCTCGGGTGGCGGAAAGCCCCTCGGGCTACACTCCGAAATGAAAAACGTTTTGTCATCGGAGAATTCGCGCGGAATGCTTCCGAAGACATCTGGAATGCAACCCACCACCGTCAATTCGACACATGTCGCTACATACAACGTTCTTCGACGTGCGTCGTGTGTTGAAATATGATGATGATAATTTTGAAAGTGCGAGGCACGTCATGGCGGCGGATGCAGATGCCCCTCGGCCTCTGTCTTCCCCCCACGAGGTTGTCGACCTCGGCCAATACGCTGTGCACGACACTCGTAGTAAGTCATTAACCACTGCTACATGTCAGTCACTGCGTTAAGACAGTCCACAGGCTGCGCCGACCGCCGGCGGCGGACGTCGGCAGACCTTGGTGTCGGCACATGGTGCCGGCCTGTGCCGGCCTGCTGAAATTTACCTTTACCCCTAGCCGGCCCTGGGCAGGCATCTGGGGCCCGAAATGGATTGAAGGGCATCGGAAGACAGAGTATGATGTTGACATCGGCTGAGTTCCCTGACGGTCAGCGTCGAAGCACTTCACATCATGAAATGTACTTAAGTCGTTGACGCGCCGCGTTTTGGCTGCGTTGTCCCACTACCGGCCGCTACCGGCAAGGGTTTGCTGATGTGTCCATGGTAGTTTGTAGCCGAAATCGGCACGGGGAATGAGACGTGGCGGGACTCCTACGAGTTCGAACGGGCTTGAAGCTCCAAGTCAGGTGGAACTTCAATGAGCACGAGTGACCCGATCCAAGTAAGTACTCTAGGTGAGGTTCATTTGTTCAAATTCCCCACCTTCCAGATGTATGTGAAACCCTCTCCCTTACTGCACTAGTTTAAACTTGGAGAGTGTACTTGACTTCACCGAACGAAAGCATAAACCAACCCTAACTTCCACTTCCTTTCTGCTATTGTCACACGACAGTTTACATCCGAGTTACTCAATTCGCCAACGTTTCATTTCACTCACGCAGCATCCCTTCCTCCTGTTCAAGTTGTTCCTTGGAAGAGCACCACTTGTCCTGAAGATTTTTGTCGAGTGTGACAGCAATCTCCTCCCGACCCCACCACTCGCCCCAGCTGGTCAAAAAAATGCGATCAGGGTCCTCGGGGAAGTCGTCACGCGTGAAGGCGCGCAGAATGCTCGCCGCCCCTGGCCAATCATGTTCGTCAGAGGGGCACATACCGAACAGCAGGAATGCACACCTTCCGAAACAGGTTTCGCGTCCGGCATGTCCATCGTGAACTTCATGCCGGCGCCGGAACCGAGGTTAGTGTTGGGAATGAAACCGGGTGAGACAGCCACGACGGTGCATTTGTCGGAGAGTTGACGGCGCCACCAGTGTGCGCCGAGAAGGGCAACGAGTTTTGAGTGCGCGTAGACCTGGCCGTCTGATCCCGCTTTGAGGTCACTGTCTAACGTGCCTAGGAAGGTATCAGTTACAGGTGTTTGAACACAATGTTGACCGCACTTATATCTTTGACCATGCGGAATGCGCCGGAAGACACAAAAACTACGCGCGAATTGGAAGAAACGAGTTTGTCCCGAAGCAAGTGGACGAGGTAGTGTTGCGCTGTGGAATCGTAAGCTTGAGATAGGAGTCAGCTGCTCCACTCACAGACATGATTGACAATGTGCGTCTCGGACCAAATCGATCCATTCGGGCCAGGCGCAGTTGCCGGATGACTTCTCGCCGCATTCAACAGGAGGTAATCGAGTTTCTGTACACTCCCAAGAGATTCCAGAACTTGGTGTGCAAAATTCTTGACACCCTTCAAGTCAGAGAGCTCGAGAGGCAGCACGTCCACAGTGTGCGAGTTGGCATCGAACTGGAGGGAGTTGTATGCCGCCTGCGTCTTGGCGACATCCCGGGCGCCGAGGATGAATTTGTACCGCTGCTGCTGATTCAAAAGTTGCTTGATCGCCTCAAAACCCTGAACAGCGAGTGTCAGAAGGACGCGAGCTTCAGAGTCGAGGTTCAAACCAATCCAGACGAAGCGCCTGTGGCTACAACGATCTTTGCAAGGGAATTGGCCATTTGTGGTGAGAGAACGAAAGGAGAAGTACGACACAGCCACGATCTCAAGTTTATAACCCACCGAATGACGGCAAGCTGACGGACCAGGATTTATAATCGCTGCCGACCGGCGGCGAGCTGACGCGGCTCTCTTCTTTGTAAAACCTCAAGCTCTAAGTACCGCGGCCAGTTGATCAATTATCTATTCCCCCGAATGCCAGGACGGAACAGGATGAAACGATAAGCATTGCGCAACCCAAATTCAACCAAAAGAGAATAGCTAAATGGAACTGTGCCAACCCTTGCACCGACTACTACTTGCTACTTATCCTACGCCACTGTTGACTGTTTTATTTGTGATACGATGCCAGTGCCACGACGTTAACCGATGGTAACCGGGTCCCTAAAACTTTCACTCTGTTTTCTGAATTTGGTTGTGTATTTTTATGCAACCTGCCTCGCAAATAGTCTGTTAGTTACCGCGTCCGTTACCCGGTGGCCTGCGTTATTATGTAACCATCACGGATGCACGCCCAAACAAGCCCTTAGCGAGACGCGTCTCGACGCGTTTCTCGGGTTGCCTTGCTCGGATATGTTCCCAGAGCTGCCCCATCTTGCTAAAAAGTATTATTTATGGTGAGTCCGCCCTTTTCCCTCCCGTCGAAGGATAGTTTTTGGGAAGTGGACCGAAAATAGAACAAAATCGCCCAAAGATATTCATATTGGGGGTGTGTGGCTCGGGGAACTCCAGAAAACCCTCAAGAAGTTATCTGTGTCCAGTAAAAGGAGACTTACACCCTCAATTCACGTCCGAACATCATGGGTATCTCCAAACGCATCCAAGTCGCGTCGCTTAATCCTACACGTGATGTCCGAAAGCGGATGATTTGTAATAACGCAGGCCACCGGGTAAGTTACGCGGTAACCAACAGACTCTGTCAAGCGAGGTACGAGCTAAGTATGATAGAGCGTCTGTCAAGAGAGACTACCTCGCAAACAGCTTACGTATTTACTCCCATGGCCCTCTTTTCGACCCCCACTATCTGGCCATGTTGGAGCGCGTCGAATCCAAGCCAATTGTCGATGTCGATGTCATTCTCTTCCTCCTCTACCATTCTCCGATTGTCCGATGGTGCAGATTTCTATGTCCTCCGCGGTTGCGTGGCATTCTGTCCTTGGTTTCGCCCTTCTTCTCAACCGAACATTATTTTTTCCCTTGGCTTCATCGAAAAAAAAAAAGAGGCAAGAGCGGAATTGCGTCTGGCTTTTTACCGCAGACTGAGGCAGCAGCGACTGGGCAAGCGGGGCCGCACTTCGGCAGGCATGATTGGCGATCAGCAGTGCCACCCGGCTTTGCCCGTTTTACGATGATTGGTGCCAGCACTGCCAGTGCTGCAACAGTTTCTCTCCTACCCTTCATCCGAATTGCACCGCCGAGTCAGCCCTGTCCTCCCCGAGTCAGCTAACGTCAAGCGCTTCCGCCCCTTCCCTTCCCTCCTCTCACCGCTATGGCGGGCGCCCGAGCACTCATCCGCGCTCTGCGTTGCATCAAACTACAATCTGGACTCCAGGCCCTCGGTCTGTTGGTCAAGCGCTTCTTGGACAACCCACAAGTCTCTGAACTCCTGAGATTCATCTTCTTGGGTACCATCGTCGAGATGTGGGTCCTTTTCCGCTGTCGTGCTCGTTTTTTTCCTTATGGTTGTCAGGGGCCGCGTGGTCGGCGCTAAGCTGGTTTCGACGGTCAATAGCTGTGCGTTCAATAATTTCCTATTTTGTGCTTATCACCCAGAACTAATCAAGCCAATCCGCTGTGCAGTTTTCCTTGTCAAGGTACCGCCGATTTGTTTTCTGCGATGTGAACCAGCGTAAACCAAACTTGATCCAGGCATCGTTCAAACAAGGAGAGCTCTCATATGAATGGGTCTCCGCCTACATCGACCACCACAAAGTCTGGAACCACTCCCGAACGTTCCGTGTTGTCGCTCGCGACGCGGAGAAAATGGCAAACCGCGACCTCGCCATCGGTGGTGGCGGGGATGGTTATCCAGATGCGGTGTATGAACCAAGCAATAGCGAACCGGAACTCTTCCACTGGCGAGGCAAGCATTGGATTACGATCAGCAAGGACGAGACGGACGGCGGCTCGTCGCTCACTTTGCAGGTGTGGAGCCGGAACCGGAGCGTTCTGGACGAATTCGTTCAAGAATCGCGGACCTTTTATCGCAGGTCGCCCCAGCCGCCACCAAAGCAGGATTTTGACTGGGTAAGTCTACTGTGTTGATTCATTCATCGTTCATCTCATTCCTCTTTCCTAGTCCCAATCCCTAATTGTCGGTCACTTCAACCAGGCCGATTTCAGCTACGACTGGGTTCTCGATTATCTTCAATCCCAGAACGTTATGGCCGACGCCAACGAATTCACGATATCCACGAAACAAAGAGACGCTGGCTGGAATCGTGAGGACGGCCAGCAGCTGGTGCGATACGTCCCCTCATCAAACACGAAGCAACGGCTCCGGTGGCGTGGACACTGGATGCAGGTTGAGTTCGTTATTGGTTATGAGGTGCATTCCATCCCGCGCATTGAATTTCCCGCCCTCCGATTTACTGACTCGTTTATAATGGTGCGCAGGACGGAAACGGCCGCACCACCGGTGGCAGCATCAACATCCTGCTGCACTCCTGCGACAAGGCCGTTCTCGGACAGTTCATCGAGGCCGCCCGCGTACACTACACCAACGCCTCAATCTCGCGCGTCACGGTGCATCTTACGGATAATTATGGCAGCTGGGCGCGCGCGGTGACGAAGAATCGGCGCGCCTTCTCGACATTGATTCTTCCTGGAGGGATCAAGGAGCTCATTCTGGCGGATGCGAGGGAGTTTCTGGCAAGCGAGGAGTGGTATACCTTTGCTGGTGTTCCCCATCGACGTGGTATGTATCTTTCTCCGGTCGTTAAACTCGTTCTGAATATTCTTCTCCAGGATATCTCCTCTATGGTGCAAGTATTTATTACACGTCTGGGAACGCGGCTTACGCTTTCACAACAGGAACCCGGCACCGGTAAATCTTCGACCATTCACGCTTTGGCCGGCGAGCTCGGGCTCGAAATCTACTTCATCTCACTTGCTGCTCCTGGGTAAACTCAGCAATCTCTGACCACGTCGTCGGCTCATGCCTTTGCATTCGATAGAATCGACGACTACACTCTCGGCCGCCTCATACGCGACACACCCTCGCGCTGTATCCTACTTGTTGAGGTTCGTCCCATTCACACATCAGCCGAACTCACACATTGGAACGCAGATACCTCTCAGGATCTCGACTGTGCCTTCCCCTCTCGCGAGGAAGATGATGACGAACCGCTCCTAGACGCCAAAGGCAATGTGATCCCCAAGGAGCCCATCCCCCCGCGGTCACAGGTGACACTTGCTGGCCTGCTCAACGTTCTGGACTCTGTTGCTAGCGAGGAAGGACGGTTGACTTTTGCTACGGTATGATTTCATGAATGTTTCTCGTTGTCTAAGTCCTAATTCGTGCGTAGACAAACCACATTGAACGATTGGACCCTGGTGCGTTTCTGCTTCGTTTGAGCTTCTTGATGTAAAGTCAGGTTTTTAATCATCGCAGCACTCATCCGACCTGGTCGCATGGATCTCAAGGTCGGTTTCTGGAACTGGACGCTTAACTCACGAATTGACCAAACCTCCCAGATCCAATATGGCCTAGCCACCAACGAACAGCTGGAGCAGATGTTCGACCGCTTCTACCCATTCAACGAAGACAGCGTCCCAGAGCTCGGACCCAGCATTGGCTGCTACTTCTCCAAAACAACCGGCGCACGACTCTCCGCTCCTGCGCTGGCCGCTCTGGCGAAAGACTTTGCCGCAGCGATTCCCTCGGGACGGTACTCTATTGCGCAGCTGCAAGGGTATCTCCTGAGCAGCAAGAACGATCCGGAGGGTGCGTTGGAGGGGATCGGGGCGTGGATTGAGACGCAGGAGAAGGAGAAGAAGGAGATGGATGAGCTGAAGCAGCGGAGGAGGAAGGAAGCGGCGGAGAGGAGGGCGGCAGAGGTCGCGGCGGAGAGGGAGGTGGCGGAGGCTGTGAATGAGGCGAACGGGCATAATGTTAACGGTAACGGACATGTTAAGAAGGCGGGGAGCGAGGAGGAGGAAGAGTCCGATTCATGACCAGCCCGCATAGACGACCACTTGTAATTATATATTTTATCATATAGCATTTTTTCTGGATATCAAGAGTAATTCAGGCCCTCAATTCTGTCGGGACACTGACCCTCAGTCGCATTTCAAATCTTCTCGAGACCAAAACATGGAATATCGTAACAAAACTGCTCAGTTCAGGGATCTGGAGAAAAGTCGAAACCACGGGCAGAGACTCTAGATTTATCTGAGAACCTTATGCTGTTGGAGGTAGGTGGTGAAAATATAAAACTTAATCTCTTCCCCGCGCCGCATCGGAAATACTGGGTGATTTGGTACCACCAGTCGTGGACGCTGATATTTTTGGTGTCGGTTGAATATCCACCGCACAGGAACATGAGATATTGCTGGAGTCTGAAAATCTCCGCTTCCACAGAATTTTTGGACGAGAAACCTCAATAGAACGGGCCAGGACAAGTTTGAGGTTTGTAAACTTGAACCGTGGGAAGATTTGCTTGTCCAAGACTGGGCGAGATGTAGGTCTATTTCTGGGCGATATCTTTTACAGCTAAATCAAAAACGATAGACGTTTTCGCTTTGAAACAAAACTTCGGGCCGAGCACGGCCCTCTGCGTACCGAAGCCACAAGTGGCCCCACCCATCACCAGAGGAAAATTGAAGAGTCAAATTGGAGTGGAAACTTTGGAATTCTATGCTCGGGCCGAAGTTTTGTTTTTAAATCGAAAACGTCTATCGTTTTTGACTTATGTAGCTGTAAATATCTCACTCAATTTTTTTCTATAGTTTGCGTCCCTCGAAACTGGATCTGAAGCATTCCGCACCAATCTATGGAGTCTGTCACCGATCTACCCAAATGCTTTGAATTGGGCCGCCTCATATCCAGTATTGGGACGCCTCTTCCAAACTGGATTGCGGCTCAACCCAGAACGTTCTTGTTACTGAACGCGAGAGGATTGACCGGATGCGCACCGAACTCCTGGCGTTTAACGGTGGCCCAGACGCCCAGGAGCAGATCTATGTGCCGGCGTTGCAAGATGAGCTAGATGCGAGCTTCAAAAGATATCGCGCCATGTCGCGTCCCCGCGGAGCTTATATTCAAATGGTCCCTCCCGCCTACTACGCAGGCTCACCAGACGCGGCAGACGCAGCCTCCCCAAGCATCGAGCACCCTGAACGTTCCTACGACTTCCAACCCACGGTGTCGGCACGATCCGGCGGGGATCAACGTTACTCGAGAGTCGGAGGTCGAAACAATATTAATGACCCAACTTTTGTTCGGCGATTCGAATGTTGGACCAGGATCGGCTGCCGCTCTTGCCTCGCGTTCCACATCCTTGGCACCGCCTAGGCCTCATGAGCCCCACAGAGCATAAATGGCCGACGCAGTAGAGTTGAGCGGATACGAGAGGTGCGTCCGAGTCGTTGAAATGCAATTCATTGACCGGCGGTGAAGTATTAACGACTATGGCACCATAGAGACTCGTCCAGCTGCGCGCAAATGCAAACACCGCTATTCAGCGTTCTGAGACCGTTGAGAGTAAGGCCAAGCAGCTCAAGCAGAACATCTAGCCACATCGGAGCGTGTCGAGTCCAAGCCAATTGTGGACGTCGATGTCCCCGCCTATGCATTCTCTTGCTCTTCTACCATCCTCCGATCGTCCAGTACTCATTCTGATCGACCCATCTGCTTCTACTCAGGTACACCGTATAATTCGCCCTCCTCGTCGTTTAGTTTCGGAATGAAGAGCAAGGAATTATTTTGCCAGTGAAAACTGGTGGAGTCCAGTCGAAAGCGGTAAAACCCGGTGTTGAATCAAAATTGGGCCGGCAATGTCCGAAGTCCCTCCGTCATGGGGCCGGCTAGAGTCGATAGCCAAGGAAACACAGGGGCTGTTCAGAATAATGAAGGAAAGAACTATGGCGCAAATGAAGGGCAATTGGGATACATATGAGAACAATGGGAAGGACAATGGCGCGGCTGACGAGCGGTCACGTGAAATTGATGGAGTGGTCCAGGCGCGCTTTCTAACGCGATTTCGACGCGTTTTGAGGGCCTGGAACCGTGGCTACGTGTCTCAATGGCATGGAAACGTGGATACGTGTCCAAAATCATAGAAGAGACAATGTAGGGCATTGTCCGACGATGAGATGGTGTGGATAGGCCTCGAAGAACGGGTATAAAGTACAGGAAATTGGTATGATTCTGGGTACTTAAGGGAATTGTGGACAAATAGCTCGAGTTTGGGTCTGAAGGTTGTAGGAGTTGATATTTGTTTACGCACACCAAACAAGAGTAGTATAAAAGGAGGCTGATTTTGTAGGTAGAGAATAATAACTTTCTGCCCGAGCTTCCAGCTTGTGATTTTCTCGGCTTCTGCTTTACTTTCTCTCTATCTTTCTGAACGGAACGGGATCGGTTGGACTTTGTACGGGAACGGGAACGGGAACGGAACGGAACGGAACGTACGGAACGATTTGAACGGTTGGATTGAAATTTGGATCGGGTTGAATTTTACGGCTATTAACTGGATTTGCACACTATCATATATATTGATAGGAACCCCCCGAACTTGCGCGACTGGAGTACTTTGGGTGTTGAACTTGGAATGAAGGATTAGGGTTGTGGTTTTTGGTTATCCCTGTGGATCGGTGATTTTGGTTGGGTTGGATTTTAGTTGGATTTAGGTTCACACCTGAACGTACTACAAGCGTTTCAGGAACCAGCCTCTTTGTTGCCTTGAACAATACAACTAGTATCCTCATACCACCAGATACTGTCGGCTCTATGCGTTTGGAACTGGCCCCCGCTATCATCAAGCCACACGCCGGAATATTTTCCTTCGAGTTGGAAGACCGGTTGAAGCAAATTTGTTTCGGCAACTCGGAGGCACCTCCACATTGCCTCCACAGCATTACGATTCCGGACAACCCAAGGACAACCACACAGCGTGAGAGCAGGTCAAAGCAGTGACCCTCTTATTTCTTACCCTCGCCACTGAATATGTATGGGCGGACGTAGCAGCCTGCTCCAGAAGTTTGAATCCGCTGGGGCAGAGAATTCTCCAGAGAATTTCGGGTAGACATAGCTATGCGAGCTCGCGTAGAGTCGGGAACGCTAGCGGCGCTCTGATTCAATGATCAAAAATCGACATCATCACCAGCGCCCAGCGTGGTAAAGCTCTTGGTGTGGACCTTTTACTCATTGGGATCCTAGTCTATCGTGCAAGTTCCATAATCTTGTACTGAATCAAAGTTGTAATAGAGCAGTCCTGAAACCGGTACAAATCGAATTTTTTTTTATCCCAAGCGGCGCCGGTATTTTTTCAGTTGTGGAGCTACGGAACTCCTCGTTTAGTGCCATTTTGAATTGATTTTCGACTCCATTTTTCACAACTTTCGCTTAGTTTTTCACAGGAAATTTATTCTGTGCTGGTTCCAGGACTGCTCTAATGGTTCAACCATGGATAAATTGTTCAATATTCACGCCGTCAAATATTCGACATTATTGCGAGGGTTACTGCCTGCTCACGAGCCCACTGGCAGGGTTCAAACAGTCTCATGGATGTGTAGAAATTCTCCGTTTGCTTTACCACCGTTTTTTCTTTCCATTTTTTATCTTGATCATCTCCTGCCATGGTACTAGTAGCAGAACCCAGCTTCCATCTCGAGAGAATTGGGGTATAAGGGAGTGGGCACCTTCGACGCGTTACACGTTAATGCGCGACGCGTCGTTACGAAACGTTTTCTACCCGAATTCTCCCATCATTCTACGCGAAGGTCTCGCATCAATTCTACGCGGAGTCTACGCGGAGTCTCTAGAGACAACTGATCCCAACGGATCCAAAGCTCTCGCCTGCTCTGGGGGGCAGTTTGCCTCGACTTCTGCTGCGCTTCAGAGGAATGTAGGAAATCGGGTGACGTATATCAGCTTACGCACTCACGGCATTCGGGTGTAGCTGACGCGTCGCCACGTCTCCTTTATCCGTTTGCCTACGTACTTCCACTGCGTGTACCTACTAGGCCAAATGTTCTTTGTTGCTTGTCTCTAACCGGGTCCCCCTCGAGCCACCCAGAATCTCAACAAGGAATTCCTTGTTCCTCGACCGATTCCACCGACGAATGTCTATCACACCTCCTGCTCCGGCGAATGCGTCGCACTACATAAGTACATGCGACGCTGGGTTCTCTTTGCTACCGGACTGTGTCCATGTACACACATCTTCACTTGGCAAGAAGCACAGATCCCATGCGCTGCAAGGAGCACAAGACTGGAAACGATTCGACCGTTCAAGATGTAGCTCACTTCATTCGGAACAGGGCTGCGAAATCCTCCGTGGTAAGACCGAGCTACTTCTTTGCTACTTCTCGAGTTCTTCACATGTGAAACTATCTGGCTTCTACCCACTACTAAAAATCGCACGCATGCCTTGGCACGGAAATCGGACCACAGATACCCACTCAAAGATCGTTCTGGGATTCCTGCTCTGCGCCCTTCCAAGCGATGCATGTTTAGAATATTGGTGAGCGAGCTTAAAGTTTAATCTGCCGGTCTTCATACTGAATCAGATTGATCATTTGGGTCGTCAAACGGAATCAACTTCTGATCGCGGCACGCGACTGCTCAGCGAGGCCCACTGAATTGACTTATAACTTGTAGTGACCATCTAGGAGTGGGACGACCAACATCAGCCCACACCTCTGGTGCGTTGTCCCGCATCAAAGAACTATTGACTATGAACCTTGAAGGCGCCAGGTTCATTCTTGACATCTTCACCGGTTCTTCTATTTTTCTCGAAGGAATAGTAATTGAGTTTCAGATGTGCGGAAGTGCCCTCTCCGGCAGGAGGGAGACGGAGTCTGGGCACTGTGGAAGCTCGGTCGTGTCGACCTAAATGGCAGCCATCTCGCCTGAATACTTGCAGTCCACGCAAGTCCACGTCGCTACATGCAGCAAGTTCAGTCCCACTTTCGATCCGCCGGTTTTATCACGTGGGCGCGGCGCGGCCAACTGACCTTTTTGCGGTATGCATCCAGGATCCGGTGACCTAGGACAAAGACGCATCTCTCTTTAATTGTTGTCACGGGCTCGGGAGGCGATGGACATGCGCGAAGGATGCCGTTTGGCCTATAAAGGACACGTCCAGTTCGCATTGGGGTCGACCGTGACGAGTCCCCTCGCGAGCTTTGATATAACCATGCGTATCAGTCCAGTTGCAACGGCGTTCGTATCTGCGCTGCTGGTCGTGGCTACTCCGGGCCCACTTGCGGTGTCGATGGAGAAGCGGCAGAGCTTTGCTCGCATGGTACGCTCTCGTCTTGATGAAAGTGTAGCCGCTGACAACGATGACTACTTAGGTGGTACGTGGTACTAAGAATTGAAATTGAACGTTGTTCACCTGGGCTTTACAAGTTTTGTCATTTCATGGTGAGTGTCGTGGGCCTTCCACATCTTTCACTCAATCAGTGCGGGGACTGTAGATCGGAATTGAGAGTGATCGTACAAGCTCTGCCGACGTGAGTCCACCAAGTCTGCTCATTCTCGCGGTTTCTCACGTTGCATTCAGTACGATGCAGACATGATCCGCGCAAAATCGTGCGTCCCGATGCGTGGCCTGGTATTGGATATTATTTCTCACCCCTCCAATGGTAGCTATGGCATCGACGCGTTCGCGCTCAACATGTAGGTCTCGTTGCTCTCTTTTCCTATGTCGTCTCATGGTGTACAGCGGAGGTCCGTCCCTTATTCATTGTGATGCGGGTGACTGACGGCGCGGCAAACTTGCAGTGGATCCGTACACGTGCGCTTTTATAATATCTCATTCACATCTCCTCTGAATTCTTCCCATAGGGACACGCAGTGTCCGTAACATGATTTTCTTGCTCCGTTTAGTCCTGCTAACCGTAATGCCAGTGGGATTCGCTTACGATTCGGCGAGCCGCAACGGCATGAAAGGTGCGAAGCATTCCCTGCGTTGCTTCACTCGACTGACAATCTCTTCCGCAGTGTTCATAAGCTACGACTTCAACTGTGGGTTTATACCTAATCAATGGCTAGGCCTCCTCCTTATTCGCTCTCTGCAGGGTGGAACACTGGCCAGGGCGCGCAGATTGGTGCCCATCTTGCGGAATACGCTTCGCGGCCGGCTCAACTCTTCGTCAACGGGGCGGTGAGCATTAAATGTCCGACATGGATCATGATGCCAGAGTTGAAACGGTTCAACAAAGGCCTTTGTTTCCTCGTTTGCCGGCGATGGTGTTGATGTGGCGGCCATGCGCGCTGCCGCTGGTCGCTCGATTATGTTTGTCCCGAACTTCCATCCTGGTAAGACTTTTACTCGCTGCCAGAAAGCGCCTGTCTCGCTGGCTCGACCGTTGTGGTAACAATGGCAGCCCCCGAACCGTGGGAGTTTGAAAACTGAGGCCTATGACTGATCTCTGCGCTTCATTTTCCACTCCTGATGGGACGCATCGCATTGGAACGTCCGGGTTACTCGTACACGTAGGGTGCTAATGTGGCGTCTCGCTTAGGCCAGGGTAATTTCGGTCTCATCGACGGCGCGTTGAACTGGTATGCTCCTATAATTCGCAGTGTGCTTCTGTCAATATTGCCTGCTCCACAGGATGGCATGGGTAGCGTGACTCAGAGCGTGTCTCTGCCTCGATGTTAACTCCAGAATTCATAGCCCAACAATGGTAACAACAAGGCACCGACGCCCGGTGCAAACGTCACTGTTGCAGCCGGGGACTCTGCCTACGCAGCTGCGCTCGCCGGGAAGCCCTACCTCGCTCCGGCCTCTGCATGGTTCTCCACTCATTACGGTCCAGAGGTGCGTGCACAGCCGTATCCGCTTGACGTTATATCTGAATCGCGATCAGGTGTCATACAGTAAAAATTGGGTATTCCCTAGCGACCTGTTATGGTATGTTTTCCTGTTTTCTTGTTTTTCTGTCTTTTCTTCTCACGGTTGGAATCCTAATTTTTGTTGACCGTCGTGAATCTTTGTGGAGTCTGACTGGATGAGACTAGGTACACCCGCTGGAACGACCTCATCAAGCTTGGCCCTCCTTTCATTGAGATCATCACTTGGTTAGCTCGTCGTGCGCCGGTCGTCTGACAGCTACTCACTGTGCTTAGGAATGATTATGGCGAATCGCATTATGTGGGACCTTTGAGTTCAAAGCATCAGGCGCGTCAGATACGACTCTTTATTACCATCACAGTTTAATCCATTTCTTAGGATGACGGGGTCATATCTTGTTCCGTCGGTCTTCTTCCGTGTTCTAACAAGCCCTTATTAGGCCTCAAAGTGGGTCAACGACATGTGGGTATCTTGTTCCGCCGGTCATCTTCCGTGTTCTCACAAGCCCTTATTAGGCCGCACAATGTGGGAAATTCGGTTCAAGTGGTGAACTATCGCAGGTCTAATCACCGCGTGTAGGCCTGGTTGGATATGGCGAAGCCATTTATCGCAGCGTACAAAGCGGGCGCAACGTCTCCAAACAGCTTCATTACACAAGACCAGATTATTTATTGGTGGGTCTCTCGGTCACCTTGAAATGCCTCGGTTTAGCTCACGAATTTCCAGGTACCGTCCAACACTGTCAACACTCAAGTACGTTTTCCAGCGACGATTATTTGCCTCTCTAACATATGGTTTCCACAGCTGTGATGCAACTGACACAACGAGCAACACTCCTGCGAACAACGCTAGCGGCAACTACTTCGAAGGAGTAAGCAATGTGGTCTTTCACCACGGCGGTTCCTCACCTGAATTCTGCACCGTAGCGCCCCAACGGCTACCAGTCCATGTCAGACTCTGTCTTCGTCGTAACTCTGCTCACGTCGCCCGGGACTTTGATCATTACTTCTGGTGGACACAGCCAAACATTTAACGCACCCGCTGGAGCAGCATCCTTTTCTGTCCCCATGTTTGTCGGGCAACAGAGCTTCGCACTCGCGCGCAACAACGTAAACGTGCTTGCCGCTAACAGTTTGAAGGACGTGTCGAATGTTTGCCCTTGCGGGTGCGTCTTGATTGCTCTCCGAAGGGTTTTCTTTCAACGGTCTCGAACCTTACACAGTCTGTACAACTTCAACGCCTACACCGGTAGTGTCAGCGCAAATTTCATCGACCAGATGGGTTCGGACGGCCTCGCTTCCCTTGTCGCCGGTCTACACGTAACCACCTGCCTGCCCACACCTTCGCTGCCCACCTCCGCGCCGCCCTACACGGGCCCGGGAGGAATTGCGACGACGCCGCCTACTAGTTCAAGCAGCTCGACCATCACCCCACCGCCGGTACGTGTCCTCGAACTGTCTTCGTTGCGGGGATAGCTAAGGATGCGGCCTACAGACCTCCTCGAGCAGCAAGACCACCAGTACCACCACGACCCCGACCACCACCAGCACGTCGACCACAACCGCCAAGGGTACCTGTACCATCACCGCCTCTGAGCAAATCCGGCCTACCAACTGCCTGCAGCCGTTCGTATATCATTTCAACCATTACCCAAATCTCCTGATTTCCTGTTTTTCACAGCGGTTGCGTCTGGGATGGTCCTCCCGGCACCGACTCCCCCGACCACTGCTAATTAATGAGCGTGCTGTCGAACAGGAGTGCCCATTTTCCTGTGAAGTTTGTTTCTGTCCGCTCCAACAGTATTGGGCTAGTCTTTGCATGCACTCAATGAAATGTACATGTTACCCTCTTTATAAGATTATGTCGAAGCCTTTTAAACTCCGCTGATGGCAACACACTTTGCTGCGGCACTGGTGATCATACGGCGAAAATATTACACACCGAGTATGCCGGGTCCGGGCCGAACTTTGCCTCCAAATAAACGTGCGACATGCTTCGATGATTGCGACTCAACAGCTTTCTTTTCAGCTCTCAAAACCTTACACACTTCGAGATTGACATCACCCTTCAACCGAAGTGGTGGGGCGCCGCGCCGCGCTCTTATACATATTAAGGCTCCAACCATCCAATTTTAGTTTGAAGGACTGGGAACTAAAACGGTAATCAAACAGTCTCGGGTTTCGAGGGGGGAGGGTACCAAAAGTGCCGGACCATCTTTGAAACGATGGTGAACTCGCAGTCCGAAAGTCGGCGAGTAAGAATTCAAGAAGTTACTCCATAGGCTTTCTCACACTAGTACTATCAGATAAACCTGGACACAATTGATTTTTGAGCGCCGCCCAAACGCGGAACAATGCTCCGAGACTGGCAGTGTCGATCCCACGGTTTATAACCTGCGCGAGCGGCAGAGCGTAAGAATTTTCGCTGCCTTTGTTCCAGGGAGAGTCAACATCATACTACGTAGAAGACTTTCCCCACGACAGCAGTGGTGGCCGGGTCACCGACTAGTCAGCGACTAGTCGAAAGGCCGCTTTGGTCAGGTCACTCAGGTCACCTAAGCGACCTGACTTGATGACCTAGACCACAGCAGGCTGTCAGCAGCAACGTTGCCACGCAACGTTGCCGTAGACGTGAGAGCTTTGCTCGGTTAGCGTCGGGTAGAGCACGCAAGGCGGTGCGAAGGCCAGGCCAGTCGCACGACCCGGTGACTAGTCACTGACTAGTCGCCGACTTGCCAAATTGACTAGTCGGCTCGGGTCAGTGACCGGCCAACACTGCGACAGAGCCTTTTCACAGATATCTTGGCACTGGAGTGCCCTTGAATGTGCTTTTCCGCCTGAACCCAACAATGTTGCTCCAACCAACGGTGCACTCCACAGATTATTATTTTTATACTTGTGGGGGATTCGAACCTGGCTTGATTGCTTGTAAGTTAGCTTGCGAACTTGTTTGCCCAATTCAAGAGATCAAGTACATTCAAGCGAGCTCAAGAAATCTGTAGAAAGTCTTATGAGCCCGTTCACATGAGGAAATAAGAAATGTGCAGCCAGATGCGGCACTTGGTTGAATTAAGGTAATCCAAACATAGTCACAGACTATGAAGCTCCGAAAATTAGTGCTTCGCTGCGCTTCGGTGAAAATCTCATCAACGACTAAGATTTGACAAAGTTGAAATTTCGGGTCACCTCGGACGGACAGGATGGGATCATTTGATTGCACAAAAAGTGCATTTATGACCCTGGAGACCTTGACAAGCAAGGTAATTATCGCTTTCGGTGTTTCAAATCCTACTCATGGCCCTCACTCGGCGACGAACAGCTTGACAAACGAAGGTGAAGCATCGACATAGATACGGCGATCCTCCGGATCACCCACGGGGAGAGCGGCAAGTCTCCAGATCACTTCGTCACGTGGGATTCAGGCTCCACCCAGCCAGTTTCTCTCTTCCCTTTCACAGCACTCGCATACTGTCAAGACCTCCCGCGAGCAATATCGAAATCATTGACGAACATTATCCTGCACATAAGTCCCCCAAGCATCCAGACGCAAAAATTGGTCTGAAAATCGATTTACAGACGGACGCGCCTTGATGAGAAAAGACGCGTCATCTTTTGAATCCAAACTCCTGAGTGCATTTGGGAACTCAGAATACCGGCGCCCCGGTGTGGCCGGATCGTGCCCGATCATGCCTGATCATATCCGGCCGTTTGAGCGGACCTTTAATCTAGTGATCCGCAGCTCGTAGCCCACTTGAATAACAATGTGTAACCAAGTTTTTCTCTATCACGACAATGTACAACGTTGCGTCCGACGCGTCTGTCGCTCCACAGCAGCCGCCGAGCCTTTCGCGTGCACAAACAATGCTCTTTAGCCGCCTCCTTTCGGTCCTGAAGGGCTGGTCAGTGGTCGCGCGGGGCTCGCCAGAGGTCACCGTAAAAGCTAGAGATGGTGCTGGAGCTGGCGGGAAGAATTCGGGGCCAAAGCGAAAATGAAAGCTTAAGGGGTTGTTCATCGGGTTCGCACACTGTCTGGGCCTCAGCGTGGTCCTGGCGAGTAGCGAGACAAGAATTACGCACCTGGGGAAGATATGTGTTGGGCGTGAGCCCGCTTTTGGTGAGGCGGAATCAACCAGTTGTTTTCAGGGGGCAGTTCATCCCTGGGGGAGGCGCCATGTTGAAGGTGTGGGTTTCACGGATACGACGAGAGAGTTAACGAGGACGAGAGAATGGTAGGAAACGTCGCTACAAACAAATGATCTATTAAAAGTCCGCTTTAGTTGCCGCGTTGCCGCCGGTGAGCACAGCCGCCTGGTATTCCGGTATTCTGAGTTCCCAAACTTTGTGAAACTCCCGGGCTGCAATTCAGTGCAAATACGAGCTAAACTCCGCATTCTGCCACTCTTGTTCGATTGTGCCAGGGGTACAGCGCGGAACAGGCAACACCCTCTTCAAGCGGGTCGCGCCGGCGGTGGGCGAGCTTCTGGGACGTGGTGGCATTGCTCGCACAAGAACTCCTTGGTACTCCTTGCCCTCAGATGTTTGCACCTCAATGTCCCTTCCTTTGATCGTCTCTTTTTTTCAGGGATTGTGGCACGAAACCAGAATGAAGTCCCATTTCGGCGGCTCTGTCGCCGGTCCCCCTCCTCCGTTGCTACCCCCAGACTTTCGTTTCAAGTTTGTGCATAGTTGGATCCCTTTTCGATCTTTGAGAGGTCCCCCAATCTTCTTGCTCGATTATCAAGGGATTACCGTTAATCTCATGCCAGCTTCCCGCAAACAACTGTCCGCCATCCATCAGGAAAAATCAAAGTTGCCCCATAGACCCAGAGAGACCCACATAGACGTCATAGACGTCATAGACAATGGACTTCTATCATAGACTGGTGGGAGGGGGGGGGGGGTCGACCCCATAGACACCCATAGACACCCATAAACCCCTACTTTCTATGAGATTAGGGACATTTCTATGAGAGTTGTCGACTTTAAATTTATTCACAGTGGCTTAAAACACACACAAAGCACACAAAGATGACGGTAAAAACATATATTGTATCTCAGGTTTCCACGTAGTTCTATGGGCTCACCTAGAGAAGTCTTGACACCAGGACTGACCTTACTCACACCTTTACTTACTGTTGAAGGGTTTTTTCCATTTGAACTTAATTACTTTTAACTAAGAGACCATACACTTTGACTACAAACTTAGTAACGATATCGAATTAAACAAATAAAGTGCTTTCTAACAGGATCGAACTCGCGACCTCGCGGGTTCAGACAAAATATGCAGGTAGGCGCATTACCCACTGAGCTAGTACACCATAAAAGTACATGGACACCAATCTGATAGGTGTACTCTTCAATCTCCAGGTCACTTTACTTCTCCCAAGTAAATAGTTCTTCAAGTTCTTGCCTGTCACCACTCTGCTGAAAGTGTCTGAGCATGAATCCTTCCCTAGCAAGCAACCCAGAAAATTTCCCACAAAGGCATGTATTTGCAAATCCAAAAATAGACCCAAAACAAAAAATTGTAAAGCTCAAAAAGAGCTATAAGAGTTGTCTAGCACAAATTTTCCTTAAACAGCTTAAGTGAAGCACAAAATGTGGAATAAATAATTTCCCAGACACAACAATTTGAAAGCCAGAACAATTCAAAACAAGGATTTTCTAAAAAGGGTGGTCGACACATAGACATTTATAGACCATCAGAGACCTTCATAAAACACCGTGATCTATCATAGCATTTTGGTTTTTCTGGTGCCAAGCTTGGTCCAACATGACTCGCCGGCCGGCATGATTTCACCCTTGTTGGACTATGTACTTACAACCGTGTCACATCAATCAACCGCCGAGGAAAGCCATAAATAGTGCAGGTACATTGAAAGACCTCCATAGCTCCCCATAGACACTCATAACAGTGCGGGGTACATTGAAAGACTGCCATAGCTCCCTATAGACACTCATAGAACCTGGGGGTTGCCCCATAGACACCAATAGACCATCAAAGACCTCCATAAAAGGCCATGTTCTATCATAGAATTTTGGTTTTTCCTGATGTCTCCTTCCCTTTCTGGATCTATTTCCTCACTATGTCACCGACACGCGCCCGTTCGACATATCCTTACCCCAATCACTGTTGCGCTTCCCAACTTCGCACTACTCAAACTTCTAGTTTGCTTCTAGGACGGATCTTCAGAACCTATGCCCTTTATCTCACGATCCTTGCAGCCCCGCACGAAAATACGTTCGTCAGATCGTATTGGGCCTTCTAGCGTCTTTTTCTTCCAGGATCATTATTGCGGCGGTATGCAACGAGGAACGAATATGATGTCGGCGACTGCCCTCCTCTGCTGCCACGGCGTTTTAACGAGGTCTTTCCCTTTTCTTCGGGGGTTCTATCCAATTTTTCTTGCTTGACTATTCTCGACGCATTCAGCTTAGCAGAGAAGAATCTGGTCCTCCTAATGTCGTCCGCCGTTCCGCGAAAACCACCGTCCATCAACATCTCCTTCCCCTGGCCTTCTAGAATCGTCTTCAGTATACACGCCCCAATCGACACTCGACACTTCGATCGTGCATTCACACTTCTGGCTTGCTTCTGGGGCGGATTTTCAGGACCTCTGTTTCTTTTGTCTCATGCGAGACTCGTCAACGCATCGCACTCCGATAGCAGAAGCGCCAGCTGCCTGCTCGAAGTCTTCTCTGCTCCCGCGCAGAGTCACTTTGTTATTTTTACACCTTGTTACACATTTCGACCCTGATTTCCTTTTCTATCAAGAGTCTAATCTAATGGCAAACGAAGATTGAAGTCAAAATGTTTCGCGGCGTTTCCCGGTTCTCGCCGTGGAAAGGGAGTCAATTCGCAGTCCCCACGGGGAAGTGGCGCAGAAAACTCTGCTAAACAGAAAGAAAAGGAACAAGGTCCAAGGTTCAACGTTCAAGTTCAGAAATTGCTGCACATCGATAACCAGCTGCCAGGGCAACGTTGAAAGCTTTCGTTACTGTTTTCACAGTCCCGGATGAATGTTCCCGGATGAATGTTCCCGGATGAATGTACGGTACGCGGGTGGACACGAATCGCCGACGAACTCTTTCGGTCAATTCAGGCCCACGAGGCGGGCCCAGCCGGCCGCAGTCGGAGTCATTGGAACCTAATACATACGCTCTTCGTCGACAAGCGATGAGTAAACTGTGGCCAGACGACATTTTTCTGCGATTCATCCGATTCATGCGCTCATTGTTTCATTTTATTTCGCTGTAGGCTTGCCCTGTCTGCCCCAAGCCTCGGGGCGGAAGCAAATACGCTAATCAGACGGCGGCTGACGGCGGTCACGACCCTGATGTGGCGTTGATCTCATCTGGTATGAATCGCCTTCCAAATGGAACAGTACAATGTCCTGGCGTCTACGGTGCTTCTTTTCTTCCTCCTTCGTGTATTTACTTCGAAACGACGCCTTGGCTCTGGTTTTCGTCTTTCTCGCCCGCCCTGCTTGCTAGTCGGTTTCTGCGGCGGACCCCTATTCGCTTTGACGTTCACCAGTCTCGTTATCGCGTTGTCTTACCTTGGTCGCTTCCTCTTTGCTTCTACTCACAGCCATGGTCGCCCGCACGCACAAACCCCAGCTCTCCGATCCCTTCTCCATCGTGTTACAGCCGCCGGTGGATGAAACACCCGCCGAGCGCCAGCAACGTGTCGAGCTTGAGCAAGAGCAGAAGCGTGTTAGCGATCAGATCGACGATGGGCTGGCAAAGGAGCGCGCTGACAAGAAGAAGCGGTCCAAGCGGGAGGTTAAGGTCCTATTACTGGGGCAGAGCGAGAGTGGGAAGAGCACGGTTCTGAAGAGTGCGTGTTTCGAGTCGTACAAGCGGTCTTTGTCGGCTCACATTTTGCATCGCAGACTTTCGGCTTAAGTACGCGCCCCTGCAGTGGAAGGCCGAGCTGCGCTCCTGGCGTGCTGTTATCCAGCTCAATCTCATTCAAAATATCGTCACCATTCTGGATGTCATGCAAGATCGGTTGGCGGTCATGGATAGCGAGCCAGTGTCTCCCAGTATCAGCTCTGGACTGAGCTCATTTTCTCCTGCGGATGGCCGGGCCTCCATCGACTCCACCGTTTCCGAGCTCACACTCGCAACCAATGGTCGGTCCGCAAATATCATCTTCACGCAAAAGCACCGGGTCCTCAACCTCCGACTATCACCGCTGCGCGAGGTTAGCTCCACCAAACTACACAGTCCTCTTTGTTTTGACGTGGCGAATAGGTCGGAGATGACCTCCGACGGCGCCTCGGTGCCGCAGACCCAGAGTTCACATTTGCAAATGGCGACGACGGCGCGATGAACGGTCTCTCAGACATCGCAGACGCGGGCCTGCGCAAGTCCTCCCGCGAATTTGGTGTCCGAGGATGGATCGGCGCCCTTGGCTTTCCTGCAACAGCGAAGAAACCCGACGAGCCGATGCTTGTCGACGAGCCAACGGAGATACTTGCGACGCTCCGAGATGACATTATCTCCTTGTGGGAGGACCTCGAAGTTCGGGAGTTGTTGAGGATCAAGGGCGTCCGTGTTGAGGATCGGCCGGGGTTGTGAGTAACTTATCCCCGTCTCCGTTCGTGCACTCACATTTCTATTCAATTTAGCTTCTTATCCGACACTGGCCGCATTGCTACTCGAACATATGTGCCCTCCGACAACGACGTTGTGCGTGCGCGTCTTCGGACCCTGGGCATTCAGGAATGGCGCATTACCTTAGAACAGAGTAAGTTCGGCTCCTTACGGATCCGTGGCTGCTTGAACGATTCGGCCCGGCTAGAACGCCGATTGAGTTTGCGTCCCTCTCGCATCCTTCCTTCCCTTCCATCATACCTCGAAACTGATGCGCTTTGCGTTTCTGCAGGCGACCATTTTGGTGCTGAATGGATCATATACGACGTGGGAGGTTCGCGCTCCATGGTACTATTGATCGCCCACAAGTGCAAGATTTTTTTGATGGTCCGCCTGTGAGTTTACTACAGATACTTAGCCTCTCGGCTTTCTCAAGTAGCATTTGGTACATCTGAATATGCATAATCCAAAGCGGCTTAATTTTTGAGGCTCAGTTGAAGGTGGAGCAAGGATGCTGAAAGTGGTCACTTATTTTGGCGGGGAAATGACTAGGAAGTGCAAGATTTGATGGACACCCATTTTGATTTTTTGGTGGCCTCAATTCTTCCGGGATGTGTCCACAAACTTGGTAGAACATTGCTATGTAGCTTACAAGTCTTCAGTTATTTTTCTGAGGCAAACTGGTTTGAATTGGGGGAGTAAATCCAAAATCTTGCACATCAGGGTCATCTTGCACTTCTGGGCGATCGATAGTATACATGTTCTCCGATGACGGTCGCCACGATGCTGATCACAAATCAATGCAGCGGCATGCCTGGTTACCTTACTTTGACGCCGTCAATGCCATTATATTCCGTACGTCCCGCGATTACTACTCATGCTGACAGTGCTTATGTTTTTACCAGTTGCGCGTGAGTTTGAGGGAAAGCATCCGCGGAATGTCTAACCTGTCGTTCGGCAGCTATCTCTTGCTTCGACGAACGCCTTGCCGAAGATCCTTCAGTAAACCGCCTCGAGGACACTCTCCTGCTGTGGAAGGCCATCGTTTCTTCCCCGCTCCTTGGTAAAGTCTCCCTCGTCGTCTTCCTCAACAAATGTGACCTCCTCAAACGGTTGGCGTTACTCCCTAAGTTTTCCTTTCCCCCTTCTCACGCTGCAATAGCAAACTCCAGAGCGGCGTTCAAGTCAATAAATATCTCATCAGCTTTGGTAACCGAGAGAACGAGGTCGGCACCGTTGTTAAATGTGCGTAAGTTTCTGCCCTGGGTGAAGAAGACACTACTTATTCGGCTGTGCGTCGGGATGCAGATTTGAAGGATAAGTTCAAGGACATCCTTCGGGCAGATGCGTCCCAACCACGAACGACTTACCTCTATGCAACATCTGTCACAGTGAGTCCTCTTCTCTGCTATATTTACTATGCAAAGACGATCTCACGCCCATCCATCCTTCCAGGACACAAAAGCTACAGCAGCGACCCTCGCCATCGGTAAGAAAATCGTCCGCCTCCTTTCATCTTTCCGCAACTAATTCCCACCATTCAGTCCGCGACGGCATCATCCGCGAACACCTCAAGCACGCAGAGTTCGTGTGATTTCTTCCCGCCCTTCACTCACGCCCCACACGACTGCTACCCACCGCGTGATGCGGTGGTGGTCAACGAATCGGATGTTGCGTCTGTGAGCGCAGCGTCCCCTCCATCTCCTAGAGGTTGTATGCTCCTTGCTTGCTGCTCGTATATACCTATATATTGCCACCTTCATTTATTCGTTCTATATACACTGTAGCTCTACGCGTGCGGGACGGATTTGTTGTTTGTGCACTTTAGTTGTCTGTCTGCCTGCTTCTTTCGGGCGTTGTATGTCACCACTTCTGTAGAAAAAGTAGAAAGTGGATAGTCAGGAGGACTGGAATGGAATGGAACGGAATTCGGGAATCAAGGGAGACGGTCGTCATTGATTTACAGTTTACTGAGGATTTGCCCGGGTTGCTTTCCCTTTGCCGCAGGCACGGTGTGAGGTAATTATCCCAACCCAATGCCGGTTGCATGTGCATGATCATGAGCACGACACACGACTCTGAGGTTATCCGAGCAGACCTTCGCCACTTTTCACTGAGGCGGTTGAGCAGAGGCCTACATTCGCCAAGAAATCTTGACGGACACTAGGGAATCTCGCCGACTATCCTATTCAACTACTTATTCTTCACCGCTTCGTCGACTCGGACTAACGTTTGTCAGGCTTATAATTAGAAGTATTCCGTTCTGGGGATTAAGATTCGTCGAATAAATGCAGTCCAAAAATAGGAAGGAAGGAACTATGTCTCAACAAACGGAGAGCGGACTGTTGAAAGCTGTAAAACAGCATCAATCGGACCTTCATTAGGGTCGTTCACAGTTGCCCTTTTTCCGCCCTTTTCCACTCCCTTTTCTCCCTTTTTCCCATTTTTTCTGTTTTCCACCCGGTTTTTTTTCCCCCTTTTCAATTCAGTGGTGTAAAAAGGGTCTAAAAGGGAAGAAATGAACTTTGTAGCTGTGAAACTGACCAAATACAAGAGAACTGCAAGTGCAAAAAGGGCCAGAAAAAGGGCAACTGTGAAACCCCCCGACTGTGCTCCCTTTTTTCAGCCCTTTTTGCTCCCTTTTTGCTCCCTTTTGCTTGAAGGTACATGGCTTGCATGCTGTGAGGCTTATATACCATAGTGGATGCCATATAGACCCATAACTATGACCACCATGTAACCAAATTGGAATGAAAATCATGTGGTTGAAAATTCAAAGAGGCGGCGAAAAAGGGAGTGAAAAAGGGAATGAAAAAAGGGCCGGAAAAGGGGAACCGTGAATGACCCTATTGACTCTGCATTGTCTTCCCGATTTAGTACAACAGCTTTGGTTTCTTATTGTTCGACTCGTTTGGAATATGTAGCTGTAGATAGTAGGGTCATTCACAGCTGCTTTTTCCACCCTTTTTCACTCCCTTTTTGCTCGCTCTTTCACTCCCTTTTTTGAATTTTCAATCACACAAGGTTCGTTTGAGTTATTAGTTACGATTCTGAGCCTGAGACATGTATGCTGTAGTCTATAACCCTTCACGTGTACCTACAGCATGCAAACCATGGAATCTTGAGGAAAAGGGAACAAAAAGGGTGCAAAAAGGGCCGAAAAAAAGAGTGCAGTTGGGGGGTTTCACAGTTGCCCTTTTTCTGGCCCTTTTTGCACTCACCTTGCTCTTGTATTTGGTCAATTCCATAGCTACAAAGTTCATTTCTTCCCTTTTAGACCCTTTTTACGGATAATTCTATTCAGCAACCCCTAGGGCTTGCCGAGATAGCGAAGATCCGGCCGCTCAAGGCATCCGTGCCGGGGCAAGGCCGAACGACCCGCGTCGGGTGTTCGCCCGGCCACACAATTTGGACAACTGTGGGCATCGAACCAAGTCAGGTCAGGGTGAACAGCCATCTAGAGAACTCAAAGGTCACATTGCCCGATTTTCCTTCGTGTTTTCGACCAGGGTGAGGCGTACCTAACAGCGAGCCGCCAATGGTAGAATTAATTCCATCACTGGTATATATATCTTTCCCTGACGAAAGGCCCAAGAAATGCTCCAGTGAAACTCCCCCCGCGGCGATCTAACGGTCTCTTAAAATACATAATCAATAAGAACGGGGCAGACTTCAGGCTTCAGCAAAGAACAAGTCCAACGGCTTGATCCCATCGCGTTTCGGCGTGTGCCCATCAGAGGAAATTTGATGACATGGCTATGAAAAAAAAGCGGGGGGTTGCTGAATAGAAAATCACTATCCAGCAACCCCAGCAACCCCAAAAGCGGGGTTGCTGATTAGAATTATCCCCCTTTTCCGTCACCGAATTGAAAAGGGGAAAAAAACCGGGTGAAAAACTAAAGGAATATGGGAGAAAGGGAGAAAAAAGGGAGCAAAAAAGGGTGGAAAAGGGGCAACTGTGAACGACCCTAGAAGTTACCGGACTTTGGTATTTATATGGCTTGAATCTTGTATTCACCTCAGACATTGTCTTCAACGCTGAGGTGAGCTTTCCGTTGTATTTCCTTTCGATTCTCGTAGAGTCTATACCACCCTTGTCACTTCATCAGACCGGCTAATTTTGAGAAAGTTAGTCACCTCATGTAAATGAGGCAAATTTGCGGTATTCTTCGTCACTTGGGCTTGCCGGTGGCGAACTTTCGTCAGTTCAGATTCCCGCTGCGAAAGTTCGTCAGTTCAACATTGGCTCACACAAAGCACGTAGCCCGTGCCGTCATCAGCGCTCTTTGTTCTCCGACCACCACCAACATGTTCCCTCATTTACCACCACGTCGGGACGCGAGCGCGGGCTGGGCGGGAGGAGCACGGAGGGTGCGAGCGGCTTGGAGTAGATCGGGTTCAAGTGGGGTGAGTGCGAACGTCGGTCAAGGCGGGGTGTCAGCACAGAGCCTTAACTAGCAGGGTTACTGCGACGTAGGCGACTGGCAATACAGAAAGAGATAGGTTTGAGATAATCCGATTAAGCTCTGGAGAATAGACTAGAATAGTGTAAAGAATACAGAGCTGTAAGTAGGGGTTTTATAGTAAAATACCCAGTAACTGGTAACGAAGTAATTAGAATATATGTGAAATATGTCAAAGGCGTTGCCAGCGACGGTCGACGTTGCAGCATGCAACAAGGTAGAGAGGGGTGATCGTTGGAAAAGCAATCGGAGGGAAGTTGAAATAAAAGGATCAATGCGGCACCTGATGGGATTCCTGATCTGTGGTCGGCATTGATCCCGGTGAAACGGCGCGTTCACAATGTGCTGCCATCTAGCTACAGTCAATCCCCGGTCCTTGCAAATATTTTTTCTTCGCCTCACGAACCTCCATTTCTCAAGGTTTCTTGTTACAGTTCAGTGCATATGGATGTGGTGTGCCTCTTCGATTTCGTGAGCCCCAGGAGTGAAGGTGTGTGGGACCCAGTTGCTATATTGGGCAAATTTCAGTTTATGGGAATATACATGAGGTGAGGCCCAGATAATTCCAGAAAAATTCGGAGATTATCTAGGGGATTATTATGTTGTGCTCAAAAAAATCTGGGCGGTGTTGACTGCCCAAAGCCCTGTAGCGGAATAATTTGTCTGGCGTCATGTTTACTTGTGATCCAAACACGTGCAAATCACTCACCGAGCACAACCATCATCAAACACTGAGCTTTAGATGTGTTATGAGAGGTCTGGAATAGTTCATAAGTACTTTGAACACCTGAAAACGTGAAAATTTCCGATGGAATGTGGACTGAGGGGCTCAGTTGTGATTTGTGCACAACTTGACAGGATGTCACTCAGGGTCTGCGTGAAACCATACAACAGGAGATTTGACTCTTAAAATTGTGCCCCTAGTAAAATTTCCCACTCAAGCAGCACTCCCGGTTCATTTTCTGCAGATTTGCAAGGAGCGGGGTTCACCGGAAATCAGGGCCGGATCAATTGGCCCAAAACTCAAGAAAGTTGATGGTTTTCACCGATTCTTTGTGCAGGTTGGACGTCTATGGACACATCCACATCTGCTACATACTTTGGTTTGAACCAAATGGCTCATTTGCCACGGAAATTCCGCGGATTTCAAACCTCGTGCAAGGACCGGTGATTGACTGTATATTTTGCATTTTTTAGGGCTAGTGCATGACAAAGTCTGCTAGCTTCTATTGGGCACATTACTAGCTTCTCAGGGCTACAACTAGCAATGGGAACTCTGTTCGGTGGTACAAAGGAGAGTCAGAGTGAGCTCCGGCTACTGGCTGTAGTACGAGTTATAGTGCTAGGCGCGGTTTACAAGCGTTACGCTAGGCAAGTACACGCATCAAGGAGATAAACATACAGGTCTAGTACCTCAGAGTGTCAAGGATTCTATGAACGAGGACCAACGACTGCACAGACGGAGCTTTGGTTGGAGCTAGCGCAGAGTAGGAACGAGCACAAGCGAGCTAGCAGGTGTAGGAAGGCAGCTAGTGCCATAGCAGCTGGACAGACCCTGTTGAAGTCGAGACAGTAGTGGCCAGAGGGGCGCTAGCTGAGACAATGCGAAGGGACCGACTATAGGGGTATAGGAGTATACCCACCAGCAGATCAGGTGATGGATGCGACGCGATCCAAAGAGCCTAACGAGGACAGATAGCGGAAACAGTGAATTCATGTTGAGATGGAACAGTGGATGAACGCTAGGATGTTCAGTCCGTAAGATAGCGGAGCGGAGTGGCGTGATTATGAGCAAGCTGCACCGGGAATAGTAGTTCCGGAGTGGAGTTGCACATGGAGAGTTGCTCAGGTGCAGACTAGCGAGAAAGGCAATTATACCAGGTTTACTGTCAAGATGGTCAGATAGTTGGCCAGCTAGGCAAGCCTAGACCACGAATGGACCCGGCTCATCTTCCGGAGGCGGTCGCATGACCAGAACATTGGCCTGTTTTACTCATTTCTCTTTACCTCATCATTTTCTCTCTGAACAGTATATAAACCCCCATAAAATACCGCTAGAGGTCAGTTCATGCCCCGCTCATCGCACTGTCAATAAGGGTGTGCTCAGGCCGGTTGAAGCGGAGATAAAGTACCTTCTCTGTTGTAAACCAGTCTATAGAAATCGCAGCATTGTTTGTTGGATCCAGAAGTAACTGTGTGAACCAATAAGTCGAAGCTTGGCGTTGGGAGGTTGTGAGCAGCGCCACTCTCCACGTATAAATCAGGACCGAGAGCACGAGAGTTTAAGTTTGAGAGTTGCGGCTAGCTTTGTGGTGGACTTCAGTGGTAGCTACACATTGGGTGACCAGGAAACGCCTCCCGTAAAACGGACCACGCCCGGCACAGCACTTTGGTAGAACTGCCAGTCGATTCATTGACTGACTAGTTGAGCTAAGAGAACACTCCGGGTCCTTAATAAGCCCAAGTGTAACAGAAAAGAGCTTGGATTCAGAGGAGTCTAAGTCGGCCGTTAGCAGCATTCAGCTAGCCAAGCCATAGAGGAAGTGCAGGAGAAGCAGCATAGCCCATTAGTGGGAGTTTTCAGATAGACACTTCATTTACCTCGCCTAGGACGACTGTACTTTTGTGCGTCTGCCTAGTAAACATCCTTATCACCCCCAAACCTGTACATCCCAACCTTGGGAAGTCTTGTTTCGGAACGTCAAGGGTAGCTAGCCGAGAGTGTGGTGTTTGTTTAGTTGGGATAGTTGAGGCCATAATTCAATTCTCGTTGTGCTAGGAATCCAAACCAGTAGTCGCATACTACGGCTCAGACCCGAACTCACTAGGGAAGACACGCTTAGTCTTAGTGAAGTATAAGTAGGGGATTTGGTGTTGTGTGGGTTTTGTGTGTGGTGTGTTAGTGTTCAGCTAGCCCGCATTCAGAGCTTATCTAGCCCATTTTTACTGTTAGCGCATCTTGCCCATTTCACCGGCATTCGGGTTATTCCGATCGCAGTTGAATAACCCGGGGTGGCTGTTAGGCGAATAATCCGGGGAAGATGGGAAAAAGTGGGAATCATGACACAGGGGCGAGTGCGAGTGGCAGTGAGAGCGTGGCAACGGCGCGGGCGTCATAGACTGTGCCTCAATGGTAAAAGGTGTGTTTCCCTCATTTCTTCCACAGCTAGCTCATCGTTGTCTTCGTCATTTCGATCTCCATCTTTTCTGCCCCAACGTTCACTGGCGAGTTTCACCGCGCATCGCGCGCGGTCCGCAAAACGGTGGAAGGGCATAGCAAATGCCGGCGATGATGAGCATGCGGACTTGAGGTTCAGTTACATGTTTCTCCCTTTCCCTCGCCGACCCGTCTCTCGATTCCGCTCAACCAACGTAGTTACCAACTTACAACCACCGCCGCACAGCGATTCACCACGCAACAAATGTGTTGAATGCACCAACACTCGCCCGCAACCTCCGGCATCAGCAGCTAGCACCCCGCGCAAAAACTGATGCGACATACACCGCGGCTTATTTCATTGTGCTGCCGCGCTACACCTGGTGTGCTTCATCCGGTACGTTTTGTCCGCCCACACACTCATTCGCTCACGTGTTAACCTGGGGTTTACGCAGGCGATAAGGTATGCGTCAAGCAAACACAACCAACGTTCCATATATGGACATACTCACAAAACAAATGTACTAGATATTTATGAGGCCGAATGGTCTCAATCGAGCTCGGTTAAGTTGGGGAAGAAGGTCCATTACATGACTTCAGTGACTCCTTGCATCCTCTTCCTCAAGACAAAAAAAGTTTAAGCAGATTTAAATCTGCATCATTACCATCACCTGTAAGATCATTAATTGTGCGGTCGCTTAAACTTACTCAGTTTTGACTCCGGGGTGAATGGGTGTTGTAATGAGGTATATAGAATGCATATCTACCATATGTTGGACATGAATAAAGACCAAACTTCTCTCAGATTATCTAGCACATTTGTTTTGTGAGTATGTCCATATATGGAACGTTGGTTGTGTTTGCTTGACGCATACCTTACTTTGTTTGTGGTTTGGATGGAATCAAAGTAGATTCATTCCTTGTAAGAAATTGTTGTCTGTAAGTATTCTAGCAGTGGCTACCTTAGACTCGAACCAGTTGTTATCGCTACCTTGTATCCGTCCGTAGTGTTGCTGAATATATTAAATTTCTACTTTGAGTGTGCCCTCGACTTGCTTGGCTACCTCTACCCCGCGCTACTAGAGTACTCAACAGAATGGTTGCGATGTTCCTGAACTTCGAACTGAGGAAGTTTCGCAGCGGGGAGTCAAACCAACGAAATCTCGCAGCGGGGAGTCAAACCAACGAAATCTCGCAGCGGTGAACCTGAACTGACGAGAATTCACCGCTGGCAGTTTGAAGCGACGGAGAGTACCTTAAATTTGCCTAATTTACAGCAGGTGACTAACTTTCTCAGAATTAGCCGATCTGACGAAGTGACGAAGGTGGCGCGGACTCCGCCTGGGTGATTTTCTGGATGCCCCAAAGGGTCAAGAAACACCCTGGCTGCCCCCAGTATCTCGCTCCCGAGGTGGGGGAAGCCCAGGATAAACGTTGGACAAGACCTTAATATTTAATATTCCCAGTGAAAAGTCCGTGTTGGGAGAATCACGGAGATCGAGCCCCAGAGAGCCAAATCACATCATGGCTCAACCCATCGATTGAAATCGTGGTAAATTATTTTATCCACACTCAATTTCTTTACGTCTCGATGTGAATCTACCGGCAACACCATTCCTGCGAAATTCCTTGAGCTGGGCTGGAGTTTTTCTTCTTTTTCTCTCCTTACATTAAATAGAATTGTCTTTGATACCGAAATACGGATCCAGCCTGGCGCAATTAGCTCCTTGACCACAATCGGTACACAAGGGACTGCTTGCGCTTCCCATACCATGTGGTAGTTTGCTTCCGGAACCTATCATGGGTTCCGGAAGCAAACCCACATGCTGTGGACGCAAACAGATGTCGAAAACCCCGTATATAAGCGCTGTCTTCCGGAAAGCGTACGCCATTGAATCCCTCTTCATCCCACCTCATCTGTCATTAGTCTCCCTTGCCCTCCAACCCTAATGATGTCAGTGCCAGAAGAAAACACCACCGCAAAGGCTTATATGTTGACCGTAGGTCATATTGGGCAGGCGAGCCGTACACTGTCTCATCTCTTTCTGGTACATACATCAGCACGCATCCGGGGCTGCAGAGGAAATGGAACGGTACGAGCAACCAGGCCATTTAACGAAACGCTGAAGACTCGATGAATGCAAGACTGGAAAAGCAGCATCTCGCATTCACCGAATACTTCGGTGGCAGACTGGGACCCGCCCCGCTGATTAAGTTGCAGCCGCACAGAATTATGGAATTGGGGTGCGTGGCGCTCACTGTAACTCTTCCATTTATGCGCTTAAATTGAGTGCATTGATGTTAGTTGTGGCAGCGGAACATGGTGAGACTCACAGTATTTTAAATGTGCATTAGAGCTTTAACCTGGCTCATTCTCGATAGGGCCATCCAAGCCGCGAACGAATTCCCCGTTAGTCAGGTCATTGCGGTAGACCAATCCCCACCACCCGATCAGTGAGCACCGATGACATGTTCGGATCGTTGGCCGCACCTTATTTTATCTTGCAAGAATCCTCCCAGCAAACATGAATTTTCAACAGGCAGACATCACAAAGAAGCTAAACTTCGAACCTGAATCATTCGACGCCGTTCATTGTCGCCTGGTGCTTCTTTATGTGAGAAGCACATATTTATCCAATGCTGCGCAGCTGATAAAGGCAACCAAGGTTGCGAACGTACGCAACATTCTTCAACAGATCTCACGGTTGCTCAAACCTGGTGGGCTGCTTCTCATAGAAGACGCCGAACTCGGTAGCTGGTACGAGAGCGGTGGGCCCGCCACGCGTCGATTTATGTTCAAAGTGAAGGAAGTGTGGACTGAGCGTGGGGCGGATTTCGAGTTTGGGAAGAACATCCGGGACATGATCGCGTCGTTGGGTGATTTTCCGGATATACATGTGAGGCAGATACATATTCCATTCGCCGGGAATGGGCCAGGTGAGTGGAGTGAGGCATTAAAGGCAAAATTTGAATCATTCATGCCAAAACAACTAGACGAGACTGTGAATCGGCTTGGTTTGGCGATGCAAAAGTCTGTGGTCAGATTCTCACAAGACTTGGCGAAATGTTTTGCTGAGTAAGGCTTCACTCACGATATGCTGCTAGAGCATTTGAAGGAACTAGAGCAGAGTGACAGTCGTATTACGATGGATATGTATTTCTGTTGGGCGCGTCGTGCCATCGCATAGAGAGTTTATCGAGTTATTTGGCAGTATCTGTCGATCCATATCTTGCTGAGCGTCCTGTGGCAGGTCGATAAGAGAATTACTTATCTCTCAGCCGCAGCATACCGATCCCATGGCACTTGGAGGATGCTCTGGAATCAGAGCTCGACGTGGTCTGGTAAAATCAAAGAACATAGCGCTGCATGATCTAAGCGGGAAATTAAAGGTGCAGCACTGCGATGCCAGCTAATGTTGCCGATGCTTCGAGGCCGAGTCAAACAGAGTGTACAAAAGTCCGTGACATCGACCAAAATTCATGATCGACAGGAGGGTGCGTGATGCGTGACTGTCGGTTTGAACGAAATACTATTCTTCGTCACTCGCCATTTATTGTTACCAAACTCCCAAAATTTCCTTCACCAACCCATTTACAATATTCCCTAGCCCTGAAACTAACCAAAACCCTAACCGCTAACCCAAACCCTAACTAAAACCTCAAACCCGAACCTCCAACCAAAACCTTAACCACCCTAACCACCCTAACATCTAACCCGAACCACCTACCCAAACCCAAACCTGAACCGGCAAGGCTCGCAAAGCAAGGAACTCAACTGATGAAGATTCACAGCCGGGACTCCAAGTGACGAAGAATACCACATTTTTGTTAAATTTACGGTGGGTGGCGAACTTTCTCAAAATTATAAAAAAGAATTCGCAAAATATTCTGTGCTCGGAGTTGCACAAACTTGAAACACGGTTTGCCGCATCTGTGGTTTATTGTAGTCAAGGTCGTGGTTAGCCAGGCATTTGCCGCGCAGCCGACCAGCCGACGTCACGACAATTCTCACGGTTCAAATTCGCAGTTACCAGCCAAAAGACCCAAAAATGCGGCGCGAAGAAACACCAGGCCATATATTCAAGGCTTATACTGCCATGGACTGTCTGGACTGACCTTTGCTTTCATCTAGGAGGTGCATATGTGAGTGGAACTGAATCTGTGTTTGGTTGTTTCTGCAGGGCTGCAGCTGATGTGAGCCATGCTGTAATTGCCTCATAGAGTTTTTATTGGATCCCACCAATACTCTGCCTTCCATGAGAGTGCAACCTCTATATGTCTCTCAAGAATACATGTGCTCCCCTCGCGTACATCAGTTCGATTCTTCGAACCGGTGGTCAGGTCCCATGAGGTTCTATCCAGAGGTCCTGCTATTTACATGGCCAGCCAGTCCACAGTAGGCGAGGTGTGTGAACGACCCCCTGGAATCGGTTTGTGTTCGGTTGGGATCTTGTGGATTTCTGTACAGGAGAGAAGTATGAATAGAGGTCATCCGTGATAATTTAATTTCACTGGGAATGAAATAAACTGTTGGGAAAATGCACTATGAATGAAGGGTCTCAGCATGAAGACCATTGAAGTGTTTCCTTTTGAGACGTATACATACCAGTGTTGTCCCCATCAGCGTTTTTGGCTGCCACGGCACGAAGATGCAGCACCAAATGGCAGGACAAAACAGACTGCAGGACCCGCAGTGGACTGTGATGTCGTAATTATTGAACGCACAAAACGCCATGAAACGTACAAGTCGGCTACGAACTTGAGGCCTTGCTGGATGAAGGGGCAGCCTACGATTAACCCTAATGTTTTGTATTGTAGTTTCGACATACCCGGGCTGGGAGTGATAGACCGATATCTATCACAAGCATCACTAAAGGTGTATCAGAGGAGACTTTCTGAATGACAGAATGAAAATGGACAAAAGATAGCCAGGTAGAACATGATTCCATCCCGGTAAAAAGTCGTCATCAGCTGTGTATGTCGATAGATCGATCCCGACAGCCAAACTGAGATTATTTCAGATGTGATGCAGAAAACTAGCACAAACTCCTACATGTCCGGATGCCCTTCCAAACAGTTAACAGAACGACGACTGGAGGGAGGAGTCAGTCTTCTGAGGTCATGTCACACACACAGAGATCGTACTGGTCTCTCCAACGAGGAGCGAAACGTAACAGACGATCCCGATATTAGTCGGGCTGTCAAGGTTGCATGAGTTGGCCGGCGAGAGTGCGACCTGCCCTGGTATGATATAAGAACTCGGATATAGAAAAGTGTGAGAAAATCAACTCACTCAAAGAATCCGTCCACTCGATCAAAGCCCATATATTTACTCCCCCGATGGCCTTTGCCGACTTTTGTGAGACAGATGCCGAAGGTAGTGAGGGGGAAACTCACAAACCACATGACAGCGAGGAAGGTGAGTAGACTGAGCGATTTCTCGTACAAAGCGTACGTTCTAATGGTTAATATCACTGTTCAGATTCAGTCCAGGTGTCCTCCTAAGGGATACTTGACCTACGCTCAGTGACGATAGTCCCGAGAACAGCGAGTACTGGAGAGCTTCAGCCACACTCCACAACTTTGTAATCCACAACTCACTTCGTACAAAACTCGTCACGACATGGCACGTCGCTGGATCCACGAACAACTGTGTGCGAACTACAAAGTTGAACTGAATTTCAAGTCGCACGCCGGACAACGGAATCACAACGGACTGTGAACGGCAAGTGCGGTATCGATGAAGGGGCTATACCGCGCCCACAGATACAGGCACTTCACGGGACTCCATGGTGATGTCCAGACCAACCGATACTTGACGAGCAATTCAGAAAACCTTCACGATGACCAGCACTCACGCATACCTCTTGTTCGACGTTCAAAAGAGTATCATAAGTCTGCAGACAATCATAAGCTAAGGCCAGGATTCGAACGGCAGACCGACCAAAGCAGCCAACATCCCAACTAAATACGTAGTCGTGTTAGCGCACTGCATCCGCTCCGCGAAACGTTCCTACCGTCAACACGCTGTGAAGCGATGGTCAGTCACGGTCAACATAAGAATGCCACTTGGCAACGTACGGAAACAAACTGAAGATCGTAGGGCACGGAATTAAGGAGGGAGCTCATTGTGGGGACGAACTGTACGTGTCTTGCAGGCTACGGCCGTCGTCCCGAGGCCCAATTTAAAGTATCCAAGTCACGGAAGATGATAGAGTAGATGATGGGAGGCCATAGATAAATTTCTATTGGCCACTGCTGCCAGTGCGGAATATTTGTCATTGGCTGTGTTAACGACGAGGAGGAAGGCATAGTGCTGAGTGCAACCTCGAATTTGCATGCAATCATCGAAGGGTCTCCTACAAACGTCGGGGCTGGAAGTGGAGTTTCCGAGGGCCAATGCGCCAGTGCCTGAAGTTTCTCGGTAAGATAACTCCCGCATCCTCATCAAATTGGTTAGAATCTTGGCGTGATATTTTGGATTGGCTCGACCCACCATCTGCCGAGCAGACCGTAATAGTACTGGCTAAAAATATGACACGGAAAAATATATTCAGTTAAATATGAATACGATGCGCGCCCGGAGAGATGAACACGATACGAATATAATATGATACGGCCCGTTCGTATCGAATATATCCAAGTACGGCCACAGGATCAATTTCGTGAAACCACTGTAGGATAGGTAAAACCAGCTGCGGGTAGGAGGTGCGGCGAGGTAAATCATGACAGTTGGTTTAAAATAAAACTGTTTGTTTACTGTTTGCCCGGAACCCCACACTAAACCTAAAAAAACTGTTTTAACTGTTTGACGTTTGTAAACCAAAACCGTTGGGGCCTTACTACAGATTAGGGATGATCACCGTCCCGTAAGTGGGCACGGCCGTCAAAAACACGGCCGTCTACCGTCTCGTTTTCCAGCCCTTGCGGGACGGTACCGCAAAAAGCCGGCCGTCAACCGCAGATTGACGGGGCGGCAGCGGCGGGATCAATTCTCCTCTCTAGGCCTGAAATGAAGGTATTTGAAAGTGTATATCGTCCGGTGAGTGGCCCAGAATAAGCCAAGAGAGGTTGGGCACTTTGCTTTCCGAGGAAGTTGAAAGTACTTGATCACGTGCACATGAGCATTTCTTTGTCGCAAATGCATTTTCAACCTTAGTGGAAGGCATCCTGGCCGTATACATGGTCGCTAAACCTTTGATGCTTATCAGACAGGGAATTTCGTCAAATTGGAGACATTTTGCCAGAGGCATGACGGGACGGCACGGCACCCCGCTTACGGGCCCCGTCCCACCCGTAAAGACGGTGACGACGTCCATCCCTACTACAGATACTGATGGCCGATGGGAACCAACTTGAAACCGAACCACAGACTATAAAATAGAGAACCACAGATCGCTGTTGAAAGGATTTGGATCGTGCGGAAATGCATTGAACATCTCAAGGATCGAATATACTGTGGCCAACATCCGAGTGGAAGCGAGTGGAGCTGGATTGATGGCGGGGCGGATCATGGTGCATCACTCAATGGCACGGCCCGGAACGTCCGAATAAGAAGATGCGTGGGTGACCCGCGGACCGCGGTGTGGTCACTTGATGCCCTCTTTAAAGATCGAAGAACACAAATGACGCGGGAGGCCCCCAGATAGCCACCATGTCCCGCCCAACTCACAGCTCGACGACACCCGAGGACGCGGACAAGTTCGGCGCGACAGACGTTCGCATCGAACACGGAAAGGCCGCGAACGAAGCTGAAGTTGTGTATTACGTCGATGGGAAAAGAAACGTCTATGTTCCTGGAAGCCTGGAAGAAAGAGCACTGGTCCGCAAGATCGACCTGCATATGTTCACCTGCGTGTCTGTTCTCTACCTGTTGAACTATCTGGATCGGCAGAATGTAAGCCGTCCGAGTCCGATCGCAATTGCTTTCCCGTCTTACATTTTCCAGGTCGGAAACGCCAAAGTCGGTGGTATGGCGGCCGATCTCAAACTCTCATCTTCAGACTATTCAGTTGCACTGTCCGTGACCACATACTTGACTGTAGGGACTCTCTGACCGTACTCTAGCCTCGTATTCTTCCCGGCGTACCTACTCGGTGAAATCCCGTCTAATCTAATCCTCGGCAAGTGCGCTCCGTCGGTCTTGAATTGATTGAGAACTCCATTCAGTGCGCGTCCGGCCTTCTCTCTACCTTCCGGGGATCACCCTCGTCTGGGGCCTTATTGCGACCATGATGTCCCAGGTTAAAACCAAAGAGGCCTTGGTCGGCATCCGTTTCCTCCTTGGATTTGTAGAGTGATCATCGATTATGACCACCTAAGCTTCATCGCTGATTCTGCATAGGTCAGGCTTCTTTTGTGGCGTAGTATGTTGAGGTTAGATGGCATTATAGTCTTATTAATAATCGTGGGATGTAGCTCTTCTTGCTTTCCAGTTGGTATCGGAAAGCGGAACTAGCAAAAAGGATGGCATACTTTTATTCCGCTGCCATTCTAAGCGGAGCCTTCGGTGCGGACCTTTGTAAATGGTCTTACCCCTTGTCACTAATTGTAATTAGGAGGGCTGCTTGCTGGTGGCGTTATTACCGGACTTGAAGGCAGGATGGGAATCAGAGGATGGCGGTGGCTCTTCATCAGTAAGACCTAATACACTCCTAGGAACTTGGGCTTACAGCCTTATCTAGTCGAGGGCTCCTTGACGATGTTCTTCAGCATAATCTTCGTGTTCATCCTTCCTAACTGGCCCGCAAATACGAAATGGCTTTCGCAAGAAGAAAAGGCTCTTGCGGCGGCGAGGATCAAAGCAGACCACATTGGAACGGTGCAGCAGAAAATGAGTTCTTGGAAGGCTACTCTGTCGGTGTTGGCGGACTGGAGGACGTACCTCTTTACGTTTATGTACATGATGGTTGTGGGAGCTGGTAAGGAAGTCTTTACCTCTCTGTCTGCTATTAATTATTTGCAGGCACGATCACCTACTTTGTGCCGACACTCACTTCAAATCTCGGCTGGACTGGAAATAAGGCCCAGTTCATGACCGTTCCTGTGGGTTATTTCAGCTCAAATTAAAGACTCGTTACTGAGCGGGGCTCCTAGATATATGCGGTTACTTTAGTACTCGAGGTGATTTCAAATCATAGCTCCGCTGCCAGTCTGACTGAACTCACCGGACTGAAAGTTACTTGTCGCCTACTCGTCCGATCGGTTCAAAGAGCGACCGTTCCACGTCGCTGCACCTGCATGCCTCGCAGGCCTAATGTATGCCCTGTCCATCGGTATCAAGAATCACACTGCGCAATATGTTTTCCTCTGGTTCGGAAACCAGCTAGCTTCTACAACGGCTCCGCTGACAATCAATAGCTTCGGGCTCGCAGGGACATGGAGCGCCCTTCCAATCGTGCTCGCCTGGACGCCGAACGTTATCTCTTATCCTAACGAAAAACGCGGCGTAGCTCAAGCCTTCGTAAACATGGGTATGTCCTTACCATTCTCCAGACGTCTCCCGACTCACACATCTGTATTCGCAGTCGCCAATCTGGCGTCGATTTACGGAGCGTATTTGTGGCCTGCAAACGATGCCCCAAGATACAAGATGGGCCTGGCCACGACTTCTGCATTTTGTTTTGCCTGCGCCATAAGTGCGATCCTTGGAAAATATCTCACAGCTAAATACCCTTACACATTCGATTTCGAGAAGTGGGGTGCGGAAGCGGAGAGTGACGAGGTTGTCATTAACGAGAAAGCGTCTGCATGAGGATGTATGACTGTAAATGCCTGGAATTTCCACAGAATGTCTACGTACTCATGAATGCCCTGTAATTGTAGTGAACAGAGAATTTACCAGTTGTGTGATCAGAGTTTTGGAGTTGGATTCCCTTGAGTTCCATTCCGAATCAATGCAAGTTTCATGTCGGGTGTGTACATTCCAAGGAAATTCGGGAATCACCACAACATCCCACAACGCACTCGCCAGAGAGAAGCGACGGCATATCTTGTGCGATATAGGGATCCGCGCCGAGAAAAATGACTACCAAATCATGCCTTGAGATTCTGCTCAGCATACGAAATAAAGTCGCACGACCACCATCTATGTGTTCACAGTAAGAAGGTCCAGGAGCAGTGGTTGCGAACTGAACATGTCGGAATCCCTGCATATATGCCATTTAAGCGATCGAATCGAAGAAATTACTTCAAGGTTACTATTTCTCGGGTAATTCGTCTGAGCAATCTTTGATGAGAGCTGAGCGCGCCGGGACTTTTGGATGAAGGCTGACACCTTTCATCGGCCCAGAGCGAAGTTTCGAAAGCCCCGGAAAGGGTGTCGACTCAATAGGCTGTGGAACATTATCATCGCCGCCCAATGCGGCGGAGACTATCACTGCTCCTCTGTGCAAGAGATTGCAGCGCATGTGTCAGCCACATTGCTGGGACGATTCGAGCTACACGGGAGTGCGCGCGGTGGAATTGAGGGCTAACAGAAATTACGACTCGTACGAAGCGAAAGGGAGGAGGGAAGAGGTGTACCCACTCCAATCCCGCTTCAGATCTGACGGCAGCGAGAAAACGTGCTTTGGATAGCCCGATAGGCCGCCGTGGCATTTGGTGTGTGGGGTTGAGAGTTGACACGAGGATGAAGCGCCTGGACGGCCATACCTCCCAGCGACGTTAGTCCGCGCGAGGGAGAGTGGGGAGGGTCTGATAAAGAGGGAGGGGGTCAGAACGGCATCGAGGACGTGTAAAGGAGACGCACCCACTGGTCAAGAGCGGCCTTCAAACTCCTACTGAATGGACAAATGAGGGGCTAACCATGGCCGGCGTTGGAGCCGCGTGGAGGAGCGCAAGTAGGGGAATGCGCGTGGAACATGGAAATTTGACCCCAAGGATCTGGACGGATGATGAGCGCACAGGGACAGCATGGATAGCGGACGGACGGACGACTGCGTAATGCAGTGTAGCCCGTGAGAGGCACATAGACTTGCCATCGTTGTGGGTGCGAGCGCAGACCGGCGCGGAGAACTAGTAAGCTGAGTCCATCGTCAGTGTGGGCATACAGTATACGGATGGACATGGACAGACCAGAGGAGCTCAAAACGAGGAAAATCGATTTGGCGCCTTGTCAGATGAGGAAGATGGGCTGTCGAGAGAGTAAACGAATGCAGTGTTCGCACGGGCGCGGGAAGGCGCTGGCGATAATTCGGCCGGGATGCGTACCGCGAGGGGAACAAAAGAGGACGGGGCGCGGGTGCCGAGGAGTCTCGGCGGCAGCGTGCGGAGTTCCAGGGAGGTGATCTTGCTGGCGGTCTGGCCTCAGCGTGCCGGAAACGCAGAATATGGGAGCAGGGGCACGATGTGGGATCCTACATAAGCGCGTGTGTCCAAGCGCCTAGACCGGTGTGACAATAATTTGGGCGTCATCGCGATCGCGAGGGCGTAGGCTTGAAATACGCCCCGGGGAAGCAATGCCGGCGGGGTCATGGGGCCCGAGATATACAAGGAGAGGGTAACGGCGGCGAGGAAGGTCCCGGACTGTTAGAGGACTAAGGGAAGGCAGGTGCCGACGAGGCAGGCAACGGGATGATGGCAACATGGAAACGTGAAAAAAAAGTTCGGTGGCAAGGTGGGGGGGGGCGGGCGGCGTGTGGCGTGTGCGGTGTTTGGATCGGTGTGTCGGGTGAGCTTGTGGTGTCGGTGCGTCGGTAAGAAAAATCGGGAAGGAGCAGGAGACACGGAACAGGAGTGGGACGAGGGCAAAAAGGGATGGCATTATCAGCAAGACTGATGGGACACGCACCTAGACCTAACACGCCTGACCATGCAGCCACATTTGTCCAGCACCGGGCATCCTCCGGATTCGTCGTTGAGGCAATCGATTCAAAAGAGTGGCGGTGGACGTCGGGCTGCCATAGATATGAATAGGGAGGGACGCAAGCATGCATGAACCGCTTGCGGCCGTGGAAGTACTAGCATTCGTCTGCGCGGGACGTAGGTGGGTCGTGCCAGGGCGCCAATTCACGTTCGTCAGCGCGCGAGGGATAAAGGATACTGTCGCGTACGCATCATTCCTCAAGTCCACAATATTGCATCCTTCCCTACGTTTTACCGGCGGCGCGGGGCGGCGCAGGGCCGGCGGGGGTTATTCGAGGCTATGGAAGTGATCTTGCAGCGACTGGGCGGTTGCTGTCGGTCGGAGGGGAGGGATGTAGTGAGCACCATAATTGAACCACTCGAGTACTCGACAACGGGCGAAAGGGGGAGGAGCAGTATTTGAATAGGGCTTCGGGCAGAGGATATTAGTGAAGAGAAAGGATGAGGAAGACAAGGACGAGCGAGGTGTTGGCTTGTAACAACCGAGGTGTTACCTGAGACGCAGATGTCGTGAGTTGGCGGCAGTATCGAGCCGAAGTGGAGACCAGGGTGGGGGACGGAAACCAGGGTAAAGACACCACAGGGCAGACCTTGTGGCCGTGGTCGACTTGAGGACGAGAGCGATGATGAGAGGAAAAAGAGGAGGTTGATGAGATCAGGAAATCATGAACAAATAATGCGTCAACAACACGTCGCGTCCTCCCCTCAAGAACACACGAATTTTTATCTTCCGTTCATTGAGCTCTGAGTTCGACTGGTCCGAGTACCTACGCACATAATCCGGATTTTTCACGGGTTGCATTCAATTGATATTCAGTATGATCAAGGCGCTTTAAAGCTTGTACAACATGGACAATTGGAGGCCGCAGAGCGACAAATCCCGGGTTTTGAATTCCCATGGAGTCCGAGTCTTGCAGGTATCTCAGAATTTCAACTCGATCTGTTCGGAATGCGATTAGCTCCGAGGTGAGAGCGAACAGTTGTGAAAAACCTTGTCCATCTCCTCCGCAAGCTTTGCTGGCCACTGGGAGAAGACAAACTCCATGAATTCGTTGAATATGTTGCACTTGTTGCATCGAGATTGACCGAGCGCCACATGAAAGTTCGAGTTCTCGTGAAGGATTACACCTGGTGTTGTCTCGAGAACGCCGGACATGATGGTGAGGTATGCGCTGAACCATTGGAACCGTAAACTCCCTGTTTCCCATAAAGGTGTGTTTGTGAGCAATGTGGTCGCAGTGACCACAGCTACGTATGGAACTTGGTGCATCGAGCCACGCCAGGGAGTCTGAAACCGTCGTCCTGGCAGCGGCGCCACAAAGATAATGGTATTGAAGCAAGTTATGATACGCGATCGCAGTGATTCCCCCCAACTCCGGTGGTGCGTCATTCCCGAGCGCTCGGAGGGGAGTTTTCAAAGATTCCTTGGCAGCCGAGGACGCGACGTCCTTCCATCCGTATTTGAACCCCAGTGCATACACAGCGAGGGGTTTGGAGGTTTTGAATCTTTCCAGATGCTGTTTCACTGCTGGAACGACGAATTGAACGTCGTATTTTGCCACCAGCACCTCCATAATATCCTGTAGCTCCTCCAAGGTTGTCACACTCGCAGGTGCAGCTGGGTAGAAGAACCGCAGAGCCCGATCAAGTACGGCAGACTCTTCCTGCACGTCAATGACGGGTACGGGCGGAGCGCCGTCGGGCTGAGGGAGTTGGAACATTGTCTCGAAGACTGGTGAGACCAGGGAGAGAATGGCTCGGTGGACGTAAAAGTCCGCGCCATCAGCCGATCGCAGGATCACGTCGGCCCCAGGAGCATTGGCAAACGGGTACTCGGGGACGAATGGTGCTGGGGCTGGGGTAGTAATATCTGGTACGGGACTCGACATCGCGGTATGAGGAAAAGTGCACGCTGTGGCCTCATTGCAATCCAACAATAGAATAGCCGTAAGCGGGTTGGTTTTCCCAGATGCCAAAGTTTGTGTTCTGCGATCGAAGATCAAGTCAACTCGCAGTTGAAGTGTTCAAGGTCCACATCAGCGCACTTCTTGGAGAATTTTGGCCGGACTTAGTTAAGTAATCCCAAGCTATTCTCCCAGCGGAAGATCAGATTGATCCCCGCAGTGAGTTGGTTTGCATTTCAATCAGATCAAATAAAGAAAAATCCCGGGTAATCAACTGGGATCCCGGGAGATTTCACGCAGTTGTTTGCACCCACCCAAGGAGCCAACAGCTTTCAAGCAGGCTCCTGTAAGTTTCATGTGTCTGTCTCCATTGAATATAATAGTATTTCGCACATTTTGTACGGTATTGTCTTGCCGAGCACAGATGGAAGTTGTTTGAGTTCTGGGCATAAAAATTGAGTAGGAGCCAAAGAATATCATTTGTGTGAGGGATTATGACTCAAGTGTGAACCCAGCATTTTTTCTCCCATATCACTAATCTTACCTGCAATTACTGCGAATACAATTCCTGGTTCTCATGGTCATGCTTTCAGGACAAAGAAATTCACTTTTTGCAGGGTACTTCCTGCTCTCCAATACAGTCACATATTCAAGTTTTAGTTCTATTGAGAAGTGTTCATTAGAAGACTGAGCCTATGGTATCATCGGGGGGGGTCACTCACTGTCCTCCCTAGGGTTGTGCTTGCACCGTGTTTGATGAGCAGCCTCGCAATATCGAGGTGACCATTGCTCGATGCTCGATGCAGCGCAGTCCGGCCATATTTGTTGATTAAGTCGACAAGTGCATTGTGTTCAATGAGCAGCCTCGTGATGTCGAGGTGACCATCGCTCGATGCAAGATGCAGTGCACTATGGCCATATTTATCGACTGCGTTGACAGGTACATTGTGTTCGATGAGCAGCCTTGCAATGCTGAGGTGACCATCCATCAATGCAAGATGCAGCGCAGTCCGGCCATATATGTCGACCAAGTCAACAGGTGCATTGTGTTCAATGAGCAGCCTCACAATGTCGAGGTGACCATTGCTTGATGCAAGATGCAGCGCAGTCCGGCCATATTTGCTGACTAAGTCAACAGGTGCGTTGCGTTCAATGAGCAGCCTCGTGATGTTGAAGTGACCATTGCTCGATGCAAGATGCAGCGCAGTCTCGCCATCTACATCGACTAAGTCAACAGGTGTGTTGTGTTCAATGAGCAGCCTTGCAATGCCGAGGTGGCCATTGCTCGATGCGAGATGCAGCGCAGTCTGGCCATTTACGTCGAGTAAGTCGACAGGTGCGTTGTGTTCAATGAGCAGCCTCGTGATGTTGAGGTGACCATTGCTTGATGCAAGATGCAGAGCAGTCCAGCCAGCTATGTCACCTAAGTCGACAGGTGTGTTGTGTTCAATGAGCAGCCTCGTGATGTTAAAGTGACCATTGCTCGATGCTTGATGCATCGCAGTCTCGCCATTTACGTCGGCTAAGTCAACAGGTGCGTTGTGCTCAATGAGCAGCCTTGCAATGTCAAGGTGACCATTCCTTAATGCTTGATGCAGCGCAGTCTTGCCATCTTGGTCAACCAAGGCGACAGGTGCATTGTGTTCAATGAGCAGCCTTGCGATGTCGAGGTGACCATATTCCGATGCAAGATGCAGTGCAGTCCGGCCATCTTCGTCGACCAAGTCAACAGGTGTGTTGTGTTCAATGAGCAGCCTCGCAATGTCGAGGTGACCATTGCTCAATGCAAGATGCAGCGCAGTCCAGCCATATTTGTTGACTAAGTTGACAGGTGTGTTGTGTTCAATGAGCAGCTTCACAATGTCGAAGTGACCTTTGCTCAATGCAAGATGCAGCGCAGTCCGGCCATATTCATCGACTAAGTTGACAGGTGCATTGCGTTCAATGAGCAGCCTTGCAATGCCAGAGTGACCATATGCCGAGGCAAGATGCAGCGCAGTCTGGCCATATCTACCGACTAAGTCAACAGATGCATTGCGTTCAATGAGCAGCCTTGCAATGTTAAGGTGACCATTGCTCGATGCAGGATGCAGTGCGGTCTGGCCATATTTGTTGACTAAGTCGACAGGTGTGTTGTGTTCAATGAGCAGCCTTGCGATGTCGAGGTGACCATTGCTCGATGCAAGATGCAGTGTGGTCTGGCCATATTTGTTGACTAAGTTGACAGGTGTGTTGTGTTCAATGAGCAGCCTTGCGATGTCGAAGTGACCATTGCTCGATGCAAGATGCAGCGCAGTCTCGCCATCTACATTGACTAAGTCAACAGGTGCGTTGCGTTCAATGAGCAGCCTCGCAATGTTAAGGTGACCATTGCTCGATGCAAGATGCAGTGCAGTCAGGCCATTTTCGTCGACTAAGTCAACAGGTGTGTTGTGTTCGACAAGCAGAGATTGTACTCCCAGTGTGTAACCCATTTCAGCACATATACACACTGCTGGTAATATTGGAGCATACCAACCATAAAAAGGACGCAATCGGTTCAAAGCAACATATTGGCTGCTTCCATCCTGCAGGAGACACATTGTCGAGTGAAGTAGTGCCTTCTGGTCCTGGTCATTGCAAAGCTCCAGGTGATGGAACCAATATTTTGCTGCATACGACGAGATTGGGTAGTGAGGGAGTGTCTCCTCTGTCATTGAATGTTCAGTATCTGCAAAAAGGAGGAGATAGCGGACACAAGTTTGGGTAATGAATTTGTGGGAAACATCCATTGTAAGATCAATGATTGTGCCAAATTTCCGCTGGAATTGTGGGGCAAGGATATAATCCTTGACAGAGGAATGTGCAAAGGTGATTGATGGTCCATCCCAGCGACTCATTCTCTCTTTGATTATTATTAGCCCCTCCAACCACTTGAAGCTGTCAGAGTTGCCCCTGCGTCTATCTGGGCGGTAGATCGATTTAGCTGGGTCGGAAAAGTCAAATGCGGGATCGTCTAGGCGGAAAGCAATAGCATCTGCCAGCTCGTCTGGTGCAATTTGCCTGGCAGAAAACACAAGCCACCTGAAAATTGCTTCGATAAACACTGTTTTGAGAGAACTTGTCGCCCGGGTTACGAACCGGCTGTAGATTCCGGACAGCTCAGCTGGGAGATCTTCCAGGGCTTCCTCCCAGTCATCCTTCCAGTGACAACGACCCAGTTCAATGAGGAGACACGCCGCCATACGAAACCTGGATATGCAAATTAGTTTGAGGACAAGTCACAGTGCAAAGAGAGGACCAACATTCCGTTGCTCTTCTGAACAATCTGTTCTGTGACATGCCTTGCATACTTGTCATCGCTAGCCCAATTTCCAACCCTGGGAACTTCGCTGCTAACGAAGGATTCAATGTCATTGTTTGAGACCGCAGAACCCAGCTCAATAAAGGTTACATCCTTGAATGCATTTTTGAAGTCCTCATGAGGTTGACTAGTAAACAGGAGATTTGGCATCTTTGTGGCAGGTTGACATAGGCTATGAATGAGCTCAATAAGGTGCTTCCAGTCGGTCTTGTTACATTCATCGAGCCCATCAATGACAATATATGTCTGGTCCAACTCTGAAAGTAAATTCTCGAGGACTCCTTGGAGATGGACACGTTGTGGCTTGATAGTTCCATTTCCCAGTGTTTTGTATAGCTGATCAAGTGAGCTATAGGGAGAGGGTAACCGTCCAGAGAGCTGCCAGATGATAGAGCATAACATGATGTCCATGTGCTGCCTCTCATTCCTAAAATCAAAATAGAAGAATGCAACTGCGGTCCGGTCAGGACAGCCCACAGTGATGTTTTCAATCACTGTTGAGCTGTCTTAATTGTCAGTGGCAGATGAATGTTAGTACACAATACAAATCACCTTAGTACACTCTTTCCGGTACCCGCTGCAGAAAATCATTGGACATGGAATTGGAACAAAATGAAATTTGACTTACAGATTCCTTTGATCCATAAAGCACCGGGCGTGTCCTTCCATCTGACAAATCGGTCATCACGTAAGAGCCAGCCCCCAGTGGCTTGGTGATGGAGGCTTTTAAGCTCGCGCTGTCTGTCCTTTGTATCAGGAGGAGACTCCAGCCACTTGTGCAGATCTTCTTTCAGTCTAGAGACAGTCCAGCTTGAAGGGTATTCAACACTGAATTTTAATAACACTAACTTATCAATGTGGACTACAAGGGATCCTCTACTGCCAGCGGGGAAGTTTGAGAAAGGACTTTGGGAAAAGGAACGGGGAATGTCAACGTACATATGGTTTGTCATGTTTTGAACCCCATCGATGTTCATAGTGGCACCCTCCCCTTTTCCTCCGGCGCCACCTGTCACGCCGCCTGCTCCACCCATTCCTCCTGTGCCTCCTGGGGACACAAAATCAGGACATTGGTCAACACACAAACTTTCTCCACACACCATGGAGGGTGGTAATGACAGTTCGGGATTCATTCTTCTGGTCAGACATGGTCAAAATAATTTGTTATACTGCCGATTCTCTGTAGGCAGAACAGTATGTGAGCCAAAGTGAGGAAGAATTAGACAGCAGAAAGAGCTGCCCACAGAAAGGATGAGGAGGATGTATCCCTTTGCAGTGGCCGTGGAGGTGGAAGACAAGGCCGGTCACCTTGCGTGCCTCGTGGAGAACAGCATGCACTTTCGCACGAGGAATGTCCGAGGAGCAAGGAGTCCGAGCCTTCCGGGCCGGCGAATACAACTGAGCCGGCATGTCAACGGCTCGAACGCAGATGCTTACAAAAGGGGCAATCCGAGTCGTCCGAGATCGGCCTGGTTGTCCGCCCACATCCATCTTCCTCCCATGCCCGCTTCCACCGTTTCCACGCCACCGCTCTCTCGCGCGTCCGCTGACTATGGCCCACGCCACGATCACGTCCCCTTCCTTCTCCGGCGGCCGCCTTTACCACGCATCGCTCTTCTGTCGCCAATCTGTCGCGCCTTTCGATCTCCGCGTCGAGGTAATTCTCATGCGCATCACCCAGCTATGCGCGACGTTCCAACTCTTGCTCCGCCGTTACGATCGCCCTGTTCATCCTCGTTCATAATGACCTCTGGAATGCCTTCGAATGGCGTAAGGTTCGGCGCATTTACCCTGCGTGGTCCCCCCAGGCTGTCGACAATATCTGACCTGATGAACTCTGTGCGCGTATCCACCGGCTCCCCGTCATTCGTCCTCAACATCGTTCCCAGACCCTTCTAGTGGTCCACTATCGATCACGCCCGCGTGCATCCGCCGTTGACTCCAGCTTCATCTCGATGCCTCATTCCCGGGCCCAACTTCCTCTCCCTGCTGCACCCCGTCGTCCGCCGCTGCGCATCATCAAGAGCATGGACCAGCAGGCGAGCATTTTCCTCCACTCGAAGCTCAAGGTGGGTTCTTCCTCTTCTCCTTTCCCCTCCCTTCCCTTCCTCCTGCGTTCCTCCCACAAGTACGAGTATGCTTCAATGCTAACGGTGCCTTCGTTGCACAGGTAGCAGGCCCCGAAGAGCGCGCGCGCATCCTCGGCGTGCTGGCGAGACGATGATGTATCGGTGCGTCCCTTTCCTTTCCTCGTCTTCCTTTGCATTGTGCTGATCATCCCCCCGCGCTACACTAGGGTTCGGCAACTGCGCACCCTTCAGCACTGTCTCGAAGCCGCCACAGGCCCTGAAGAACCCCGTAAGATCGTCGCGTGCATGCGGTATGTCATCTACCCCTCCTTTCCTCTTCTCTGAACGAATACTGATGATCTCGCTGACCCTTCCCTTAGCGCTCGGTGTGCGATCATCGTAGATCTCGCGCTCTCGCTCACGGGGAGCTAGCTGATTGCCTCTGTCCTCCGTATGGTACACCTCCTCTCCCTTGATTTTATCATCCTTCATCTTATGATTCCTGCGCAGGCTGACAAGGACCAGCGCGCTGCGCTTTACGACTGCATCTGCGGACACGCTGGGCGGCAGCAAGAGCGGCTCCCAGGTTATCTGGCTCTTGCATGTCCATCCAATCCAGTTTCTCCTTTACCCGCGCTCACGCCTCTTCTCCTCCAGCGACCGCATGCACGCCCAAAACCTATATTCGGTCATTTCGTTTCACTTACATGACCGATTAAAACTTTGGTACACTTTCATTCTTCGTCCATTCATAAGCTCAACATTGCGATGGTGCCTGTTCTCGTTCGTAGCACCCCTGATATTATTCCTCAATTTCCTTTTCATCACTCTCAAATTTATCAAACGATGCGTCATCACCGTTGTCTCAGTCACGGAGCGCTTCAGGATAAAAAGCAGAATTGCCTCACCTAATCGCCTCGAAGAAAACAGGAAAGATGTCATAGGCGGACCTTACTTCACTCGGCGGCATACGCATACCCGCCACTCGGCTTCACTCGCATTTACGTCGGCATACCACCAGTCTCATTGTATCCCGCTCCTCGACTCAAATTCGCACTCGACCATATCAAATAAATTCATCATCATAGATATTCAATAAGTATGAGATCAAGTTCGGAAATGGTCCCTACGTCTGCAGCCCTTCGACCAGCGTTAATTTGATCCCGGTCTGAGCGTTGATCCATGCATGCTAGGCCTCGTTTGTGTTCCTGGTCGTCCCACACGTCAGCCGAGAGTGGTGCCCGTGATTTGACGAGGCACAGAATAATCCAAGCGTGCATTTCCTTGTGCCGCCACCAAGCTATCATGCGGTTAGCAAAAGTTCAACTTAGCAATAGAGACTTGCCATGGATCTTTTTAACCCCCAGAGCGTTGACAAAGGCACCGAGAAGACTCTCCGTCGAGTCGATGTAGACGAAGTCTGGAGGCGGGCAAAATCCATCCGCGACGGAGAAAGTGATTCGACCGAGGGGCAGGCAAGTAGTGTAAAAAAGCTATGTAGTAGCTGTGCGCGAAAACCAAAGGCGTGGATGTTAATCATCCCGGATCGTAACGCAACTGTAAGAATGTAGAGAGCTGGCAAAACCGGATGGATAGATAGACTTTGCGGAGCGGAGCGTGGCGAGGAGGGATAGTTGGGACGAAAGAAAGAAAAGAAATTGGAAGGGAGGGAAGGGAATAAAAGAGTATCATAAGTGAGGCCGTTTGGGTTTTAGATTGATAGCGAGACGAGAGAGAAGGAAAGATGGGGTGGTGATGGGGCCAAAGGGTTGGGACAGTTTCGAGAGAAATAGTGGCCGGATGTACGCTGCGATAAGAGGATATTACAATATTTCCGATCACCCTCTGTTCGTTTTCGTCTTTCGTTCATTCCTTTGTGGATGTATCGCAAGCAGTGCGATGCGAGCGTTCATTCGGTGGTCTGGCGCTCGGAGGAGGATGAGGGGGTGGGAGAATCGCGCGCCGGGTGGGGATGCGGACTAGAAGAAAGAGAATAAGTATAGCATGTGGGCAAAAGAAAGGGCGGCAAGGTGCAGCCCGCGGACGCAGCTAGCTATTATCGTAGCACATCGCCCCCGGAGAGTAAGAGTAACAGCAGGAGCCCGCCCGGCTCGGAAACACTGTCCACATATGCATGTGCGCATGAAGGAAGAGAAGAAGGTGGATGTATGCGAAAGTAAAATAAACGTAGAAGATAAGGGGTGGAACGCGAAAGTATCGCAGCAGGAGAAGCGTTCCCACCAGCATAGTATCCATCACATTAAATGCTCCGCCGACCGCTCGCCCGCCACGCGGACAGCAGTAAGAGGCCGCGCTCACCCGACTCAAATATACGCCTGCGCGCACCAAGATATGATCGTACACGCGTGCTATCGAGCACGATGTACGAACGCACTTGCAAGCCAAAAGAACGACATATCCGCGCCCAAAAGCACGATACACGCACCCGCTCGCAAGCCCCAATGCATCTGCCCCAAAAGACCGACGCACGGAAAGTCCATCCATACTCGCCTTGAGTGATCCTCCCCTCAGCGGCGCCGAGGGAGGCGGATGTGCTGCAATAATGCGTGCGGGCGCGAAAAAAAGTGACAAAGAAAACGGAAGCCATCGCGCGCGAAGGGAGGGGACTCGTGCGGTCACCAGCATGAACATGATATCCGCCTCGACGTGCGTTGCGCGGCGGCAGGAAGAGCCCACCTCCGTCGAAGACATCGCCTTAAGCGATGATGCGCCCGCCAAACTGTGATGGATACACGTACAAATATTTCTTTTCCTTTTACGAACACTCACGATCCTCCCTGTATTTAATTCGCGCTTGATGCGAGAAGCGATCTCATCAATGATTCAACTTTATTTATTTCTCACGGTTCACACTGCATGCCGCGCAACCGCCAATGCTATGCACGGCTTGCACTCTGACTCTATCTGAGTATAAGTGAGTCAGTATCTTCTGACTCATCTTAGTAGTATATATGAGGAGTCCCACCTCTTGTTGGATCATCTTACATTTTACCAATTACCACTACTGTGAACCTCACCAATCTGCGTGAACCTGAGTCGAGCTGCTAGCTCTCTTAACCAATCATCTACTGTAACGTTGCTAAACCTTACAGTTAACCCATCTACCTTTACTGCAGAGTTGCTAGACCCTACAGTACTTTTAGATCAACTTACTCTCCGTTTGCTGTGACTTTGCTAGACTTCACAGCGCACTCTGAGTCTTTACTATTATATCGGTTGACTGATTATATAAGGGTTCCCGAACTCAAGTATATTCATCTGGGGTATTACATTTAGTAATACCAATTCGCTCACGGTACACGCGTCACACTAACGCGTGCACAACCCGTTTCTCTTACACAAACGCTGATCGCCTTGAGCGATCGGGCCCAACGAGAAAAAAATCGAAAAGTCAAAAGCACAGCACGCCATTTACGCGCCGAAAAGCGCGATATATGTGCTTTTACGCGCACACATCGCCGCAAAAGAGCCCAGTGTACGCGCGCGAACGCACAGCGTGTACGTCGAAAAGCACGATACACCCAGAGAGACGCCAGAAAATCGCCTCGAGCGATCCGCGATCCGCGCGCGTGTATGCGATGATCGAAAGGACAAGGGCGCGATATCATACACTCACGCATGCGCGCTCGGTGTCCGCCACAGGACGAAACGACGGTCAAAGACACATAAGGACACCCAAAATCGGCGCCAGCGATCGGAGATGCGGTGTCGAAAGAAAATGCGCGCAGAAGAGGGTATGCGCGAAAAGGAAGGAACAACAAAAAGACCCAACGTCATCCCCATCGCGCGCTCCGCGCCCTCGTGGCTCGAGAAAGGAAGCACCCAGTAGCCCGGGTTGTTTGCTCCTCCTCCTACCCCCCATTTGCTCCTGCGTCTCCTGCGTGCCCGGGTAGCAAGGGAAGCGGGCGAAGGCTCCCAAACCTCCGCGTCCTACCTTAGCAGCGCACACACCTGCCGCGCGTACTGGTGTCCATCCAGGGCTCGAGGGACGTCCAGAGGAGGGCCGTGCTCGTGCGCTAATGTTTTGCGTGCTCATGCCGTTTGCGTAGACGCGCCGAGAGTGGGAAGACGAGGAAGGGTGGTGGTGCGAAGACGCGCTGTTGGCGTTGCGACATGGTGGTGGGAGGACGAGTCCGGCGGACGTGCCGGACGCACAGCCACTGCCGAGCTGGCACTCGAGTCTCGGGCCGGCTTCTAATTCCTTTCCTTTCCCCACACAGCATCCAGCACATGTACCCCCGCAATATTTGACCCGCTCGAGGCAGTCTACCTTTGATTCTCGCCTCCACTAACCAATCTCTCCGTTTTTGGTCCGCTTTTTTCTGGTCGAAATTGCCCGAATATTAATCGGGGGGACAGCTACTTATTATACAGCTGTATCTGACACCTTGTCTCGGTTCCCTGTTACTAGAGCCTCCTAGCGCGCGATGTTTCACTACCCAAACACACTCACGAAATTTCCTAACGCCTCTCTGCGGTGTTTTGGCCTGACAGCTTTAGCGAACACACGACTTGCTGCCCGCCGCTTGCCTCGCTTTCACACCCACCTCGCCCGCTCCCCCTGGCTTGCTCCCCCGCCGCGGCGCCTCCCTGGTTTGATTATGGTACCAGGAAGGGCTGGTTATGTGTTCCTGCTATTATATTTGGCTCCTTTTCCCCTCAAACGGGACTCACGCGGCACACAAATATCGCTGTGAATTCTGGAAGCCGTCCGCTCTCGCCCTCTTGGCCCATTTTCTTATACCCTTCGACACTCTTGCTCTGTGTATTCCTCTGCTGGAATGTCAATTGGCTGCGTCTGTCCCGCTCTTCCTCGTCGGGACGCAAAAACACCTCTGGGCTGATTTTTGGCTTCTGACACCAGCCCCGTGCCTTACAACCGCTTATCCGCCACTACAGAAGACCAACACGTGATACATGTCCGCCCATATCTTCTCCCCATCTGTACTGCAGGCGTGGCTGTGGCAGATAGTATTTTCACATTTTGCCTGGGACAGCTCCTCGTTCTCTTGTGGTGCGTAATGTACTATTCCTACTCTAAAAGTTCCCACCATCCACGATCTCAATATCCCTCGATTTGCGGTACGTCAATCAACCCGCACCCGCTTCTACCCGCATTTTGCGCTATATCCGCGTACCAGCCGCGCGGCCCGTATACGCCCCAATCAGATATGCAGCCAGCACATATGTTCACGCTTTCCAAACTTCTCCCCAGATTACAAAATTTGGTGTTCAAAAATGAGTCAAATTTTGGTCGAGTTGAACACCGCGCAAAGAGTCATAGTGGTGAGCCTCAAACACCTCTTTTGTTGAAACTCTTCACTTACCAACTCAAAATTCAGGAAATTTGATGCTCTCACGTACGGACACCCTTTCGGACCTTGTTTGAACTGGTCTTGGCCCAGAATGACCTTTTCTTGGTCTTCGTCTGCGCCGTTTTCTGAATCCGTGATTCTTGACCCCCTCGTTTTGAAAATTCGTGGCTGCCAAACGATTCGGGATGTAAGTACAAGAGTTTTTATCCAATCACAATGGATTCCACTCAATGAACCTGAAGGTGTTAAACGAAAGCAAAACTTTATCATGGAAACATGTTTTGGTTCGATTTTCCACCTACCAGCCCGAAATTTAGCGAATTACATAATCTCAAGTGCGGGCCCTGAAGTCGTCCGATGCAATCCTCAACCACCGCCAGGGTGAGTTGCTCTTGCTTCGACGCCGTTTTCCGGTGTCTGTGATTTTTTACCCCCCCTAGTTTCGTACATTCTTTGCTGACTTTCTTTCGAAGATTCGTCGTGCGAACATGCATCCTGTTTGCTGTCTGCCTACTGTCCCCACGAGGCTGTGCATGGTGACGAGTCTCTCCCTCTGCTTTCACCAACCATCCACATCTTTGACCGCCAGTGACTCTCACAATCCACACTAGCAATGGAGAGCGAACCCCAGGCAGTCAATCACTACATTTCTGGTGCGAGACAGAAAATAAACCGGAATAGTATTACTCACTCGTGGCCAGGAGGGACAGGAGGTCCTGGTGGCCTAGCCATCGAACGAGGCGGCGGTGGAGGAACAGGCGAGGGTCCCCATCTGAATTATGACTTCACGGCCGAACATGTCACAATGAACACCCAGTACGTCGGTTACTCGCGACGCCGTTCCTTCCTCAACAACACCCCGCCACAGTGCTGGAACGTTCTCCAGCGTATACAATTTCACTGTAACCGGTAGCTTCACCAACATCACCAACTACCAGACTCCACCTCCTGGCCCCCTCCCCCAATTCCAGCGAACACGTACTAGATATGGCTTGACGATTGACATAGAGGAAGTTTGGAAGCTACTGAAGTCGCGCCCTGTACCCATTTCAAATCCCTTTGCCACCGTGAAGCTTGGGTCAATTATATTCTGTCCTTCAAATGAGCAGGGCGGAGAACCGGCCGAGGTGGCATTTTTCCCGGAGGCGGACCCAGACCTTGGTCCTTGGGCTCCTGGTGTGGCCGGCGGCGAAAAGACAGCGGAGGGTTGGACACGGTAATGCTATCTTCCCATCGCATGATATGCCCCAAATTCTAAACCTGCTTGATTCAAGTTTCAACGCCAGCGATGTATGCGATCGCAAGCTCGTGCTGCAGCGTCGCATCCCCGACCTCTACGCTTGGCTCTATCAAGCGACTTATATTTTCAGCCGCCTGCGGGTTTCGTCCAACTTCGAGGATTATGGTAACTTACACATTCGACTCAATGTTTCAACTGCGTGCACTGACCCATGTATGTTAGTCCTCATGCACACTATTGATTTTCAAATCGAAACTTACGGGGCGAAGCAAAAGCCAACTGCGGGCTTCCTCTTTCTCTGCCCCGAGAAGGATTTCCAAATTACGACCACCTCATTCCGTTGGCCGGAATATCCGGCCTATTGGTCCCGCGATCTCAACGGCGTTGAACGCCTCAGCAGGGACGAGGCGACTCGTCTTGGATTCCCTCCACTTGAATTCAAGTCGCGCATCCGAGGTTCCTCGTGGGATTCAAATGTCTACGCCGGCCTTCGCCAGTTCCAGGAAGAGGAGAGACTCGATCCAGATAGCCCCGAATATGCCATCAAGTGGGATTGCCCGCTGTTTGAAGTGTGCGACACTCGGTGCGTCAACCGTCTTGATAAATTTGAGTCAATTAACTGATAAACACATATATCTGGGCAACCCTCCCTTAGAATTTCTACGTAAGCTTTCTGTCAGCCCAAAAAAGAAATCGGAAATGTCATCAACTTTGAATATTCGCACAAAGATCTGCTGGACTACGATTACATTCTCCCTACAATTTGTTATTCCGAAACCTGAGGTATTCTTAGGAGTAATTTCAGCAAAAAATTCCCTATGATTAGCGTGTGCTTACCTTATAAACCACTGTTGTAAGATGGGTATTGAAGGTACTGTACTGTCTCGACCAAGTGTTCACCAGCTGTGACGCGTGACCTCAAGTGTTCAGAAAACCAGATGTTCATTTCGTGGGGAATTTCCTTAAATGGCAATCCGGCCGCGAAAAATTCGATTTTTTGATGCCATTTTTGGCCAAATTCAGTGGTTTTGAGGCCTGTGATCCGTGACGGTGTTCAAAAGTGTTCAATTCACAAGTCGCCGTGACCCGTGACATGAACACTTGGTCGAGACAGTACAGTAATCGGGCAACCCCGCCAGATAGCGGCCCGCACATTATGCAACTTGCAAGCTCGACAGCAAAAGTGAACGAACACCTGGGAGAAATCCCCACGCAGTAGGCCCCCGCGGTGAGCGGAAGCACCACGCAGTTCGCCCTGCAAGATAAAAACTATGATGCTAGGGCAATGCTTAATGGATTCTATCAGAATTCTAGGAAAAGTTTCCAGCACACCTGATAAGGCCCTAAGTAGTGTCAGTTATAAGCCTACAGCAATGCCGCGGAGGACGGTCCGATCAACCGCTCGGGGCGGGGCGTACAGCCACGGTCCAGTCGGCGAAGGCTGTGCGAGCGAAGGCTGTATGAGCCACGCTGTATACACACTCTCTCTTCTTCCGCAATCGACATCCCACCCATGACCGAGCTGGCTGTACATTGTGGGTCGTCGCTCCGTTGATGTAATCCTTTTGACAATTCGTCCCAGCCGTGTCCCATGACACCGCGAAGAGTGAGATCTATTGTAAATGAACCATTGGGTGTTTTCATGCATCTGACAATCAGCCACAGCTGTCTTCCATGACGCCATGAAGGCTGGAATTCCCCACATCGTGGAGATGCTTAGGGACACTAATTGCGAGGTCCGGCAGTCCGCCACTCGTACATTCGGGAAATTGGCCGACCATGGTAAATAAACAACTGTGTATTTTCATGCATCTGACAATCAGCCCCAGTTGTCTTCCATGACACCATGAAGGCTGGAATTCCCCAGATCGTGGAGATGCTTGGGGACAGTGATCGCGAGCTCCGCGAGTCTTCCACTCGTACATTCGGGAGATTGGCCGACCATAGTAAATAAACAACTGTGCGTTTTTCCATGCATCTGACAATCAGCCACAGTTGTCTTCCATGACAGCATGAAGCCTGGAATTCCCCACATCGTGGAGATGCTTAGGGACACTAATTGCGAGGTCCGGCAGTCCGCCACTCGTACATTCGGGAAATTGGCCGACCATGGTAAATAAACAACTGTGTATTTTCATGCATCTGACAATCAGCCACAGTTGTCTTCCATGACACCATGAAGGCTGGAATTCCCCACATCGTGGAGATGCTTGGGGACAGTGATCGCGAGCTCCGCGAGTCTTCCACTCGTACATTCGGGAAATTGGCCGACTATTGTAAATGAACCATTGGGTGTTTTCATGCATCTGACAATCAGCCACAGCTGTCTTCCATGACGCCATGAAGGCTGGGATTCCCCAGATCGTGGAGATGCTTGGGGACAGTGATCGCGAGCTCCGCGAGTCTTCCACTCGTACATTCGGGAGATTGGCCGACCATAGTAAATAAACAACTGTGTGTTTTTCCATGCATCTGACAATCAGCCACAGTTGTCTTCCATGACAGCATGAAGCCTGGAATTCCCCACATCGTGGAGATGCTTGGGGACAGTGATCGCCAGCTCCGCGAGTCTTCCACTCGTACATTCGGGAAATTGGCCGACTATTGTAAATGAACCATTGGGTGTTTTCATGCATCTGACAATCAGCCACAGCTGTCTTCCATGACGCCATGAAGGCTGGGATTCCCCAGATTGTGGAGATGCTTGGGGACAGTGATCGCGAGCTCCGCGAGTCTTCCACTCGTACATTCGGGAGATTGGCCGACCATAGTAAATAAACAACTGTGTGTTTTTCCATGCATCTGACAATCAGCCACAGTTGTCTTCCATGACAGCATGAAGCCTGGAATTCCCCACATCGTGGAGATGCTTAGGGACACTAATTGCGAGGTCCGGCAGTCCGCCACTCGTACATTCGGGAAATTGGCCGACTATTGTAAATGAACCATTGGGTGTTTTCATGCATCTGACAATCAGCCACAGCTGTCTTCCATGACGCCATGAAGGCTGGGATTCCCCAGATCGTGGAGATGCTTGGGGACAGTGATCGCGAGCTCCGCGAGTCTTCCACTCGTACATTCGGGAGATTGGCCGACCATGGTAAATAAACAACTGTGTATTTTCATGCATCTTACAATCAGCCACAGCTGTCTTCCATAACGCCCTGAAGGCTGGCATTCCTCAGATCACTGAGATGCTCGGGGACAGTGATCGCGAGGTCCGCCAGTCTGCTACTCATGCACTCGGGACCTTGGCCCCTGGTGAGTGAACCATTTGTGTATTTTCATTATCCGACAATCTGTCGCAGCTCTCCCTTGACTGAAGGTGTAAACGTGCCGCATCATTTTACCCACACATGACTGATTCTGTACACACTTCCTGCTGATGACCAGCATCAAAGACCAAAACTTTAATTGGCACAATCGACCGAACTTGAGACCTACCCAACGGTAACCCTCGAGGATGTGCCCCCAGATTCCTGAATCAGCGCAGAACAACCAGACCTCTGAGTGTCAGATCGAGAAATTGCAACAATATGAAGTTCAAGAGCACACCAGCTCGCTTCGGCGGGACAGATGTGGAGACAGAACGTGATCTGGTTATGACCTGAGCGATGGTGTATGGTCCTGACATTCGATGCCCCAGCTGGATTCGAATCCAAAGGAAACCTAACAGGGCCGGGAGAGATCGGTGCTGGATCGGGATTTTTGAATTGAAGTCACCAACTTTGTTGCCGGCTCAGAGTTTCGACAGGTCCGTCCCGTCAGTTGGCGTATCGATTTTCGAATGAGGAGCTTCCCAGGAATATCATTATGCTACCCGCCAGCGGAAGGGAAATGGCACGAGCCTTGGGAGTAGAGAGGCATTGGAGCGTGGTCTATGATTGGGCGGAGGAGGACTATATACAGTCTCTGAGGAAGTTAGTCACCTACTGTAGATTAGGCAATATATGGTATTCTTCGTCACTTCAGACTGCCAGCGGTGAATTTCGTCAGTTCAGGTTCCCCGCTGCGAGATTTCGTTGGTTCGACTCCCCGCTGCGAGATTTCGTTGGTTCGACTCCCCGCTGCGAAACTTCCTCAGTTCGAAGGTTCAGGAACATGGCAACCGTTCTGTTGAGTACTTAAGTATCGCGGTGTGGAGGTAGCCAAGCAAGTCGAGGGCACACTCAAAGTAGAGATTTAATATATTCAGCAACACTACGGACGGATACAAGGTAGCTATAGACTCGAACCACCCAAAGGTGTGAGATCTCAAGACAGTTGTTTGATCACTACGCCGGAGGTTAGCTACTCTATTGATCGACTATCATCAATACTGCAATAACGACTGGTTCGAGTCTAAGGTAGCTACTGCTAGAATACTTACAGACAACAATTTTTATAAGGAATGAATCTACTTTGATTCCCTTCAAACCACAAACGAAGTATCGCCTGTGTAAACCCCAGGTTAACACGCAAACGAACGAGTAAATATGCGGGCTGGCAAAATGTACCGGATGAAAGCACGCCGGGTGCAGCGCGGCGGCGCAATGAAATAAGCATTGCCGGCATTTCCGTTCTGCGCGCGATGCGCGGTGAAGCTTGCCAGTGAACGTTGGGGCAGGAGAGACAGAGGAGATCGAAATGACGATGACAACGATGAGCTAGTTGTGGAAGAAATGAGGGAAACACACACCTTTTACCGTCGAGGCACAGCCTATGGCGCCTGGCACCGTTGCCGCGCTCTTGCTGCCACTCGCACTTGCCCCCCGCCTCAACCGACGTCCGCACTCGCCCCGCTTGAACCCCGCTCCACTCCGAGCTGCTCGCACCCTCCGTGCTCCCCCCGCCCGGCCCCGCGCTCGCGTCCCGGCGTGGTGGTGAATGAGGGAACGTGGTGGTGGTGGTAGTGGTGGTCAGAGAACAAAGAGCGCTGATGACATCAGGAAAAACCAAAATTCTATGATAGAACATGGCCTTTTATGGAGGTCTTTGATGGTCTATCGATGTCTATGGGGCAACCTCCAGGTTCTATGAGTGTCTATAGGGAGCTATGGCGGTCTTTCAATGTACCCCACGCTGTTATGAGTGTCTATGGGGAGCTATGGAGGTCTTTCAATGTACCTGCGCTGTTTATGGCTTTCCTCAGCGGTTGATTGATGTGACACGGTTGTAAGTACATAGTCCAACAAGGGCGGAACCATGCTGGCCAGCGAGTCATGTTGGACCAAGCTTGGCATCAGAAAAACCAAAATGCTATCATAGAACACGGTGTTTTATGAAGGTCTCTGATGGTCTATGAATGTCTATGTGTTGACCACCCTTTTTGGAAAATCCTTGTTTTGAATTGTTCTGGCTTTCAAACTGTGGTGTATGGGAAATTATTTATTCCACATTTTGTGCTTCACTTAAGCTGTTTAAGGAAACTCTTTTTGAGCTTTACAATTTTTTGTTTTGGGTCTATTTTTGGATCTGCAAATACATACCTTTGTGGGAAATTTTCTGAGTTACTTGCTAGGGAAGGATGCTCAGACACTTTTAGCCGAGTGGTGACAGGCAAGAACTTGAAGAACCACTTACTTGGGAGAAGTAAACTGACCTGGAGATCGAAGGATACACCTATCAGATTGGTGTCCATGTACTTATATGGTCTGTTGGCTCAGTGGTAATGGATCCACTTGTGTATTTTGTCTGAACCCGCGAGGTCGCGAGTTCGATCCTGTTAGATAGAAAGCACCCTTTAGTTGTTTAATTCGATATCGTTACTAAGTCTGTAGTCAATGTGTATGGTCCCTTAGCTAAAAGTAATTAAGTTCAAATGGAAAAAACCCTTGAATAGTAAGTAAGGTCAGTCGTGGTCAAGACTTCTCTTGAGCCAAGAGAACTACGTGGAAACCTGAGATACATGCTATACAATATGTGTTTTTACCGTCATCTTTGTGTGTGTTTTAAGCCACTGTAAATAAATTTAAAGTCAACAACTCTCATAGAAATGTCCCTAATCTCATAGAAAGTAGGGGTTTATGGGGGTCTATGGGTGTCTATGGGGTCGACCCCCCCCCCCCCCCCCCCCCCCCCCCCTCCCACCAGTCTATGATAGAAGTCCATTGTCTATGACATCTATGACGTCTATGTGGGTCTCTCTGGGTCTATGGGGCAACTTTGGTTTTTCCTGATGGACGGCACGGTGCTTCGTGTGAGCCAATGTTGAACTGACGAACTTTTGCAGCGGGAATCTGAACTGACGAAAGTTCGCCACCGGCAAGCCCAAGCGACGAAGAATACCGCAAATCTGCCTCATTCACATGAGGTGACTAACTTTCTCAAAATTAGCCGGTCTGACGAAGTGACGAGGGTGGTATAGACTCTCACCAATGTTATACCGGTCCTGGCATAAAGTGAGTATATTTTCTTGGATGAGAGTTGCCTCTGAATACCTCCTGTGTAGCCCGTGGACTCCAAAGGCCAAAATGCCCCTTTGATTGGATGCTCTTCTACATTGCTTGATTCTTCAACTTCGATGCAACTAACACGGTGCCAGATTCCTTCCTTGCTGCAACCTATATGAATGTGATTCGAAAAGAATTGAGGAAGTAATCGAACCAAAGGAAATGCCGCGGCAGTCGCGGCATTGACCCGGCGGCGGTATGGCGAAGTTCAACTTGTTCTTAGGTGTTCTCTGGGGTAAGCGAGAAGAGTACTGTTCTTGGGAAGTGTTCACCCATATGCTAAGGCTCAGGCATGAACATGAATGTCGAATTTCTAGGAGGAATACTGACTGAATTTCGATGTAGGCAGCACTGGAACCGTTACTTGCGAATCAAAGCCCCCGCCAACGTGGGGTCTGAGTTTGAAGGAACAGTATTGGATGCTAAGTTCAACTGCTATAGTTACGCGGCATTACCGCAGCACTCATGCGTCTACCGCCCTACCATTACACCGTGATCCCTTTCAGTGGCGGCGACTTTGAGAGATAAATATACCGCAGGTGTCGTAGAGTCAAATCAAGAACTCACTCCTGGATGTTCCAACATCGGAAATTAACCCGTAGTGCAATGCAACGGCAACTGAAGTCCAAGAGAGCTATGCTCCTTCCACTGTATTCCATGAGTAATTTAATGACTCCATTCCATGTCTCGGATCTTATAATCTGTTTGGGAAGCTTATTTTACGCGTTTCTTCGGTGTTGAATTGAAATTCGGATTGATCATTGTATGCTCCTGGAACGAGGTGGTCAATCCGAGTTGAGGATAGGTCTAATGAGGAGGAGATGAAGATTCAACCGTGGGAATATTCAGATATGCACCAAGTTGGGTCGGTGGCCGAGATCGATGGGCCGTAGTGCGAACTGCCTTTCAAGTCTATCGGGTGAGATAACAATTCAGTGGAATTATGGTCAGCATCCGGATACTGATCGGGACTAAACTTTGACTAACACAGATTTAGTTACGTTTGGTTCGACTGGTTTAGGAACCTCAGAGTTCATCTTGCCTGCTGCGAAATTCAATTTCACATGTGGTTCTGTGACACGACTCCTTGGGGGGCGTGGCTCAATGCAGAATGTGCACTGAGGTGCGGGGAAAGCACCTGTTGCCACAGTCGTCATAAATTTCACCAACCCACGCAAGGATCTAGAGCATGAGCCAATGATCGTGCAGAGGACTGATCGGGCTCGCAGAAGGTAATTCCGGCAGCCAAGACTGCCAGTCGACATCCAACGCAGATAGGTTGGTGAGCGCCACGTCATATCGTATATATGGTGACTGGCAAGTGGCGGAGATCAAATGTCCGTTTGTGCATGTTTGTGCTGTCCGCCAAGCGGCTGATTTCGATGGCAAATCCACCTTTCTTGTCCACCACACCCGCGCAAGCCCTCGTAAACCCAATCTGAATTCAAAATATTGTTTTCTATATACATAAAAGGGCTTCTATAGTATTTGGACAAATTTAAACCACTAAACAGCTCTTCAAATAGTAGTTACCCTGTCGAGCTAGTTTTCCTGGCCCCGAATCCATTCGAGGAAATGGCGTGTTTCGGATACCAGGCTGTTCCTTGATGTTCTGACAGTGGTTATAAGCAAGCATTTGAGCTATTGTGGCATAGAATGCGCCGTGAAGACGTGTTCAATGATCAAAATGTGCATTTCTTTGGTCCATCATAGCACAATGAATACTTGGTCTTTTGCTATGGAAAAAATATGAGCAGATTCGTGTTGAGAATCCTCAGGGAATGTCCCGCGTACATTTTCCGATTTTTCGCTCCTGCATTTTGTGCTTCCAGAAATCGGGAGAAACAAATTCAACTGAGCGGTAAATAAAAAATCTGGCCGGGACATTCCCTGTAGAATAATAAAACAAGACTATCTTGCACCGAGAGTTTGGTGTAAATGTGGATTGGTGAGGTGGTAGGATGGACCAAAGGAATTTGCCACCATTTTGGTGATGGCGTGGCTTATGTAACCGGCATCAGACCCACTGCGATTGCCAGTCACCAGTATATATAACGCGGCTGGCAAGGGTTGATTTGAGCAACGCGCAGCGGCGCTCCCTGTTGATTTCACGTTAAACCGATGTCGGAGACCCAAGTCAAAAGTCGATGGATATCGTAGTCAATGGGAGCATCCTCATACCCAATGTGCAAATCAGGAAGTACCCAGGCATCGCGGCAACATACGGCGACGTGAAAATAAACATACCTCATGCCCAAATACAAAAGCCATCTCCGAGATGCCCGAGTTTGGGCCCGATGAGAGGAATCAATCGATGTAACAACAAGATTGTATAAAATGTACCTGTACAGTGAAGAGCACCTCGGTGTCCATGCTCTGTAGGTGTTGCTTGAGTTCGATCTACACACCTGAACATTCAAGGTTGCTGGAATATATAGAAGGTCTTGGAACACCTCGGAATCAAACTGGCGTAGTTCAGGTCTTCAAGCGAGGACTACGATGAGTTGATGCTTTTACCCTATCTAGAAATGACTGGCATTATAATTAATGTATGCGCGGCAGCGCCGCGTCAGCAGGCGAGTTGAAATCGAATTTATAATTTTATCCTGACCATCCAAACTCAGCGGCGCGTCAAATCCCACCAATGACAGAGAACACTGAGTTAAACTCATTGCGTGCGCTCCACATTATTATGGTGGTATGATACCCCGACAGACGTACATGTAGCATGCAGAAAATCAGGTAAACATTAGGATACTTAACCTTTGGGTTGTCTGAAGCTAGATAATTGCTGACACTTGGGCCACGGCAACGGTGGAAGGTCGTGCGGTGGTACTGCCGCACCAACACATCAATGTGCGGCAGTCGCGCCAAATGTCGATCTATGGGCTCTCAATGGTCAAATGCATTTGACAGAGGGAAAATAACCCCACTGAATTTACTGTGTATCCAATGGTCCACCTGAACTTGTTCAGCTTCCTGAAAAAACCCGCGGGCATGATCTTAACTCGGTGACGGCACTTCACACTTGCGGCCATAATCAAATGAATGCTTCCAGGGAGTTGATGAAGTTGTATCTCTGCCTCAATTCATGTGTTGACTCTTCGATGATGGTCAGCAAGAGCTGAATCATCCACACGCAGTGACCTGCTCCTTAACCATGGGAAAGGGCACGGAGAAGAGGTATTTGCATGTTTTGAGTCGGAGACGGTTCCGAGGCCTCTTGGTCAACGCCTGATTGTATCCGACCAGTTCAATTCCAAATCACACTGTGAGCAGCGAGAATAGAAACATGGTGGGATGGGTGGATCCTGACGGTGGAAGGAATACTACGGAAGTATTCATCAATGCCGTTGGATGAAAGACGTTCGGGAAATAGGGAACGGCTCACTCTTTTGATTTTAGAGTTTGGAATTTTTTCTGGTGCTAAAAAGTGTCAGCGGTACAGTTGCAAACCATTTAGGCAAACATCGGGATTGCCCAACTCAGATGAGTATCCCGGGCGTATAAGTGGGGATTTTAGGGTCTGAACGGTGTATTACACTTACTCAGTTATGCCCCAACTTGTTCGCAGGCTAAACGGTGCCAGAGGCCGCGCGGCACTGGCGCGTCAATAACACAGCCACTGCCGCGGCAGGCGCGGCATTTCCTCCCAGCCCGTTTCTGGAGGCTGTGAACAAATAATAATATGGTGCTCCGTCGCGTGCTCGCGGAGATCGCGGAGGGGAAAACCAAGGGGCTCCCAGGACCCACTACGCGAAATATATATCCTGACTTAATTTTTTTTTTTTTCAGCCAGTTGGGAAACCCCTATTGGGTGTGGCTGTACGCTCACGTACACATTTTCGCGCCCAGATATATATAGTAATAATGTTTTGGTCTCTACCTCAAGAGTGGCTGCAAATGCCGCGGGGATGCCCTATACATTTGTGTTCAGAAGGCCAAACTGGACTCCTGGTTCCGTGTATCCCTGCCATTGGATACGATGATCGTGCTCATGTCCTGTTTCCCCCGCTTGGATTCTGTGGTGATTATGATCCATTTCGCTTCGTAGGAACAGATGAACACCTCACCTTCGCTCCGGCTCATCTCGCCCATTTGGAAATATCTGCCTCGGAGCACATCGATGTGTTTTTCTCTTGTTGATCTCCCTTCCTGTCCCCCCACTCCTCAAATCGTTGAAATTCAGGGGAAGTTACGGTTCTCGTGGGGATGCATTTCAGCCCCTACAGACATACATTCAGCGCGCTGGCAGGGAACTGCAATGCCTTAGCCTTAAGGTTCGCAGCCCCTGGGAATGTGTGTCCGTATCACCCTCCCCTGGGTTCGTAGCTGACACCATTTCTCGCTGGGAGACACCCTAAAAATGTATCGCCAAATCTTCCAACACACACCCAAGCTCCAAACCTCTCCATCTCGTGCCCGACTGTGCTCAATGTCAGCGAGGCCCTGTCGTTCTTGCCTGCCTCGGATTGGAATTTTATCAGCGTAACTGTGGACGTCTATTCAACCACGAGCGACGCCCCGTTCTGGGGCGAACTTGACGCTTCACTGGCGGAGCCGCGGTTTCGCAGTCTGCGGTTGTTCTCCATCGGCCCGGGACCACCGTGCAGGATTCGAGATCTCCTACCGCTCGCTGAGGCGCGCGGCATTCTTAAACCATAGTCTCACGGCCGACGTCTCGTGGGAGTGCTGCTCTGGGAGAGGATGTGGTAGAGTGGAGACCACATGAAGGCGTAGGATTACTTTCAAGGACAGTGCCTAGTTTCCAAAATTTCAATTTCCGCGCAGTTCTCCCAAGGTTCCGGGAATAAGCTAAATGTATCTTTATAACCTTTCCCAAGCCCTCGTCAAGCACGTCCCGGGTTTTGTCGGGAAAGCTGAGGGGAGTGAGTTTACTGTATACAGCATAGTGTCGCTAGAACTCACCCAACCTTGCCCTGAACCTCCCAGTCGGAACGTTATCGATGTCAGGCGCTAGCCCTCGGACGACTCCGGGTCGTCTTCGTGATGTTAGAATCCAATTCGAAATTCTGCAAACGAGTTTGGCACTGACCACCCTCTGTCTCGTTCAGACCCATGCCGAGAATCATCACCTTTCCCGGCCACGGCTCACCAAATAAAATAACAAAACTGGACGAGGGTGATAGCATTATCACCCAGTTTGAGACAATCGTCTGGGAAGATGTACTTGTCCTCAATCTCTTCGATAATGTTCATGTTCTTCGTCGGGTTATCAAACGAATGCCTGGATTGTCATCCACAGGCTCGCGTAAACTCAGGGCGAAAGCTAAAAGGCTGATCAGGAATTCAATCGAGGCGGACAACAAACAAATACCTTCCCCACTACTAATGGCTCAGTTGTCCGCGCCGGTAGCGTTCAAATGTCCGCGCCAGAAAACAATGCTTTGACAGCGGAACACAAAGTGAGAGCTTCAAAAGCAGGCCAAAGAAAGACGACAATCTATAGCAACGCATACAAACGTGCCCATCGCCATACCACATCTTCTCGGGTCACGGTACCCCATCCCGCATCGTCAATTCTCCACAATTTCACGCAAGCCATATCGACACCGCCACCTCGCGCGCACGCTAGCGAGCGCCCAAGGGCAAACGTGCTGACACCGTTATCGACACCGGTGAGGTCCCCGCCGCCAATGTGCAACCCATTCGACGTCGTGGCGCACACGCCACGCGGAACCACGACCGTCAGCCGCTACGCCTCTCGTACGTCTCCCGAGGCGCCGCCCACCGGCCTCGAGCTTCCCGTCGCATTCATCCAATTCGCGCCTGGGTTGGGGGCGTTGTACGTCAGCGGTGCAATAATATCCGACGCGCGGAACACGGTCAGAATACTCTCCCGTTCGCTGTTAACGCGAGAAAGAAAACATCGCCGCCGGGCAGAATAACATGGCGACTGAAAGTCATGGAACAACATCGAGTGGAGCGTGGGGGCGGCGGCAACACCGTGCGCGCACAAAAAAATGGGAGGGGAGGACGGTAGGGGTGGGGTATGTGGAGAGGACAGGAAACCGCCCGAGAAAGCGCGCCGTGTATATCGAGACGAGCAGGCGATGACGCGTCGAATGAAGCGCCACGGTCCGTGCTCGACTGCGGCAACAGCGCGCGGAGGGGGGGAAGGGATAGAACATCGCGAGGATGATATTGAAGTCCTCGCGGAATTTGATATCGTCAGCGCGGACGGGTGACGCAAACGGTCGGGGACGCGGACGGGAATGGACAGAAGGGGGAGGAGAAGGAGGGAAGGTGAACTTGGGTGAAGAGGAAGAAAGGAAGGGGGAAGTGGGAGGTGACAGAGATATACGCACTGCATTCCATGCCATTGCGTAGTATTCTCTGCAAATCCACCCTTTCCATCGACGCAGGGCTTCGTCCGAGGTGGGTGACGGGACGGCATACTAAGTGCGCCGTGTACGGCTCAGCAGCGGCGGGTGGGGTTGGACTGGGGTGCTAAGGCGGCGCTGAAGTGCTGGGGCATTGCTGAGTTGGGTGGGTGCCATTGAAGGTCGACTCAGATCGCTGATAGCACCATTGAATGGTGGTGGGAAGAAGGAAGACGGGTCATTTGATCCGAGCACCGCCACGATCTTTCCTTCCCACCACGACGCACACTCGAAGCGGCGCGCACTACGTCTTATGTCCCCGCTAAATCGAAAAGGGTGAACGCAGTCTGTGTGTAATACCTAGGAAAATAAACTATAGGAAGAGGCCACCATCTGCACTAGTGCTTCCTGCACGGCTCGTTTCCCCTCTGCCCAGTACTCTCTGTCTCCACAAAATCTCTTCGTCTTGCCTACCCAACCTTCGCCGCGCTGATTTGTCTAGTTTCAGAAAGCCTTTTCCCATACGGGAATATTTTGCTTTACTGGGTGTTACAACCCGCCCAGGAATTTTGGTCCGTCTCCTGAAACTCCCGAGACCGCAGGTAAGTAGAGATTGAAATCATCCCTATCACAGTGCCGGCCGTCATGGTATGTAAAAACAGCACAATATCCTTGGCAATATCCTCCAACGATTCACACGCGGTTCTGCACTGCCTATGCCACTAAGAAATCTTTAAGTTGCGATTATTTCATTGGATGGTGCGGTGTACAGCCTGCCGGACAGCCCTTTTCGTACAGCCCATCGCGTGGATCGGCGGGACATCATACTGCGGCCATTGAAAGGGCCCATTAACGAAATTCAGGACGTGCAACATGAACTGTCGATGTGATGCGGTCAATATTAAACTGAAAAGGACCCTCAACTACATCACAACGCGAATGGTAGATGTGATGCGCCAACTTTCCAGCTGCGGAACGGCCCAATATGACTTTACATCGAGTCACGATGTGATGCACGACGCCTTAGCCAAGTGCGGGGACGTGAATCGCAGCGTCTTGCGTTCCTCTTACTACCATCACGCACAACTCCCGAATGATGATGATGTCGGGGCATTATATATACAGTGTCTCCAGTGCAGTTCTGTGTTCTTCTTCCACCCCCCTTTTCCCCCTTCTTTCAAGAGCAGAGTGCGTCGACGTACCACCACCAATCTACTTGTGCTCCCTACTCACTTCTTTTGACAGGCTCTTTTTCCATTTCTTTTTTTTCTTCTTCAGTAATGTTGGCTTTCACACGTTTATCTCTGGCGGCTGCGGTTCTCGCTCCCGCACTCTCGACCCATGCAGCGAAGATCCTCGTCCAGGTCGGACCAGGTGGACAGGTGCATTTCAACTTTTCCACCACATAATTGTTCGCTAAGGCGGTTAAAAACAGAGAATCTTCTCGCCCTCTAATGTCACCGCGAGTGTTGGGGATGTCGTGTCTTTCCAGTTCCTGAGCAAGAACCACGTCCGTCCAATCCGCTACCTTGAAATTTCGAACTTGAGTCCTGATTCGGATTCTTCAGTCTGTCACACAATCCAGCTTCGCATCCCCCTGTGAACCCCTTGCAGGCGGCGTGGACTCAGGCTTCCAGCCCGTGGCCGTCGACGCAACGAACCTACCAGAGTTCAGTATTGCCATCAACAATGCCTCCAAGCCGCTGTTTTTCTTCTCTGCACAGACGGCGTATGGTCTCCATTGCTCTGCAAATTCCGACGTCCGCTCACGTGTTTAAATCCAGTCTCGTCGACGAGTGCAATCTGGGGATGGTCTTCTCCATTAACCAAGATGCGAACTCGGCCACCAAATCGTTCACGGATTTCCAGGCCAATGCGAAGGCGGATGTCCCGGCTGCTAAGGCCACCGCGGTTGTCTCATCTTCTACCGTGGCCGCGGCGCCTGCTGCGGCGTCTTCTGGAGCCAAAATTCTCGTGCAGGTTGGGGCGGGTAACGGAGTCAGTTTCACCTATTCCGCACTGGACCTTGCGCTAACGTGTTTGCACCCAGCTGACCTTCTCGCCGTCCAACATCTCAGCGAACACCGGCGATACCGTATCATTCCAGTTCCTCAACCGGAACCACGTTAGTTCAATCCAACTCTGTCCCTCAGACCCTGGCTCACATTCTCATTCTCCCCAGTCCGTCACCGAATCGAGCTTTGCCTCGCCCTGCGAACCCCTGGCAGGCGGAATCGACTCGGGTCTGCAGTTCGTCGCCGCCAACTCCACTGAGATCCCCGAGTTCAGCTTCACCATTACCAATGGCTCGAAGCAGTTCTTCTTCTTCTCCAAACAGACGGTGTATGGCTTTCGTTGCTTACCGAAATTGAACTGTCCATTGATCTGATTGAATGTAGTCCGGTCAACGAGTGCAACAAAGGGATGGTCTTTTCCATTAACCAGGACCCGAATTCCGCCGTCAAATCTTTTGCCGCGTTCCAGGCCAACGCGAAGGCAGACATTCCGGCTTCTACGGCCTCCGCTGTTGGCACCAAGGCCACGGCGGTTCCCGCCAAAGCATCCTCTGGGTCGGAAATTCTGGTACAAGTCGGGGCGGATGACTCAGTGGGTTGGCCAATTTCAGACTATACCCTTAGCTAACCATTGATACAGCTCACCTTCTCACCTTCCAACATCAGCGCCAACGCTGGAGATACCGTAACGTTCCAGTTCCTGAGCAAAAACCACGTTCGTCCAATCTGCCTTTGAATGCTTCCCGGAACTGACATTGATTTCATGCCAGAGCGTCACTCAAACCACCTTCGCCGAACCTTGCTCCTCCCCGCTCTTTGGAGGCATAGACTCCGGCTTCCAGCCCATCGCCCCTAACGCGACGGCCATCCCGCAGTTCAGTTTCACCCTCAACAATGCGAACACCCCTCTCTTTTTCTTCTCGAAGCAGGGCGCGTACGTCTGCCATTACCCTGCTCAACTGGGGAGTCAGCTCATCCATTTGAATAACTCAGGGAGTGCAACAAAGGGATGGTTTTTTCGATCAACCAAGACCCGAACTCTGTCAAGTCTTTCGCCGCGTTCCAGGCCAACGCGAAGGCAGACATTCCGGCTTCTACGGCCTCCGCTGTTGGCACCAAGGCCACGGCGGTTCCCGCCAAAGCATCCTCTGGGTCGGAAATTCTGGTACAAGTCGGGGCGGATGACTCAGTGGGTTTGGCCAATTTCAGACTATACCCTTAACTAACATTGATACCAGCTCACCTTCTCACCTTCCAACATCAGCGCCAAAGCGGGAGATACCGTAACGTTCCAGTTCCTGAGCAAAAACCACGTCCGTCCAATCTGCCTCTGAATGCTTCCCGGAACTGACATCGATTTCCTGCCAGAGCGTCACTCAAACCACCTTCGCCGAACCTTGCTCCTCCCCGCTCTTTGGAGGCATCGACTCCGGCTTCCAGCCCATCGCCCCTAACGCGACGGCCATCCCGCAGTTCAGTTTCACCCTCAACAATGCGAACACCCCTCTCTTTTTCTTCTCGAAGCAGGGCGCGTACGTCTGCCATTAACCTGCTCAACTGGGGAGTCAGCTCATCCACTTGAATAACTCAGGGAGTGCACCAAAGGGATGGTTTTCTCGATTAACCAAGACCCGAACTCTGTCAAGTCTTTTGCCGCCTTCCAGGCCAATGCCGAGGCGGATATCCGGCCTGCTGCAAAGGGTAATAAGAGGGGACGGCGTGTGCATGCGCGGGATTTCAGCAAGGTAGTGGGCAAATGATTCTGTCGTGATTCAATCAAGGAACGTGAAGACTCCAAGCCTTCGCGCATACAGCTTCACGAACGAAAGAACGTTTTCAGAGAATTGCAAGGACAATTCTCATGGATTCGTTTCAGTCATGAAATGGCATGCGCTAATTTACTTAGTACATATGTACATCATCTGGAACTGATGAGGTTAAGAGATGGATGAATAGAATGAATACTGGACACGAAGGCGAGGAGCGTGGCCAGTCGCGCTTCCACAGTGTAACCAGCAAAGTTGGGATCGAATTGCTGGGGTCAGTTTCATTCCGCGCTACGAGCACTGTGTGAGTTGTCGTTCCCTCACATCAGCGAATCGAACAGCTAATGTCTCCAGTTCCCGTTCAAAGTCTCGTACATTGTTCTTGCCTTATCTGGCTACAGTGAATTGTTAATTGCAATTTGGGAACCTTCCCTTGGTAGAACAGCCAAGACTTCAATGTCCAATCCTTCTGTCGAAGGGCAACATGCCTAGTTCTACCAAAGGAAGTCAGCCGCCTTGCGACCCGCGCACATGCATTTCCCTCAATCACCAATAATAAGCTTGCTGTTCAACCGTGCGACAGTGTGTCAAGGTGCAACCCTGGTGCCTGGTAAGTTTGAACACTCTGGATTTATACTCTTCTAAACAGACGCTTCAACAACAACAAAACCTTGCAATTTAACACCGCCGGTAAGACCGTAGATTCTCGCCTCATAGGTTGGTGGCCGTGGCGCATTCTATCGGCGATGTCTGTAAGCTGTTGCTCTCTCTCTGCAGACTAGAGACAGTTTATTGGTAGCCGGGCTAAAGTAAATAAGCATCCGCCGTTATTGAACTAACTTTTTTGGTCTATCTGGGTGCGAATGGGCAGGGTGATGCCCTCTGGAAGGGAATGAACGATGCTGGATGAAGGGTCGAAATTTGAAGGCTGTCAAGGAAGGTCAGTTCAAAGACAATTGAACGCGGACACATCTGCATTCAAACTGGCAGAGTTTCGGACTCTCAGGGACGAGGACTACCAACGGCTTCACCCTTTAAAATTAATTCTCTACTCATACTAGTAGTAGAAATTAATTAATTCTCAACTACTATTTTACTACTATTCTCAACGCCTGATATTAAGTGCAGTCAATATTACTTGAGAAGGTGAGAGTGACCAACTGCAGATGAAGATGAGAATGAAAATGAAAATGAAAGAGAAATGAAAATGAACATTCAAAATTGTCCTACCTGACAAGATATCATCCCAGCCGTCGACTGCGCTCCATCATTTGGGAGTCTTTTTCAGATGATCAATCTTGATACCCTGCAGACCCTGAATTTCTCACTGTCTCAGATGCGAGGTTTCAGAGGTACGAATGGGTCTTCGAGCACCAAAGACCTCTCCATTGACGGAGCGCCGCATGCTGGAGGAACATGGTGTCTGGCAAGACTCCGCAGGAGGTGTACACGTCGAGGGTCCGAATTGCGGTCCGGATGATTTGATAAGCCGAAGAGAAAGGGTGGACTGAAGGCATGAAATGGAAAGGGAAATTAAGCACGAGCGTGATCGCAATATTAATGGAATCATGACTTAGTTTTGGGTGACCTTACGTCGCGTTATCTTGTTGCAGTTGAACGCGAACCGATATACTGCGTAAATTGAACCAAATGTCCCGATTTGGATCTCATGTTGATCAGGACCCAGAATGTAGTCGCACGAACCATGCGTGGGACACGGCATGAGGGTGATGGCACTTTCTTTCTCAGAAAATTCTCGGCATGGCCAAAACATGCACCGGCATGAATGGCCATCCAATGACACCCATCAGCATGAATGGCCACGAACTCCATGCATGCTCACGCATGAGCACGCATGACCATTGGACTTTTGTCCAATAACGCCCGTCATACAATTCCTTTGTCTCGCGGATCATGGCCTAAGACTGGCGGACATGAATACATTGAATGTGATGTCCGCGGACATTAATAGTACACTCAAGCTCATCAAAATGCCGGACAAGCGAAGCCGGTTACCGTTCAAACCGGGAGATCGTGGTTTTGGTGCACAGAGGGGTGAATAATCAACTTTTAATCTCTCTCTTATCTCTCTTTTTTCCTTTCCTTTCCTTCCTTTCCCAACTTGAATAACACAAACTCTCAATTGACATAGGACATGAGAAAATGCGATAAGGATGATCTATCAGCGCGATTCAACTCCCGCTTCCAGATTGAAATCACCCTTCAACTGAAAACCGAAAAGCACGCACCGTGCTCTTGCCTGCTCTTGGTACTTCGTACAGCGGCGTACGGCATTCAAGCGAGAAGGTCTCTTGGTGTACAACACCAAGGTCTTGTCCACCCAAACTATGCCTAGGGTAGACGAGTTGTCGGCGCAATTCTTTTCGTGCCTGAAGACTTGGCGTCAACTTGGCATATAGAAAAGCGGTTGCCCGGCGACCAAACCAAGGAGGGGATCCTGTGGTAACACCCGCTGAACAAGCATCTCATCATAGTATTGCCACGGTCAAAGTTTGATCAATCGTCCTAATGACTCAAATGCGGTGCTGCCGAAAAATTATATCAAGACCCCCTCGTGTCATACGAGGCCCTCATTCTACTCTTCTACTATGACCTCTTCTACGTTCTCCCTTGTCGCTTTTTTACTTCTCGGTTTCCAGCTAGGTTTGTTATTCTTCTTCGGCGCATTCAGTACTGAATATCGTTCCTCTAGTGAATGCACAGACCACCATAACGGCTTTCGCACCTGCTGCGACGGGCAACGCACTACCGACGCCAGCCGGAGTTCAAGGAACTGGTGACTTCGAGCCCATTGGTGTTTTATCCGACGGCAAAGTCGTATTCACGGAACACGCTGTCGCTACCGTCCCAGGTGCCGGTGTCGGAAACTTTGAGGGCAAGTCCCACATTGCTCTTCAAGAATTCTCCTTAATAATGCCACTGGGTTGACTTTAGGCGTCGCTGTCGAAGGCGGCAACGATTTCGACCTTACTGCTGTTCTGACAGCAAACGCAAATGGCCAAACCGGTGTCCTCGATATTGCAGAATCTTGTTCGTTTGCTGCGGCAACTGCTTCTGGAGCACAACCAACGGGCAATTGTGCCATTGTTGAGGATGTCACTCTCGTGGGCCAGGGAAAGGCTGTTCATACGACCGTGACTATCGCTGCAACGCGATCTGATTTCACGACATTTACTGTCGCAACTGCTCTTCCCACGCTGAGCGATGCATCTTTGAAACTGAAGGGTGGTGCGAATGGTTTGAGAGTAACATTTGCTTCTGTGTTGGTTGGTGTCGTCTTTGGGGCTGCCAGGATTTGGCTGTAGTCGTTGTTGTCCGTGTCGATAGCGTTCCGTCCAGAAACTGAAGATACCCTTTGACTGCATCTGGAATAATCCTAACGTCTCAACTTAGTAGACCTCCAGAAGTTTTTTGAACGTCACTGGTTGGAAGATTCAAGTTTTTCAGTAGAATTTCTGGTGAAAAATGTCGTTTGTTTTTCAGACATTTTTCACTGAAAAAGTAGCTGGAAAACTTAAAATATTTTCACCATTTCTTGAGCCTAAGGTGAAAAATTTGAAAGAAAGTTTGAAAGTGGTGAAAAAAGTTTAAATTTTTCACCACTATTTTCAGTGAAAAATGTCTGAAAAACAAACAACATTTTTCACTGAAAATTCTACTGAAAAACTTGAATTTCCCAACCAGTGCGTCGCTCCAAAAACCACTTGAAGACTGGCTCGTAGACTGGGACGTGCAATCATGGGAGAAGAAAAGACAACGGTCTCACCCATTGAAATTGTTTGTGGCCAAGTACGTCGCAATAGATCTCGTGCGCATCTCATCAAAAGGAACCATGAATTCGGGGAAATTGTCCACACCGAGACTCATTACAAGAGGCAAATGGAATAGACTCCCCTATCCAGCCACGAGTGTTACACATTATGACCCAGTGTATCGGACAGTGCCCAAAGTCCGGCAGAAGGGAATACATAAGACATGAAAAAAATAACCTAATAAGCATGCTGAGGTTTGCCATACAATCCGTCACCGCACAGCACAGCCAACTGCGAAGCAAGAGCTAGTCCAAAGTCCACATGTCCATTGAAGTAGAGCATCTCCATGGGTTCCGCATCTCTACGAAGATCCTCGAGAAACTCAGCAGCGCCGCTGAGGTGCAATACTTGCGCAAAGGCGGCGTGGAACCTAAGATACTCGGCATTCGGCGGCTCCTCGTCGTTGAAGTTGACAATGGACGAGTGGTCTCCATTGCTGAGTCGGCTTCGCAGGCATACAGCTCTGTATTTGTTGGCATCATTAGGGAACTACGAGTCGGAGTTCAATTCGGCTGAGAGACGCCCGGATGGGGAGACTGACGGCCGATTTATCAAGGTAGAACTTGAAAGCCCCGAAGTTATCGTGATCGTCGCTTGTCATGTAGATGCCATTTGGGGGTGAGGTGATCTTGGGGCCTACGAGTTCGCGTAGGTCCATTTGCGTCCAGGACTGCAGGATATCCCAAGTGTCCGCAGTGTCTCTTATTTTTGTTTTCTAACACAACGAATAAGCGGTAATGTAAAGCCACAACGCGCTTAAATGAACGTACACCCTTATGGTCCCTTATGTCGTCAAAACTATTCAGGAAGAGAGGGACGATGTAGGCGGCCACCATTTTATGGGCCGGAACGTGAGGGACCTCGTGAGAGCGTTGGAGGGCATCCAAATATTCGACGCGGTCGCGATCGAACGCATGTGTGATGGCGCAATGGTAGCGCTCGCGTTTGGCCAGCTGTGAAAGCTTAACGGAGAGGAACCAAGGGCCAATCTGACTCACAGAGGCTCTGAAATCCCGCTGCTCCATTCTGCTGCACTCTCAATGACTTGCGCTGTTTGATTGAGCGTTGGAGTTTGACTGCCGGCTGGCTCGGATCGATTGTCCATCGCGATGGTTAGCACTTTAACAGGAGTTTTTTTTCGTGAGCGCAGATAAAACAAACAGGAGAAGGCCTCACTGGGAAGCACGAACTGGTCCAACCATGCTTTCGCAGCGTCGACGATGGAATGCCCGTCGTCGTTCTTGGTGGCGGCAACATGAAGAGCAACTGCGACATATCGTGCCCCAAGAGGATTTGGTGCATGGCTCAACATGGCATCTAGCAGCTTGTCTAGGTGACAACGCTTCGAACCCTGCGGAACAGCCTGAATCAATCGCTGTCGGTGCTTGTCGACGATCCCATGGGCATCGGTAACGAGTTCAGTGGTGTCGTAGTTTTCATTCTCAAAGAAGGCGAGAAAGTCGTCCCATTTTATGCATAGAGCGCTGCACAACGAGGAGATGGATAGGTTGCGACTCAGGCTGTGCGGCATCTCGTCAAAGGCAGCATCTCGTCAAAGGCAGCGTGGGAGGACCAAACAATAGCAATGCGAAGGCGGTGTTGAGGCGGTGTATGTCCTCTCCACCTGCATCTCCTCTCCGCGTTGCCGACGTTGTGGGATGTGCACCGATAGACCGGTCTCGGAGTTCGTAGCGCTCACAAATCAAACTCGACACAGGGCTTTGGCTCAAGAGGGAAGTGAGCTTACATGCGCACAACCATGCCGTGCGCACGAGTCGGACGCTGCACCCACGCATGTTATCGGCGTTCGCGTCGCGCCCGGCGCGCTACTTGGCGCTCGCCGGCAAAGCGGCGGGGAAGGAAAGTGTGATAATGGTTTGGGACCAGTGCTGGTGGTATGTGCTCAAGGTGGGTGGGTGTTTCTTCTTGTTCTCTGCCCGTCCGCTTTTCTTTGGTGCGATAATATACCGTGCTTGATCGTCTACCTCGTTTCTCTCGCCTTAGAGCTAACTGCCTTCTCTTTACCTCCTCCATCTCCTTCCTAGTCATTCCTCTCTCCTTTTAAAGAATACTTGTCGGCGGCTTCCCCGCTTGCGGGATCAGCGCCAGTATCAACGTCGCTACCCTTTACGCGTTCCCGCAGTGCGTGGACATCGCTGGCGGACCTCCCCCGAGTCCCCCCATCCTCATACTACGTCTTCGGAGCGCAGGTCGGCGGCCTCTTTTCCCTCCACTGTGCCGCTGCGCGCCTTCGGCCCTCCCCACCCGGCGCCGTACTCGGCATGAATACTACCGCCGAACAAAGCCGACCCATCAACGCTGCCATCACCGGCCACGTCGCTCTTGACCAACGACCACCACGACCCAGCGCAATCCACCCGACCCCACTCGCGACCCCATCGTCAACGCTATCCACCCACCCCGCCTCGGCGGTGCCCACCAGCCCCGCCCGGCCCGACCCACCCGCGCCGACCTCCTTCCTGATCCGGCCACCCACTTCCCTCGACGACCCCGCCCGCCCTGCTGCCGTCCCCACTTACCTCCGCTCCCCACGCCCCGCCGCCCCCGGCTCCCACGCCCTCCGCCGTCAGGCGCTGACGTCAAGACGCGTTCGACGGTTATCCCTCCTGCACACTGCCTACCCAGCTCGCTGCCGCCGCCGGCAGCCTCTGACCTCCCTGCTCCCCACTCCCCGGTCCGCTCCCCCGCAGCCTCCGCCTTGTGTCTACGCCGCCAGTCTCCACTCCCGCCACGCCGCCAGTTTCTCCGCCCCGTCCGCAGCCTTCGTCCCGGCACCCTGCTTGAGTGCGCCCCGCCGCCCACGCTCTTTCGCCGCCGCGGACAATACTGAATTCTCCGAGGATCTCAGTATCGTTCTCGTCCCCGCCTCCATCCCCGTCCCCGTCCCCGTCCCCTTCCCTCATCCCCCACCGCGCGCTGCTGCCGCAGTCGAGCACGGACATGGCGCGCCATTCGGCGCGTTCATCGCCTGCTCGTATCGACATGCACGGCGCGCGTTCTCAGGGGATTTTCCTTCCCGCCTCCTACTCCACACAAACCACCACCCTTCCCCTGTCAATCTTCCGCATTCGCGCTTCCCCGCGCGGCACTCCCCTTGCCGCCCTCGACGTCCCCCGTGTGTTTTTTCACATGCCGCTGGCGCTTCCTCACGTCACCGGCGCATGTAATTCCTCCTCCTCCCATGCCTATTTCTTTCGTGCCGCCCCGCGACGCACAGACCGTCTTTTTCAGCCTTGTCCCTCGACGAACACTATCTTGCATCGTATCACTTGACAACACCGCGCCTACTATGCACCATATACGTGAGGGACCGGCGCTGCCTTTCGTCTCATTGAATTCTTACCTCCGAAATTGACATCCCTAAGCGTGTACGTAGTGGTGATGCTCCCAATAGCGACCTTTCTGATATTCCAACTGCAACACTCCTCGTTCTTTCGTCATTTCCCTCTTGTTTCCCTACACGCTTTCAACCAAAAGTTCACTCATCTAAGCTCAATATCTATGCAAACACCTATCAGTGAGTCCCTCGCATCGCATTATGCTACGTCGGAATCCTGTTTACTCAATCACCCTCCAGTCTTGAATCTAGATTCTGCCACCCATTTAATGTTTCTGAAAGCTCATGCTGCATTCGCCTGCCGCGTCCTCCCAACTCTCGCTGCAAACATATTGACCAAGTTTCTTCTTCAAGTCGTCGATCCTGAGCGATCACAGTGCTTTCTCCCACTCATTGTAAGTGTATGTCTTCCTAGCCGTGGCCATATATCTCACTCTACAGACTGCCGCTGCTGTATTCCGGCACTCAAGACGTTACTGGATATTAACGTTCTTTTTCCTTCTGCTTCACCCCCCGTCAGGAAATATCCCAAATCCTACATATGCCTTAGAGTGAGGACTCACGCGCCCGACATACAAGGCGCGGGCAAGCTCCTCGGGTCTTCTTGCGTGGGCAAGAATCAATATATTTATTCCTCCACCGGTGACTTCCAATACTGGCCCTAGCCTCATGCGGTTTTACTTCGCCTGCTATGATCAGAACGCACTGCTTATTTTCCCTCCATTTGTCTTCTCCACGATCTTATCAACGAGTCACCGTACAGATTCTGGTAATAATATTTTAATCCTCCTCCGCTTTGTGTGCTGGATACCTGGGCGAGACTTCAAGCCCGCCGTGTAATCCCTTTTGAAACCGGAATTATTGTCGAAATGTCCGGCATTCAAGATCGTAGAGGAAGCAAGCAATCATGATCAGTGAGATGCACCCTACATTACCTTACAGAGCTAACTTGCGCCCCTGTTTGCATGCAATTTGGACTGCAGCAAAGACCGAGGGAAGGCTGGAAGCCAGGAGATTGAAGCCAGACACAGGGGCGGGAAGGCGATGGCATTGCATGCAAACAAATGCAATCAACCATTTCTTTGTTCCCTCTCCCTCCTTTCCTCAACGTGTGGCGCCTTCGTTCTCGAGACTACGCGCCATGCCACAGCTGGGGTGGTGTAGAAACACGTCCCCGTTGCATCCCAGACTACCACCCGGACACAAGCCACAACCACAGTATTATAGTGCGTGTTTGATCTTGTGCCTGTATTACCCGTTGACTGACACAGACTGCTCACCAGTGATCCAGTAAAAAACCTACTCTGTGATCTCCCGGACGCTGTTTACTTTCAAGCTAAGAACTGGGCAGAGGTTGAAGAGAAGTGGGGGCAGCATTGCACTGATGCCCACGACCACCGGGGCGAATGGGAATGGTACAGGTCGCCGCCGGCCACTCCTTCTCCGGTTCCCTCCGCCTTCACCATTTCACCGCAGCCATCTCGTACTGGCTCCCCTTCCTCTTTCTTTGGCGACCCGAACACATCCAATGAGCGCGCCCTGCCCCCTCACGAAGTCACAGGCACCGCACCCCACGTTCCTCATCGCGTCCGACCTTCTATCCCCGCTCCCCATGTCCGTGTCTGCGTCCAACCTCCCCTCGCCTCTCAAGTCTGTGCCGTATTGCCTGCTGCCCGCATTCGACCTCCCCGAGGCCGCTGCACTCGTCGTGTTCCCCGCGGTGCACTTTCAACCGCACTTGCAAGGAGTGAAAGTGCCGGCATTGTGCTTTGGGTCGCTGGGTCCACCGGAGTTCCCTGTGACCGCCGCGCTCGAGGCCACTGCTCTCAGCGCAGTCGCGCTCTTCCCCGCGACCACAGCGTCTGAGAGCATGATACTTACGGGGCATGCAAGTGTTTCACCTGCCGTCGGGAGGGCCAGGGTGGGACAATCAGGTCACACGGGGCGTGCTGCAGAAGATGGCCCAGCCGCGTGCAGCTGCAGCCGGCTCCTTGCTGGCGGCGCAGCTGCCCCTACTGCGTGAAGTCCTCGACCAACTCTTTTTTCTTCTTTATCTCCTCCCCCCTCCCCCCTTCGCCGCCGTCCTCTGTCTTCTCTACCTATAGCACACGCTCGAACCTCGCCATCAATACCCTCCTCCTCACTGTCTGCCTACTTACCTATGTGCTCTTACTTGTGCCTCACAATCTCGGGTCATATTCTTATCATTGACCTATTTTTTTAAGTACGGTGTATATCATGTACAACTGTGGGTTCGTTTTCAATTAAACACCCTAATATGACTTTGCTTAGTGTCCCTGAGCTCCCTGAATATTTTTGTGAATTTAGCGGCACTGGGGAGCTCGGCGTCGAGCTCGCTGTCGGCGGCGGCGGCGGCGGGGTTGACAAGATCAATGTTGGGATTGTTGATGGCGAAGTGCCAATGATGCGGTGACGGCGGAAGTGATGCGGGAACACGCGCCTGATGGCGACGACGGCGATGTGGTCTCCCCGAGACAGTGTCCCTACAAGGAATCTACAGTTATTTACGGGGGGTTTATTGAGGGTCCAGGATAATTCACGAAAGGCCTCTAGTTAGACATGATCACTCCGGCAATCAACCTGCCTAACTACTGATGATATGTGGGCTATATAGGTGACGGCGATATGATCTCCCGGAGACAGTGTCCCTAAAAGGAATCTACAGTTATTTTCCGGGGGGTTTATTGAGGGTCCAGGATAATTCACAAAAGGCCTCTAGTTAGACACGATCACTCCGGCAATCAACCTGCCTAACTACTGATGATATGTGGGCTATATAGGTGCGCTCCCCTCAACTCGATTCCCCTATTTTGCTATTATTCTAATCCAAGGTATCATACAAACACTCGCGATGGGTTATTGGTTTCCGCAACTTACTATCATATTCAATTTTACCAGTTCAGAATTGATCATGACCTAACCTAGCCAACACAGGAACAGTATGAGTACTTGAACATAGTGTATGTTACACGGCGGGATCTTTCATATGTTGCACCATATCTAGTTCACTGAGGACTTCCTCAACCAATGCCAGAGAGCTGCCCCAAATTCACGTCAACCGGATACAGTGCCGATTGGCCCTCAGCTGTACCATGCTTCAATGTGCACCTTTGTTTTTATTTCACTCTTCAGAGCCAGCTGAACCGTTGTTCAAATTTAGGGGCTCATTTGGAATTGGTTTGCACTTCAATAGGATCAAATAAAGAAAAATGGAAGGTAATCAACTGGGATCCCGGGAGATTTCATGCAGTTGTTTGTGCCCACCCACAGAGCCAACAGCTTTCAAACGGGTGCCTTTGTGTGTCTGTCTCCGTTGAATACCGTAGTATTTCGTACATTTTGTACGGTATTGTCTTGCCGAGTACAGATGGAAGTTGTTGAGTTCTGGGAGCAAAAGAATATCACTTGTGTGATTGGGATTCTGACTCAAGTATGAACACAACATTTTTTCTCTCATATCACAAGCTCTTGTCCTCACTAATCTTACCTGCAATTATTGCTAATACAATTCTTGGTTCTCATGGTCATGCTTTCAGGACACATAAATTCACTTTGCAGTGTACTTACTTCTTCAGCACAGTGACATATTCAAGCTGTAGTTCTATCAAGAAGTGTTCATTAGGAGACTGAGCTTATGGTATCATCTTGGTCACTCACCGTCCTCCCTCGGGTTGTGCTTGCACCGTGTTCGATGAGCAGCCTCACAATGTCGAGGTGACCATTGCTTGATGCTCGATGCAGCGCAGCCCGGCCATATTTGTCACCTAAGTCAACCGGTGTGTTCAATGAGCAGCCTCGCAATGTCGAGGTGACCATTGCTTGATGCTTGATGCAGCGCAGTCCAGCCATCTTTGTCGACTAAGTGGACAGGGGTATTGTGTTCAATGAGCAGCCTTGTGATGTCAAGTTGCCCATTGCTCGATGCAAGATGCAACGCAGTCTGGCCATATTGGTCGACTAGGTCAACAGGTGTGTTGTGTTCAATGAGCAGCCTCGCAATGTTGAGGTGACCATTGTTCGATGCAATATGCAGCGCAGTCTGGCCATTTTCGTCAATTAAGTTAACAGGTGTGTTGTGTTCAATGAGCAGCCTCGCAATGTCGAATTGACCATCCCTCGATGCAAGATGCAGCGCAGTCCAGCCATATTGGTCGACTAGGTCAACAGGTGTGTTGTGTTCAATGAGCAGCCTCGCGATGTCGAGGTGACCAATGCTCAATGCAAAATGCAGCGCAGTCTGGCCATATTTGTTGACTAAGTCAACAGGTGTGTTGTGTTCAATGAGCAGCCTCGCAATGTCGAGGTGACCATCCCTCGATGCAAGATGCAGCACAGTCTGGCCATCTATGTTGACTAAGTCAACAGGTGCGTTGTGTTCAATGAGCAGCCTCGCAATGTCGAGGTGACCAATGCTCAATGTAAAATGCAATGCAGTCTGGCCATATTTGTAGACTAAGTTGACAGGTGCGTTGTGTTCAACGAGCAGCCTCGCGATGTCGAGGTGACCATCCGTCGATGCAAGATACAGCGCAGTCTGGCCATCTATGTTGACTAAGTCAACAGGTGTGTTGTGTTCAATGAGCAGCCTCGCGATGTCAAGGTGACCATCCCTTGATGCCAGATGCAGTGCAGTCTGGCCAGCTTTGTCGACTAAGTCAACAGGTGTATTGTGTTCAACGAGCAGCCTCGCGATGTCGAGGTGACCATCCCTTGATGTAAGATGCAGTGCGGTCCAGCCATATTGGTCAACTAGGTCAACAGGTGTGTTGTGTTCAATGAGCAGCCTCGCAATGTCAAGGTGACCATTGCTTGATGCAAAATGCAGTGCAGTCCAGCCATATTGGTTAACTATTTCAACGGGTGCATTATGTTTGATGAGCAGCCTTGCGATGTCGAGGTGACCATTGCTTGATGCAAGATGCAGCGCAGTCTGGCCATCTTTGTCAACTAGGTTGACAGATGCATTATGTTCACTGAGCAGAGACCGTACTCCCTCAATGTACCCCAACTCAGAACACATACAAACTGCTGGTGATATTGGTTCATCCCAAACACGGGTCTGATAATAACGCAAGGGACACAATTGGTTCAAGGCAACATATTGGCTGCTTCCATCCTGCAGGAGATGCATTGTCGAGGGAAGTAGTGCCTTCTGGTCCTGGTCCTTGCAAAGCTCCAGGTGATGGAACCAATATTCCGCTGCATACAATGACATTGGGTAGTGTGGGAGTGTGTCCTCAGTCATTGAATGTTCAGTGTCTGCAAAAAGGAGGAGATAGCGAACACAAGTTTGGGTGATAAATCTGTGGGAGACATCCATTGCAAGGCAAATGCTTGTGCCAAATTTCTGCTGGAATTGGGAAGAAAGGATATAATCCTTGACAGAGGAATGTGCGAAGGCAATTGATGGTTCATCCCAGGCCCAGGGACTCTCTCTCTCTTTGATTATTATTAGCCCCTCCAACCACTTGAGGCTGTCAGAGTTGCCCCTGCGTCTATCTGGGCGGTAGATCGATTTAGCTGGGTCAGAAAAGTCAAATGCGGGATTGTCTAGGCGGAAAGCAATAGCATCTGCCAGCTTGTCTGGGGCAATTTGCCTGGCAGAAAACACAAGCCACCTGAAAATAGCTTCAATAAACACTGTTTTAAGAGAACTTGTCGCCCGGGTTAAGAACCGGCTGTAGATTCCGGACAGCTCAGCTGGGAGATCTACCAGGGCTTCCTCCCAGTCATCCTTCCAGTGACAACAACCCAGTTCAATGAGGAGACACGCGGCCATGCGAAACCTGGATACAGAAATTAGTTTGAGGACAAGTCACAGTGCAAAGAGAGGACCAACATTCCGTTGCTCTTTTGCACAATCTGTTCCGTGACATGCTTTGCATACTTGTCATCGCTAGCCCAATTTCCGACCCTGGGAACTTCGCTGCTAAGGAAGGATTCAATGTCATTGTTTGAGACCGCAGAACCCAGCTCAATAAAGGTTACATCCTTGAATGCATTTTTGAAGTCCTCATGAGGTTGACTAGTAAACAGGAGATTTGGCATCTTTGTGGTGGGTTGACATAGG